>CM042861.1:10643626-10694265 GCA_023658055.1 Thaleichthys pacificus | reverse complement strand
CTCTCACATGCACACACACAGACCTTGAGGCCAGTGTTTTGGAGAGGGCCTCTGTGCTGCGGCCCTGACTTTCCTGACTCCTCCCCCCCCCCCCTCCCCCCCTCCCCCCCCCCCGCCCCCTATGCTCCTGTTCCACAGTTGCCGTGGGATACGCTGCTGCAGCGCCCGTTGCCAAGGAGAAGGCTGCTGGCTGTTTGAACAACAATGGCCGCCTTGTGAGCATTCCAGCTATAGGTACTGACAGCTCATCAGACCCAACCTCTCACACACTCACACACACACACAATGGTACTTTACCTTTACCTTACCCCCTACACCTCTATAACAATCCCACGTACCAAACAGACACACACACACACACACACAAATTATGACTTTAGTTGAAAGGATAAGAGACCCTCTTTGGATCTCTCTCTCTCTCTCTCTCTCGCTCGCTCGCTCACTACCAGCTCTCTGTGTCTGCCCCTCCCCTCAGTCAGAGCTGATGTGTGCAGTGCATTCATCCATCTTTTCCATCTCCCCCACTCCCCTCTGTCTCTCCTTCTCTCTTATCTCTCCCTCTCTCTCTCTTCCTCCATCCCCAGTTTCTGGCTATCTCTCCCTCATTCTGTATGTGCCTCGTTCTGTCTCTGTCGGAGGAGCAGTGCTCTCTCTCTCTCCCTCCCTCTCTCTAGCTCCCTCTCTCTTTCTCTCTCTGAGGAAGTGTATGCCCCCAAGGGATGAAGGGCTCGCTACCTTCCAGCAGAGAGAGAGAGAGAGAGAGAGAGAAAGCTTTAAAGATAGAGAGAGGGAGAGAGAGACAGACGGAAAGGGAAAGAGAGCAGTGGAAAGAGAGAGGGAGGAGGGAGAGGGGGAGCAGGGGGTGGGGAAAGGAAAGAGGAGGTAGAGGGAAGGAGGGAGAAGGAGAGGGGGAAATCTATTCATCATTTGGATCTCTGGAGCAGAGCCCTTAGCACTCTGATTAGATGTTTACGTTGATGTCACAAAATGGTACGCTTTGCAAATGCTGCAGCCATATAAGAGCATTTATACCATTAATAACTCTCTGATCACCTTGTGGTCCACAAACACACGCTGCACACATGAATACATCCCGGCTGACATACCCAGCATGACTATCGTCAGCGAGAGTAGGAGGGCTGTTTTTGCACAGGTGTATGTGTTTAAGTAGGGGTGTGTGTGTGAGGAGAACAAACTGTGTTTGACAGCATGCGTGTGTGTGTGTGTGTGTGTGAAGGAGAGATTGTGTGTTTCCTTCCTCCCCTCTTCAATAATTAAACTGATTCTGTCCAGCTTGTTAGTGAGGTACACAGCAGCCACACTCTCTTTTCTCTCTCTCTCTCTCTCTCTCTCTCTCTCTCCTCTTCTCTCTCTCTCTCTCTCTCTCTCTCTCTCTCTCTCTCTCTCTCTCTCTCTCTCTCTCCTTCACTTCATCCCCCTCCTCTCCATCTCTCTGGCATTGCTCTTCCTCTATCCATCCCCCTATTTCTTTATGACTCCCCCCCCACCCTCCCCTAGCCCCCCCCCCCACACACACACACACCTCCACCCCCTCAATAAGAGGTGAGAGGTCGTCTGAGCTTCTCTACTGTCTGACTCAAACCGGCTGCAACCAGCCCAGTGGGGGGAAGGGGCGGGGGGAGGGGAGCTGGGGGTAGAGAGAAGCTGAGGAGGAGGTGAAGGATGAGAAGGGGGAGGGTGGTGAAAGAGAGATAGGAGAGAGAGAATGAGACATGAGAGAAAGAGAGCATGAGAGAGAGAGAGAGAGAGAGAGAGAAGAGACATGAGAGAGAGAGAAGAGAGACATGAGAGAGAGAGAGAGAGAGAGAGATGAGAGAGAGAGAGAAAGAAAGAGACATGAGAGAGAGAGAGATGAGAGAGCGAGCGAGATGAATAGATAGTGGTGTTGGGGTACAGGGTAAGGTAGGAGGGGTGGATATAAGAAGGGGTTGGCAGTGCTGACAGAGAGAGAGTGTTGAGAGAGGAGGAATGGGAGAGGGAGAGAGAGAGAGCGAGAGAGAGAGAGCGAGAGGAGAGAGAGAGAGAGAGAGAGAGAGAGAGAGAGAGAGAGAGAGAGAGAGAGAGAGGAGATGTGAGGGGAGGAGAGGAGAGGGGGAGGAAAGGAGAGGGGGAGATGTTTTCTATTAAGTGTGTTTGATGCTACTTGGCATGAGCTGCTGTTTTATGAATGTGTGGTGTGGGAGGTGAGAGAAATGAGAGTAAACATACATTATAGGCTATAATAATGTAGTCTGAGCACAGAGGGAGTGTGTGTGTGTGTGTGTTGACTGTCATGTGAGTGTGTGTGTGGTCTTGACTGTAGGGAGACAAAACCAGGCTGACAGAGAACTGCTGGGACATTCCTAGTTTTCTTTCTTAAAACACAACACAAATGTTGAAGGATACTGAACACCACAGCATGCTTAGTTCTTATACTTAATCCAACTTTTGAGACAACAACCTTTCCACACAAAGATCGTTTTTTCATGACGTAACATTTACACTATGCATGCAAAGAACTGTTGGTAAGCTTCAACACTGATGATTCTGCAAATTGCACCTCGTTATAAAATGCATTAGAACAGAAGCGTTCAGACAAAGGTTCAGACAAAGTTGTGCTTTCAGGGACACGCTGGTCTGGATGAACATTTAAACCTTGAAGATCTCTCCTCCTGAAAACACAGAAGATTCTGCAGCCCTAGAACTCCAGAACAGTGGAACCCATGGTGGGACATGAACCAGGGCTGAAACCACAGCTCTGGGTCTTCACTCCAGACAGAGAGAGAGAGAGAGGGTCATGACCTTCAATGTGGAAGTTGTTCTATCAGAAACTCCAACAAGCTTGTTCAGAACAATCGTTTCCCCACAGAATGAATGTGTTTCAATGCGTGATGTCCTTCTGTGTGTGTGTGTGTGTGTGTGTCCAGTGTGCCCAGTGTGTTAGCTTCATCTCCATGGCGACCTCTATAAAGAGGAAGTCTTGCCACAGCAGCCAGACCGGCTGATAGGCTGAGAAAAGAGACAGATGATTGGTTGAGCTGTGGCTGTCATATCAGCAGGGTGTATCTGTGTGACAGTGCAGCCTAACACACACACACACACACCGCAGTCTTCTTCTTACACTGCAGACATACGCAGGTACACGCACAGACATACTGCAGTTCAACTCAGAGACACACAATGGAAGTACTCGAAACACCAAACACACACAGACACACACACACACACAGACACACACACACACACAAGCAATACCACGGCTAAGATCAGGTGTGTGAGGTGGGCCGAGTGACCCGGTCTGAGGACAGAAAGATACATTATCAGAGATACAAGGCCGTCGCTATGCCAACCATCATCACTAACACAAGTAAGCAACACAATAAGTCTTTGCCCACTCTCCCCAACCGCCCCCCCCCCCCCCCCCCCCCCATCCCACCAACCCCACACACACAAACAGGCAAGGCCGTAACCATGGAGTCAACATTGGGGGGGACAAATGAACTTTTTAATGATGATTTCAGACAGCGTGCGTTGTTGCCTGTCGTAGCGTAGCACGTTTATATTTTTATATCAATATATTGGGGGGGACATTTTGACCAGATTTGAATATTGGGGGGGGGATGTGTCCCCCCCCAATATGTATTATGATTACGGCCTTGCAAACAGGACTAACCAAGACACACATGCCTGGGGTTATTTCAGTCAATTCCATTTCAGTCAAAACAAGCAAGTAAAAAAATATATAAAGCCTGTTCATTTAACATGTCCCTTTATGTGAAATGTACGCAGTCCTGCTATGAACACACACACACACACACACATCACCCACAGGTACAAAGGATGACCTCTCTACTTACCATTACCATCAACATGTGCACGCGAGCTGGATCTCCAAATCGATATAGCAGTAAAGAAGACAACTATCACAATTTGCCCAAGGCTCTCTATTCAACTCCCCCATCTCCCCAACATTATCTATCTTGTCTCCCCTGTCTCCCTCTGTACCCCACCTCCCCCTCGTCTCCCTCTCTCTCACCCCCTCTCTCTCTCTCTTTCAGACAAGAGGTGATAATCACTACCATGAGCACGGCGTCTCGGTACGTGGGCGTCACACTCTCAACGCACCGGCCCGTGCCAATACTTGATAAGCGCGTCAGGATTGCTTGGTTACCGGGGTATGGCTTTAGGTTAAGTGGCGCTATATGAGTGATGGGGCGATGCGTATTCTTCCGTCTCTCCGTTTTTCGTTAATTACAGTAAACATCTGTCAGAGCGCGCCCGTGGTTCGCGCCACAGCAGCACAGAAGCCGACTGTTGGTTGAGCTTGTAGGTAAATTGCGGGCGATCTAGACCGTTCGATTCACGGTAATGGGCCAGGGAATCTTTCTCTGTCTGTGGGTAGACATCTTAGCCTGTTTTACAAATAACTAGGATCGCATCCAAACACGAACTCTAGTCTGGAAACCGGATCACTAATGCGTAAACAAACAATGCACTTGTGTGTGTGTCTGGCAGTGTGGCAAAGTGCACTATCCCAAATTATAGGAGCGCACCTCAATATGCATGGACAGCAGTGTGTCAATGACCCAGTGCAAGCCACACGCAGCGCCCAGTTAACGGCACCGACGAGGTTAAGATAAATTCCTTCAATAGAAAATGCAGCCAGCGGTGCCACGCGAATTTGGCGACAGTAGAACGGTCAGCCATAAGCTATGCAAATACAGGGTTCTGTAAACAGACACTACATGCGCACTCACCGGGAGAGGCGGCAGGCTCGGGCTCGCGCTGCTGCAGCGGTGGCGGGGCTGGCTGCTCGCGCGGCTTTCGGTGTTTCACTCGTCTCCTAGCGAGGGTCACGGAGCCGTTAGTATCACGGCTGCCGCCTCTTGCGCACAGCATGTTCCGTTCATCTGAAGTCCGCCAGGGAAGGAGGATATATTCCTCCCGTTACCAACGTTGCCTCCTTTTCCCTTGCGCTTTTCTGTCTGTGTGCAGCCAGCACCGTAAAACGCTACATTCCAAACAAGCTGCTTCACATAAACATCTGCACCCAAAGAGGGGAAGACAAAAACTGAAGAAATCGAGAGAAAGGGGAACGGGGGCGTTCACTGTCCTTGCCCCCTTCAAAGTGCACCCGAACGCAGCTCAATCCCCGCGGTCTGGTTTCGTGGCAAGCACGGGGCGACCCGTGGATGCGGGAGCACAAGAGTCAGAGGGAAGGAATGACCGAATCTGCGCCCGTTTCTCTCCCTCTCCGCAATTCCACCTCTATAGCGTGCGGTCGGTCTCCGTTCCTCTTCAGACGTGCCTGGCTGTCAGTCCCATCCGGGGATCCGTAGCTGGCCTCACTTTCTGCCCTTCATTTCTGGGAAATGTAGTTCTTTTATCCAACAGCAGTGGTTGTCTGGGTTACGCAATGCCGTCGTGTTGAGGAGAGAGATTACAATCATTATACAATTATCGAGAAAAAACTACAGGCTTGAATAACGGAGCGTTTTCCTGACTGGATCATCCCAATCAGTCCATTAGCCAGAACCAGACAGCCAGATAAGTCAGTCAAATTAGTCAACCAGGCAGTCAGTCTGCCTAACAGTCTGTCAGTTACCATCCCCAAAAAATATCCATCTCTTAGTCATCCATCAGATGAAAGGAAAAATGCAGCTTATTATCACCATCTCAGCAGTGCCACAGAAAAATAGCTTCACCAGGCTGACTAGGAGACCAAGAAAGTGTGTTTGTGTGTGTGTTTGCAAAAATCAGACAATGCACTGAACAGGCTCCAAAGATAATATGGTATTGAGCTTTATTCCACACCTAAAAACAAGACATTTAAACATACAACATTCAAAACACTCAGAACACACTTTTCTCTGCTGGCCCTTGACCTTTCACCTATGAGCATTGGTGTGACCCCACAACTTGCCCTCCCATTGGTTTAAAGCTGTGTATATGTTAGCTAAGAGAAAGATATACTGGCATTAAATTAAAACAAGAAAGGGATAGTTATACTAAACATCAAGATCATTCCATCCTTCAAAGTTTGGTTACAGAGTAAAAAAAAGAACTTGTGGAAATTCATTTGATCACCTATCCGGAATAAAGCCTTTAAGCATACTGGCATCAGTTCTATACTTTTCCCTGATCCCAAAGATTCTGCTAGAGGGTTTAGACACAGATCTGTGATCAGCTTCTAACCTATGAAGTCTGAAAAGATTATTAGTTCAGAGGTGAGCATAAATCTGACCCTGGATCAGTACTGTATGGCTCACAACACAGTACACCCTATCTTGCTCTTGTGCTGTATGTGTCTTTGTTGTCATGATTATAGATGAAAGCGTCAAGGCAAATACTGACATCCGTATAATTACAGCTGTTCCAGGCCTGACTATTAGAGCCCAGACACCAAGGCTCATATTTGATTAATCTGGCCTGACCTCTGACAGGAGTGAAACAAAAAAAAGCCTGTCATATATCATTGCTATGTTATATATAAACATACAATGTGTTTGTTGATGAGTGAGACAATGTGCGTATGTGTTTGTGCATTTGCATGAAACGGTTTATGTATAAGACACTGTGTGTGTGTGTGTCCAGTTGCATGTAACTGTTTCTGCGTATGTGTGTGTGTGGTCACAGGTTCTCCCCTGGCTGGTACTGGGGTTCGGTAGCCTGTGAAGTAGTCCTCCAGGAAGCCCTGCAGGTACTCGAAGGTGTGCCTCTCGTCAGCCTCCCTCCTCCAGCACTGCACCATGAGCTCATGGAGGGAGGCGGGGCAGCCCATGGCACACGGCATCCTGTAGCCCCGCTCCACCTGCTCCAGGACCTCCCGGTTGTTCATCCCTGGGAGAGGGACGCACAGGGGGGGGGGTGGATGAAGGGAGGGGGGGTGGGTAGCAACGGGAGGGGAAGAGGAGAGGAGGGTCGACGAACGGTTAGGACAGGAGGAAAAGGACCTGTCATCCTGAGGTACTCTGAGAGAAGGAGACAGGGAGGGAGAGAGAGAAGGGAACAGGGAAGGTGACAGGGAAGGAGAGAGAGAAGGGAACAGGGAAGGAGACAGGAAAGGAGAGAGAGAAGGGAACAGGGAAGGAGACAGGAAAGGAAAGGAGAAAGAGAAGGGAACAGGGAAGGAGAGAGAGTAGGGAACAGGGAAAGGAGACAGGAAAGGAGAGAGAGAAGGGAACAGGGAAGGAGAGAGAGAAGGGAACAGGGAAGGAGACGGGGAAGGGTGTGAGTACCTGGGTATGGGACGCGGCCCTTGGTGATGAGTTCAGTCAGCAGGATGCCAAAACTCCATACGTCGCTCTTGATGGTGAAGCGTCCGTACAGCGCCGCCTCCGGGGCAGTCCATTTGATTGGAAACTTGGCCCCTAGAAACCATGGCAACAGCCAATCACAATGGTATGGATCAGTCCGGACACTCATACCCGAACAGCCCATGCACGGGCCCGTAACACACACACTTTCAGACCAATTTGAACACACACTCACACTGTGAGTTGGATCTCTTACCTTGCCTGGCGGTGTACTCGTTGTCCTCAATGAGACGGGCCAGACCAAAGTCAGCGATCTTGCACACCAGATTGTCCCCAACCAGAATGTTCGCCGCTCGCAAATCACGATGGATGTAGTTCATCCTCTCTATGTACGCCATCCCTGCAGCAATCTACACACACACACACACACACACACACACACACACACACACACACACACACACACACACACACACACACACACACACACACAGACAGAGGGCTCAGTGTGTGAGGGAGTGTGTTTAGGAATGTATGTATGTGTGTGTGTGAAAGATGTGGTTCCTACCTGTGCAGCCATGTCCACCAGCTGAGGCAGTTTGATACTGGCCCCCTCTCCATCCTTGAGGAAGTCCAGCAGACTGCCTACACAACCAGCAGGAAGACATCAGCAGTGATGAAGTGTACATTCTGGTGTGTGTGTGTGTGTGCATCTGCATATGTGTGTGTGTGCATCTGCATGTATGTGCATGTGCATCTGCATGTGCATCTGCATGTGTGCGTGTGCATGTGTGCATGTTGTGCGTGCTCCTTACCCTGGCTCATGAACTCGGTGATGATGTAGATGGGCTCCTCTGACACCACGGCGTACAGCTGCACCAGCTTGTCGTGTCGGAGTCTCTTCATGATCTGGGCCTCCTCCAGGAAGGCTTCAGGAGACATGGTGCCCGGCTTCAGGGTCTTCACCGCCACCTTGGTGGTGCCGTTCCACATGCCTGGCACACACACACATACACAGTTAGCATGTTCATGCAGACATTTAAACAGCCAGATAGACAAAGAAACAGACACAGACATACTATTACAGTGGTGATGGAGGGCATGCATGAAGGACACACTGGGGGGTGGTTGGGGGCAGGGGGGCAGAGGGGGAGAGGGGGAGAGGGGGCACCGAGGGGTTACAGCAACAGAACGTAGGGGGCTCCAATCTCCAGACACGGGTCGAGTGACGAGCCTGCTTTACTCCTGGACACCAGGACAGCGGCTGCCTGACTCTGGGACGCCACACCCCGGGGACACTGGACACACGAAAAACCTCTCAGGGACACAGCGGCGTCCGCCGTCTCTCTCACCCATCCAGACGTCTCCGAAGCAGCCCTGCCCCAGCTTCATGTGGAGGGACAGCGTTTCCCGGGAAACCTCCCAAGCATCCCGTCCCAGACCGTTGGTGAGGGGGGTGGAGTTGGGACAGGATTGGGTGAGGTAGTAACACAGCCCGTCATTACTGCCTACGAGAGGAGGGGGGGGGGAGGGGGGAGGTGGTAGGGGGAGGTTGGAGGGGGAGATAGGGAAAGGGGGGTGGTAGGGGGAAGTTGGAGGGGGAGATAGGGAAAGGGGGGTGGTAGGGGGAGGTTGGAGGGGGAGATAGGGAAAGGGGGGTGGTAGGGGGAGGTTGGAGGGGAGATAGGGAAAGGGGGGTGGTAGGGGGAGGTTGGAGGGGGAGATAGGGAAAGGGGGGTGGTAGGGGGAGGTTGGAGGGGAGTGAAAGGGAGGAGAGGGAGAGGACGGGCGAAGTGAGGTGGTGAAAAAAAGGGGTAGTGGGAGGAAGGATGGAAGGATGGAGAGACGACAGGAGAGAAATGGAGCATAGGGGTGGGAGGAGTGTAGAGGGGAGGGGGAGGGGAGGAGGAGGGGAGGTAGATGAGATGAGATGAGGCATGCACATGCAAGGACAGAGGAGGGCGGGACCGGACAGCCCACCTGGATCCAGAACGTCAATCAAACACCACAAGCATCTAAAACCCTACACATGACGTGAGCAAATCATCCAGGTGTGCGTCTCCTGTCCCTGTCCCCTCTGCCACGCTGCCGCTCTGGGCAGTTGTTCCTACCCATCCACACTTCTCCAAACTGGCCGTTTCCCAGCTTCTTAATGAGCTGCAGGGACTCGCGGGGAATCTCCCACACATCCTTAGTCTTCACTGATAGGTCGGCTAGCTTGGGCATGCCCCGCCTACAGCTGCCAATCAAACGACAACACAGCCCTGCAGCCCTCTCTGAGACATGAAGAAGTAGAAAGGAAAAGAGAGAGGGAGAGAGAGAGAGGGAGAGAGAGAGAGGGAGAGAGAGGGAGAGAGCGAGAGAGAGCAGAGGGAGAGAGAGCAGAGGGAGAGAGAGGGAGAGAGAGAGAGGGAGAGAGAGCGAGAGGGAGAGAGAGGGTGAGAGAGAGAGAGCAGAGGGAACAAGGAGAAAAGGAGCAGAGGGAAAGACAGAAAACCAGAGCAGCACAAACGGACCGCAAAACAAAGTTAAAGACAGACAAAGGATAAGTTGAAGCTGGAAAGACAAGCGACTGAGTCACTAAATCAACACAGTTGTAAACAAGCCACAGACTCAGCAAACGGATAAAGCGACAACAAATACTTAGGGTCTTCAGAAGCTCACAGACGCCCACACACATGAAATGTCACGTCGAAAATGGTTTTATAATTCATACGATTAATGGATTGTTTACATACACATTTTAAGCACACAAATCATCCCATTTTAAACACTAGAAGCTTCTGCGGTTATTCATAGTAGGAGTTACCGACACACACATGCACACACGCATGCACGCACACACACATACACACACCAAGAGGGAGAGACACTGCAGAGGGGCTGCTATCCTAAAAGTGTCCAGCAGAGGGCAGATAGGCTTAAAGACAAAGAAGGAAGAGGTTATAAAACGAGGCTCTGTTCAGTAGCTGCTCTTCAACTGTTAAACCATCCCCTCAGATACTTCAATAATGAGTGAATTGTTACTGTTAGTCTTCTTCACCCAGAGAACAAAAGGTTCAATCCTACAGATTAAGAGTATTTACACAACCATGTTACATTTCATTTGCATTTGGTCATTTTGAAAAATGTACAAGTGTTATCAGGCACTGTAAAATAATATGTGTTTGTGTGTGTGTGTGTGTGTGTGTGTGTGTGTCTGTCTGTCTGTCTGTCTGTCTGTCTGTCTGCCTGTCTTACCTGTGTAATGCTCAACCAGTTCTTGCACTGTGTCAAACTGTGACCGCGTGGTGATGTAATATCCGCCATTATCCAGCTTGCGGATCTTATAATGCTTTACGTGATCCCCCTTGCTCTCATCCCAGTCACGGATGGACAGAGAGTAGGCCCCTGGAAGGACAACACAGGATGAGGAGAGAAAGACAGAGAGAGAAAGATAGAGAGAGAAAGATAGAGAGAGAAAAATAGAGCGAGAAAGATAGAGAGAGAAAGATAGAGAGAAAGATAGAGCGAGAAAGATAGAGAAAGATAGAGAGAAAGATAGAGAGAAAGATAGAGCGAGAAAGATAGAGAAAAAGGAAGTTTGAGTTTAAGCATACTGAGCAGGGAGAGACATATCTAGAGAGGATGAGGAACTTAACTTTGTGATAGACAGAGATATCATCCTTACGCACGTGTGTGTGTGTGTATATGTGTGTGTGTGTTCTCTCACCCTTGGTCGTCTCGCTCTCTCGTATGAGGAAGGTCCCTCTGGGGTTACCCTGTCCCAGCAGCTGCCTCTCTGCATCCTTCCTCCCCATCTTCCCAAAATACCACCTGTCACCACCCGCCACGACACACACACACATCACCACACCACACACACATCGCCTCGGTACTAATTCAGACACACGCCTGCCTGATGGAACATTGTGTGTATGTACGAGTCTTGGTGTGTTTGCCTGTGTTTCTGTGTGTCAGTGATTGCACGTATGTGTGTGTGTGCGTGAGTGTACTCACTCTTCGGCCTGTATAGAGTCTACAGGGGCTACATAGTTGCTGGGGATGTAGCCAGAGTTCCCTGTGTCCAGCGACCTGGCCTCCCACCAGTCTCCCTCTCTGGCAGGGGTCAAACACACGGTCAGCACAGTCAACAATGCACACACACAATGTTTGTGTGTGTGTGTAACTCACGTGTTGTTGATTATGTGGAACTTCTCTCCTTTCTGGAAGGTGAGGTCATCTTCGGTGCGAGCATCGTAGTCATAGAGAGCTATGAAGAGAGTGACCCCTCCACCTGCACACACACACACACACACACACACACATCAGTTTGCGTCATGGCAGCAACCCAGCACAACTCATTACTGATAGAGAAACCTACTAAAGCAGAGTGAAGGTTTAGAGGTGAGCCCTCAGGCCCACCAGACACACACACACCTGTGATTCCTCCTGCACGAGGCTGTGTGTTGGTGCTAGGGAAGAGAGCGGTGCCAAAGGGCTTGTTGAAGTCAGGGATGGTCTGGGTGGGGTCAGGGCAGTAACGGGGAGGGGTCAAGACAGTGGACACGCCCCCGTCGACGTTGCCAGGAAATGGATCGGCAACCTCGGCAACAGACGCCGCTTTGGCTGCCTTTTTCTGTTTGCAGTGGACACACCCCATAATAACCTGCTGGGAGACGGTCGCTATGGAGACAGCCGAAGATCTCATTTTAGACACTGACTCAAAAAAATTGTAATTAAGCCCAAGTTTGGACTTGGTAATCAAAATGCAGTGAGGAGTGATTGTAAGCAGTGGAAATAGAATACTTATGTAACTACATTTACTTGAATGACTTGTAAGGAAGATGGGGAGAGTATTATCACACTGAGAGAGACATATTGAAGCTTCAGCTGTGAGGAATAAGTAGGTCAGAGTTTCTCACCTGAAATCTTCCTCGGTCAAATCATCTGTCTGGGACCATCGCAGCTGGACAGGAGAGAAAGGAAAGATGCAGAGGAGGGAACAGACGAGGAGAACAACAGAGAGAGAGAGAGAGAGAGAGCAGGGTAGTGAGAAAGACAGTAAGCATTAAGTGAGAAACAGAAAGAAACAGAGAAATAGGAGGTTAGCCACTTCCCTTCCAGACAAGAGGACATGAGAGGGGGTAGCTAAGTATACTATGGTTAAGGCCGCTCTACCAGTGTCTGTGTGTGGGTGTGGGGGACCTGCAACTCAACAGTAAATGTCAAGGCCCTGACACTTAGTGACCGTAGCTCATTAACATGTCATTTCACACATTACCTAACCATACTGTAGCTTTAAAGTTCACTGAAAACAGTTTCCCCAATAACCATGTGTGTGTGTGAAGAAGGTAACTTTACTTAGCGACTGAACACAGTCACTGAGTAACACAACACACATACACATGATATAAGTATATTAGTTCAATTCTCACTGCTTAGTTCACAGTAAAATACACTAAATACTTTCTCCACGCCCCACTCCAAACACACACACACACACAATCTGGCCCACCATCAGGAGAGCCACAGGAAGTGGGCCCTGTAAGGGTTTCCTGTCCACCCCACTGATGGCTCCGCCCCCCCCCCCCCCCCCCTTTTCCTGGACACTGAGGACAGAGTCCCTTCACAAACACACCGTCTAAAACACCATTCCCTCTGTACACCCTGTGCGTTGGTGCTGGGGAAGAGGGCACCACTATTGTCACCGTTATCACTATTCTATTCTTAAATGTATATTAAGGGTTAATACCACACTCAAAATGTACACTGGCATCTCTCTCTCTCTCTCTGGCTCACTCCTGGGTGTTTGAGGTTAAGGGTAAAAGAGTGAAAATGTCTCTCACACAAACGCACACGCAGGTCATTTCAGAAAAGATTCTGATTTCACAAAGGGAGTCAGGTGGCTGAGCGGTTAGGGAATCGGGCTAGTAATCAGAAGGTTGCCGGTTTGATTACCTGCCGTGCAAAATGACATTGTGTCCTTGGGCAAGGCATTTCACCCTACTTGCCTCGGGGGAATGTCCCTGTACTCGATGTAAGTCGCTCCGGATAAGAGTGTCTGCTAAATGACTAAATGTAAAATGTAAATGTTGAATGTTACAGTCCACGTAATGAATTGCATTGTCTTCTCCACATTACCAAGCTGCCCGTAACTGCCAAAACAGGGAAATATTATGATAACACACACACACACACACACACACACAGACACACATACACACAAGCAGCAAGAGAATGTGCAACCAGCCCTCTGGTCATTGTTCTCCATGGGTTCCTGTTGATCATATTTTCTCTTTCTCTCTCCCTCCTCTCTCTCTTTCTCTCTGTCCTATCCCCCCACCCCACACACACTCTCTCTCTTTGTCCCAAAACTCTGATATCATTCACAAACAAATCCTCCCAGTTTGTTGACTTCCTGGAGCTGCAGATGGAATTGTGGAGCTGTGGAGCTGTGGGAGTCAGGTGGCTGAGCGGTTAGGGAGTCAGGCTAGTAACCAGAAGGTCGCTGGTTCGATTCCCGGCCGTGTCAAATGACGTTGTGTCCTTGGGCAAGGCACTTCACCCTACTTGCCTCGGGGGGAATGTCCCTGTACTTACTGTAAGTAGTTCTGGATAAGAGCGTCTGCTAAATGACTAAATGTAAATGTAAACAAGCGCAAACACAAATGGTGGCTTTGTGGACGAATGGAACTCACGTCTGATGTTCTGTTTGCTTTACCTCTCTAAAGAACCCGTAGACTCTCGACTGGATTCCTCCTTCCTCTCTGGGTGGAGCCCAGGTGGAGCAGGTGGAGCAGGGGTGTAGAGGCGCCGGGCTGGGACACCTGTTAGGTTGTCACAGAAGATAAGACAAGCAGTCCTTCCACCCAAGGTGATGTGTGAACTTGTGTGGTATGTGTGTGTCTTTTCTTTTTGTTCTTACATGTGTTCGCAGAAGTCTAAACATATACATATGTATAGATCATAGAAATGGGGTCAAAATAACGAATGATTTTTGTATATATATATAATTGGAAACTTCATTTCAGTTCTCAAACACAGCCATACCACAGAGAGACATTTGGGTGCACGCACACACACACACACACACACACACACACACCCGCACACACACCCGCACACACACACACACACCCACACACACACACACCCACACACACACACACACACACACACACACACACACACACACATACTAGATATATATATGCACACATATATACACTCCCTGAACAAACCTCTGATGTAATAATCGTGTCTCATTGACACGATTATTATCATTAATAAATCCCTCCAAGTAGACATTCTAGACCTAACAACAATCTCACACCTATTTGAGTAAGTGCATAACTAGTCTTATTCTGTTTCCATCAAAAGACAGTTTGTTCTACACACACAACTATGGAAATGTCCATTGTTTCTGCAGAGGTAATCCCGAATTACACCAACTGTGGCCGTTTACTTTTCCCTCTTCTGACTGGGTTCACTGCGAACAGGCTAGCCTAACAGCAACCAGGGAGCCAGGTGGCTGAGCGGTTAGGGAGTCGGGCTAGTAATCTGAAGGTTGCCAGTTTGATTCCCGGCCGTGTCAAATGACGTTGTGTCCTTGGGCAAGGCACTTAACCCTACTTGCTTCGGGGGGAATGTCCCTGTACTTACTGTAAGTCGCTCTGGATAAGAGCGTCTGCTAAATGACTAAATGTAAAATGTAAACCAACCAGCAATGCCCTAGCTGTGGTAGTATTCACCATGCGTCAACATGCCGGTTGATAAAAATAAGAGAGTTCTCCAGTTTGATCATCTTTAGGTTTGTAAAGGTCCTTACATGTAAGGCCCAGTACACGTATAGCAGCACTGACAGAGACCAAGATGACTGTAAACATAACATGTCAACACAGAAGGAAAACATGCACCTCACCCTGATTCATCACTCACAAACATAACATTCACAGACACACCCTTTCCTGCCCAATGAACTACTGATAAGCAGTTCCCAATGGGGAATTCTCAACATGTGACACACAGACACCCTCAGTTCCCAGTTAGAGTTACTGTATTTTCATGCTATGAATTTACAGTGTTTGTGTTTTCTTCCTTTCTCACCTTTTCCCCTCCCTCCCCTCCCTCCCCCCCTCTCCCCCTCCCTCCTTTCCCCCCCTCCTCCCCCCCTCTCCTCCCTCCCCCCCCCTCTCCCCCTCCCTCCTTTCCCCCCCTCCTCCCCCCCTCTCTCCCTCCCCCTCCCTCCCACCTCTCCCCCTCCCTCCCCCCCTCTCCCCCTCCCTCCTTTCCCCCCCCTCCTCCCCCCCTCTCCACCTCCCTCCCTCCCTCAGGAAAGCAGGAAACCCCACAGGATGCTGTGTGTGAGTGGAGCAGGAGTGATAGGACACTGGGAAGTGAGCTGTCACTGAGCCGACGGACACACACACACACACGGAGTGAAAGATGAGGATAAAGGAATGTACAGACAGAGATGGCGACAGCGAGAGAGAGAGAGAGTGATAGGGGGAGGATAACGGGGGGAGTGATGGAAAAGTGTACGTGGGGAAGTCAGGTGTTTTTGGGCTCAGGGACGTCCTGTTTCCTCCAGATTGCGTCATCACATCCCCTTTGGGGGGGGGGGGGCGGGGGGGGGGGGTGATTACGATACAATGCTTCAGAATATGTCTCTCTCAGCCACTGGATGAGTGGATGAATTAATGACTTCATCTTGTCAGATGAAGAGGGGAACAGAGAGAGAGGACGGGAAGTGGGGAACGGATTGTTTCTCCTGTTTCCACTGCCCTGTGCCATTGTTGCTGAACACCGGATTCATATTGGTCAGTGCTGGGGCAGTAGGTAGTCCTCTTAGTGGTTCTTGGTGGGAAAGCAGGGTTTACAGCCCCCCAGCAAAACCACTCCTACTTCCTTCCTGCGTAGCCCAGAGGCTAAAGCCAGGAAGTGATCTCGTCAAGAAACAGGAAGTGATGAAGCCCGGCCTTGGATAGCCTATAATCACATCTTGCTCTCTTTTTCGGAATCCTAAATCATTCCTGCTGCCTACCCCTATCCCCCTTCCACAATCCACCTATTTCACACTCCAAGAAAATAACTTGTTGACTGTCTTGGAGCTCAGAATGTCATTACTAGCAAGATTGCATAGAGAACCATTGTGCTTCCAAGGGTTCTGACCAGGCAGGACAGTGATAGTTCATAACTCTAAATGACAATCAACCACAGCAGCAACCACTACTCTAAATGGTCTAGAGATTCCCACATCATTCAGCACAGTAAGAGTATTGTTAGTGATTTAACAAAAACACTAGTCCATAGCCAATGATTTCCAAATTACATTTGTGCGAACTGCAGGACCAGAGAGGAAGTTACGCGGTGTCTTTGCGTATGCAAGCTAGTTTTCTCGCAAGATTTCACAGCCAATGCTAAAACTTCCCTTAATTGAACAACTGTGGGATTCCACGAAGTTGCCCAATAGCAGACAAATGCAAACGAACACGGTTTGCAAACTGGTGGCTTAGTGTGACAAACAGTAGGTCCTGTACGTAAAAATAAGAATGAGGGTATATGGGGCATCAGACAACTTGCTGCTTTTCCACTAAGCACCACTGCGAGGCGGCGAGTTGTTATTCCAGGAGAAGCTCATGCAGTCAGTTTAGGTAGGACGTCAGATTCTGAACATCCCAAACGCAACACAACATAATCCCTTTTTTTTTTTTTTTACTGGATTCGAACTCGACACACCAACTCAGCCACCTAAAATTATAATACAAATATTAAAAGAAAACCTAGTTCCTTAAATAGCCTATTTAGCCTTAAGTAGGGCCTACTTAGTACTTTTTTGTCATTTAATAGGCCGACATTTCCTGGGTGTTTAATCTGGCACTCAATATAACTAGTTATACATTTACATTCAATCATTTAGCAGGCGCTCTTATCCAGAGCATATACAGGCAACAACTGAAGACGCTTAGGCTAAAACCTTTGTATTTTTTGATTATTCACATACAGAATGACTTACCAAGGAGCGTGTAACGGGTCACCCGTTGGTCAGATCCGTTAGACAGACTTGTCGGACAACGAAATCAACACCTGGCAGAGAACAGGACTAGTTAGGAGGGTGGCCGGTGACTTGTCGCACCAGACAGCTGAGCGCTCCTGCGGGCAGAGATGTGAATGCGCGCGCTCTGTCCGGAAGGGCAGGATTCCGTGCGCAGACTTCCATCCAAGGAACGCCTCCTATGCCAGTGTCCTCTTTTTCAGCCTACACCTGAAAAGCCATACAACAAATAAAAGACGAAAACTACACTAGACTTAGACTTCCGGAGAGGAGTAACTTCACAACTTGCGGTTTTGTCAAATAACCACGTGACGCTTGGTACCTCTTCAATGGGCAGTAAATTGGCAGTCAATTCCCACCACCCTTAAATAATTCTTAGTTTCCACCCCGGAGAATAATGTAATCTCACGCTGCTAAAACGTAGGCCTACTGTAGATTACTTACTTCCATTCTGAATTTCTACAGCGTGAAATGTAGAAGTATCAGAGTGCAGGTGTTAGTTCAACAGGAAGATGTTGGCTTTATGGTGTGATATCCGCACGCCCGATGAGAACATCATACTCTGTCTAATCAGCGAATACTTCAATGAAAGGAGGAACTTATTTAAAGTAAAATGCGTTAAGAGAAGTTAGGGTAATGAATTTCATTTACTTAACATTAAAAATTAATTTTCGTAAAACACAATTGTTCAGAAACATAAGATTTTAGGCATTTCGTTTAAGACACTTCCGCGTTTGATTTTGAAAATCTAGCAAATCTAGGTAATCAAAAGGGAAGTTAAGAATATGAAGTAAGCATTCCGTTGGTAGCCGTGCAACGCCACCTAGCCTACCCAATTTCACCATCTGCAATGTATTCAAGTGGTATGCAAGTGTACAATGCCTCGACACCTGGAAGCAGCGCATTCTTGTTACCACCTGGTGGAAGGTATCTGGAACTACAGTCAATCGGCATACATCTCTGGCTTAACCGACGTCGTTGCGTGGCATGACTAAGTTTCACTTCGAACCCAAACATTTAAAATGTTAAAGTTTAATTAAAATATTACAAACATATTTTGATAAAATATATATTTTATTGTACACAAAAAAATACAATTACACCTAGGGTTGGATGCTTGTAACAGATGCGCTGCCCAGGTAGAGATGTAGCTGCTGTAAAAAGCGCTAGCTGTACCATAACATAGGGCTTAAGCTTGAGGTATTTATTTCCAGCAAAGATATGATTTAAAATACTGCAACATGGGTAAAACAGACCCCTGGGAACTTTCACATTCATAAAAGATCACACTGATCCAGATAAGACTGTTTCACAAGGTTTCCTATAGGTCAATGTGCCATTTGCTGGAAATACCAGAAGTAACACTGAGTGCAAAAGAGTAAACCACACACATTGGTGCACAAACACACACACATGCATTTAAACAAAATAGCTAAACCTGATCAATCAATATCAAAAACATTCACCTTAGAGTTCATGTGTACAGTGTACACACACAGTGTAGTGTACTGGTAAGGGGCCTACAGGCATGTGTGTTTGTGTGTGTGTAGTGCTACGGCTTAGAGTAAGTGAGCGTGCTTGCATATCATTGCGACGTAAACAGTATGTGGTGTGTGTGTGTGTGTGTCATGGTGCATCATCATGTCATGTGACGTGTGATGGCTCGCAGAGTATACAGCAGGGCAGCCTGAAGTCGAGCCTCCATCAGCAGCAGGTTGAGGTGCACCTGCAGAGAGGGGAGGGGTTAGCATCACACCTGAGACACAGGGAGGGGTTAGCATCACACCTGAGACACAGGGAGGGGTTAGCATCACACCTGAGACACAGGGAGGGGTTAGCATCACACCTGAGACACAGGGAGGGGTTAGCATCACACCTGAGACACAGGGAGGGGTTAGCATCACACCTGAGACACAGGGAGGGGTTAGCATCACACCTGAGACACAGGGAGGGGTTAGCATCACACCTGAGACACAGGGAGGGGTTAGCATCACACCTGAGACACAGGGAGGGGTTAGCACCACACATGACACACTCTCGGGGACACACACACACACACGAGACACGGCTAGAGTGTGAGCCTCACCTTCTCCGAGTGGCGGAAGTGTCTCCAGAAGGAAGCATAGGTTCTGGCGGTGGTCTGCTCGGGGTGGCATGCCACCGTCTTCACGTACACCTTCAGGGCGCGCTCCAACAGCACGTTGACCTCGCCGTAGTCGTAATCGTCATAACTGCACACACAACTGTCAGTCAGTCATACTGGCGTGTTTGTAGAGAAACAGAGAGACAGGGAGAGGGTGAAAGAGAGAGGGAGAGCGAGACAGCGAGAGAGCGAGAGAGAGTAAAAGACAGAAAGAGTGAGGGAGACAGTGAGAGACAGAGCAAAATATATAGAGAGAGAGACACTCACCGTATTCCATAGACACACTGGATGTAGTTCCACAGGGCTTTCCGGAGGGTTTGCGTGTCCACTCCCTCGTGCATGGCCATCCTGTGATACGTTAACCCGTACACCACCTGAGGACAGAGGAGTAGAGAACGTCACCATGACAACCATCACTCCACCCACCCCTCCATCACTTTATATCATCAGTACAGATTCACTAACTCTACAGATATCACACATCTGCTTGATGCCAAATGCTTCTGCCACGGATGACGATGATGTCAAGGCCTTGGCTGTGGCAGAGTTGGCAGGTTAAAGTGGAGGGGTTAAAGGTCACCTGGAACTTTTCATCCAGTAGCTGTCCCATGTCAGGCAGTAGTCTGTTGACGAGCGAGAAGCCGTGGTCTTCCCAAGAGTAGTCCTGCACAAACACAAAACATGCATGTCTACAGAGGGCACGTCTACCCAACAATGAACCCGATAGAGACCAGTGATTGGTGGAGAGCGTTCTTCATAAACACACACACCTGGGCTCTCATGGTGGGGGGGGATTGTTCTCCTCTCGGAGCGAAGTCCTCGTAGCCGAACTCTGGATCCACCACGAACCTCAAGACCAAGTTAGAAGGGGCTCCGCGCACCACCGCTACACACACAGGTCAAATGTCAGTCTTAATTGCCTTTGGTGTGCGCGAGTGCGTTTTTGTGTAAGTGTGTGTGTGTGTGTGTGTGTGTGCGTCTTCCATTATAAGTGTGTGTCTGAGTGACGGAGAGCCCAGCCATACCTGTGGGTATACTCTCACTTCTCTCCCTCTCGAAGCGAGTGATCATCTCCTCCTGACTGCATTCTTCCTCCTCCTGCTGCTGCAACTCCTCCATCCTCTTCAGTAGCACCTCCACCTCCATCCCTCCATCCCCCAACTGGAAGGAGAAACACCACAAATACAGGCAGAGAGAGGGGGAGAGGAAAAGCGCTTAGAGCAGGAGTACGTGTCAGAGATTACCGATGGCGGAGGAACGAAAACGAGACAGTGAGCCACACCTCCTGTCTGCCGTCCTCATGGGCGGGGCTACTAGGACTGCGTGGTCGGTGACTATTGGGCGACGGCGGGTTGAAGGCGTGGCCTCCTGTATGGTCAGGTTCAGGGTTTAGGCCACACCCCCAGGAGAAGGACGACAGGGAGTGGGCGTGCGTCATTAGAACCACGGCATGGATCAGCTCGGCCAATGACCAGCGAGATTCGGCCCCGGGACAAACTAGTTCCTGTCGGTCAGAGAAACAGGAATAGAAGTTGAATCGACTTTTGAATATGACATCAAAACAACATTCAAAAGTTACATACGTGTTATTTAATAGACTTTATCAGACGTTTTTCCCCATCAGTGAGAGAGTGAGGGCGTGTCTAACCTGTATATGCTGCTGGGTTATAAGCCAGGGGCGATGTGCCAGCAGCATGTTGAGTGTGTTGAGGCTCTGGAGTTTGGGCGGAGCGTGCTGCAGCCCTGCGAGCCAGCCCTCCTCCCCGCCCACCTCCAGGAACCCGGCCCTGTGCTGCTGCACCAGGTAGGAACAGTGGTGACGAGCTGCCGCCTGGAGAGACACACAAAACACACGGCTTAGTTACTAATTCACGCGCTTATAATACAACACACTGCTTAAAAACAATACGTGTCACTGTTTGAAATCAGGTTTGAAATCGTGATTTGATGGACTGCACGGAAACACCAATCACAGACAGGTAAGCTGAGGTCAGTGCCCGCCCCTCACCATGATAAAGATATAGTGTCTCCAGGGGTGTGGCAGCGGGCCGTCCAGCTGCAGCAGAGCATGCTGGGTACGCAGGAAGCAGCTGAGGTAGGCGGGGTGCAACGCCATCACCATGGTGATGTGATCCAGACGGCCCAATGAGAGGAAGGCTTCCATCAGGACTTTCTGATCTAGCCCCTCCTCCAGAATCTGAGGAGCCAGGAGAACAAGCATGCAGTCGTTACGCTACGTCAACAGTCTTAGGAGTAGGAGTCAGTCAGTAGGAGTCAGGTGGCTGAGCGGTGAGGGTATCGGGCTAGTAATCTGAAGGTTGCTGGTTCGAATTCCCGGCCGTGCAAATGACGTTGTGTCCTTGGGCAAGGCACTTCACCCTACTTGCCTCGGGGGGAATGTCCCTGTACTTACTGTAAGTCGCTCTGGATAAGAGCGTCTGCTAAATGACTAAATGTCTTACCAGGCAGGAAAATGTTTCCTGCTACTGTGCACATACACTCGCGCGCAATAGAAAGACGCACCTGTTTAGTTGGGATGAAGGCACTTGGACCTGGAGCTAAAGCCCGAGGTACCTCCACACCTCGCTCCTGAAAACAGAGGGAGAGAAAGATAGGGAGAGGGAGAGAAAGAAAGGGAGAGAAAGAGAGAGGGAGAGAAAGAGAGAGAAAAAGGTTAAGAAGGGGTTAAGAAAAAGGTTTGATGAAAACAGTCTAGGAGTACCTAGTAGGTTCATTTCTATGAAAATCTCCCAATCCACAATAACAACAAAGGAGAACTGAAAGTGTGGTAAGACCACAACAATATCTGTAGCGAATTACCATGTCCTAGTGCCAACTGGTTAACTTCACATTTAATTTCAAACGTTCGTACTCACTGTCATTCACCAAACGGGTACAGATAATGACAATCAATCAATAACTCCTGGGTTGAAAACGTAACTACTGCACGATCTGAGGAAAATATTTTGTTTCTCAGCCGCTGGATTGAAAGGGGGGTGTGTCTGTTTTGTACACCATAAGGGGGCGTGGTTTGTAACTGTAAAATGCTAGAATCTTACATCACACCTGATGAAATCGACATGCAAGAAGACAAATTAATTCAAATTAAATAATTATGTCTAATCAGCCGAGTCATATGTCATGGTAAAGTTCTCCATTCTTCACGTCCTCCAAATTTATAACCGCTAATAAACTCAATATATCCAAGCTCTAAAGTGAATATTTACAAGAAACCAACGTACTTCAACCGATGAATGACTTGGCAATTATAACCTACCTGTGCAGTTTGTAACAGTTCAGCTGCTTTTTCGCGAACCTCCGGTAAAGGGCACGAGTGAGATACTCGGAGAAGCTGCACCAGGGTGTTTTTATCGATCCGAGCAGAACCGGGTCGATCTAGACCCAAACAGGCCATTATGCTTTGGGTCAGCTCGACCAAAGCTGCGTCTCGCTCGGCTTTGTCTCTACTGCACAGACGTGAAAAGCTCTTGGGGTTTGGTCCAAGTTCGGATTCTGAGTCGACATGGGTCTGATGTTGAGGTGGTCCGTTTGAAGGATTGATTCCCAAACCTTGTTCGCTCTTCCCGTTAGTAGTACATTCGCACTGTACGTTCGTGGCTTGCTCCTGCGCCATCTCTTAAATCTTGACTTGATAGTTGACTACTGAGAAAGCTAGCTAGCTATCTACCAGTAGACTCACGCAACATAGAGCTAGACTAGACACAAAATCAAGTGTAAGAAGTTAGCTCACTAGATTTACATTTAGAAAGGGTTGATAATGTGCAGTTATCGACAGTGATCTGCCAATTCAATTGCCATACATTAGCTATCAGCAAATGAACGAAAAGCCGACGCTCTTCGTAGCTATCTAGTAACCTAGCTAACTATCTAACACTGCAACCAACCGGCGTTCACTGAACTCAGAACAGACGAGGCTGCTGGCAAGCTAGGCTAGCAGCTTAGCTACTGTAATGCTAGCCTAGGTAGGTAAGAGTTGAATCGCTAGTTAGTGCAATCCTGTACGTTTCCATTAAACAAAATAAAGGCGCTTGTTTGTTTGCCACAGTGTTTTGCCGGTGTCAAATAATAATGTACTCAAGGTGGTATTCATCGAGTAAGCTTGCTAGTCCTGTGTTTAAAAGTTGGCGAACTTGCATCAGGACTTTTCGTTTGTCGCCGGGGTCATTGATTAGCACCAGAAAGCGCCGACAAACTGGTGACGTCAGACATTACTTTTAAGTTGGTTTGCTTGATAATACTAGTTAATCTAATCAGTAACATACATTTTACTTAGATCTCAACTCTTGATCCTTATTTCATTCCAACATGTCTTGTCAGTAAAAATACAACTTTTTTGTGTCGTGACACGATGCAAAAGAGGAATCATTAAACCGGAAGTAACGATTCTCCAACAGTCTGATCTTGTGAGTGTGCTTGCATGGACCATGGTTGTATGCAGGGCTCGCAACTAACTTTTTTCTTCACTGTCCCAGTACACTCCCAAAGTGCAAAATTAACTGTCCCAAACTGAACTTGACTGTCCCAAAATGTAAATTCTTGTGTTTTTGCATTTTGACATTCTGACATGGGTCTAGGTTATTAGCAACACTAATTAAGCAATCCATACAGTCGTGGAGCTCAAATCAATGTCTGAATTTCAATGTGAATACATACACAATAGAATACACAATTTGCTTGCTTGCTTCATGGTGGGGCTAACATAATTCTTGGTGTGGCTGTAGCCCAACCAAGCCATATTTTCGAGCCCTGGTTGTATGGTTGTATGTTTCTGTGAGTGTAGCATATCCCCCCCCCCCACACACCCATGTTGTTTATAATTGCAGTTTTATGATCTCGCAATGTTTACTTCCTGAATCATCTTTATTTAGGAAAATAAAAAAGCATGAACACATGTATCTTCAAGACCAGTCTTATATTAAATTACCTTTATATATATATTCCATATAAAATGAAAGATACCTTTGTGTTTTGGAAACATAGGGAAGGTATAAGCAAGGGAGGAAGGAGAGATAGAGAGAGAGGAGACAAAACAGATCAAAATGTAAAGGTGATGCTCTATTGGGGTTTGACAGGACACAAACTCTCTTCAAGGAAGACTTTATAGTGCACACACAAAGGCCGCCAATAGGGGAAGACTTTTCAGTGCGCACACAAAGGCCGCCAATAGGGGAAGACTTTTCAGTGCGCACACGCAAGCTGTCGATGGAGGAAGACTTTACAGTACACGCAAGCTGCCTTAGTGAGGACCCTTCAGTGTACAATCACCGATTCCCTATGAGGGAAGACTTTTATTAACACACACAGAGGCTGCCAATGGGGGAAGACCTTCAGGAGCACACACAAACCAGGGATATCTCCCCAGTCGACATGGCGACCAGTGCTTCGTCTCCAAAGAGACCAGTGATGGACAAGCTGAGACAGACAGAAGCGGAGATAAAGAGGGCAGGGGGAAGGAAAGGAAAAGAACAGGGATCCAGGTTCTCACAGGCTCCTTTTCTGTAATGTACAGGAAGTAAATAGTGTGTGTGTGTGTGTATGTGTGTGTGTGTGGAGAGGGGGGGGGGGGGGGGGGGGGCGTTATGGACGAGGGATGTGTGTGAGTCCTCAGACGATTTTGTTCTCCAGCGCAGCAATCCTCTTGGACACGGTCTCCAGTGAAATCACAGTCAAGGAATCCACAGACAGAGGACAGAACCTTCAAGGACATTCACAACAATCTTAACCAATCACAAACACTCACACGTAAATCTCCCCTTCTCACCAATCACACATCCTGAAGCGCTCGACAGTTGAAGGATATGTTTTTTCGTTAGCACCTGCAGGGCATCTTCTACTTTTTTCTGGAACTTTACAAGGGAGTCACATTCACACGGGTCTTCCTCTGTGGAACAGAAGAACCGGCTCAGAATAAGGCATGGTACCGGAAAACCTTTGTGGTACATCTGGGAACACAATACATGTGAGAGAGATGTGTTTAGGTGTGTGTGAGAGTGTGTGTGAGGGAGTGTGTGTGAGAGTGTGTGTGTGGGACCTTGACAGATGTTGATCTGCAGCTTCTTGGCGATCTGGGTCATGGCTTTGAAGTCGGCGGTGTAGAAGTAGTGTTCCCCAGTGGGCTCGGAGGCGATCTCTCTCAGCTCATCCTCAACCGCATTACCGACTCCCACGGCATACATCTTGAAGCCTGAAACAAGCACCAAACAGGTGGTACATTCAGGGTTTTTTTTCTCCCCCTTGCTTGTTTATAACCTAGATTCAAAAACAGTCCGTTACTCAGGTACTCATTTGACCATCAGCTACTCTTCTGGCCTTCCGAGTTCTCACCGAGAGCTCCTAGTACATTTACACCCCCCAAACCCCACCTCCCTCCTTCAGCAAACACCCCCTGGCCTCCTTCCATCTCCCCTTTTACCGTTTTCCTTGGCCTTGCGGGCGGCATCTCCGATATAGTCCTGGCTCCTGCCGTCGGTGAAGACGATGCCCACCTTGGTGACCCCGGGCCGTGCCCCCTGGGAGGGCATGAAGCTGCTGTCGGTCAGGTAGCGCAGGGCCTGCCCGGTCATGGTCCCACGCTCCATGTAGGCCATCTTCTTCACAGCATCCTTCAGGTCCTTCTTGTTGTTGTAGCGACCGAGGGGGAACTCCTGAAGACCAAAAAAACACGAGAAAAGGGTACACGTGTGAGGTTGTTTATAAAACAAACAAACGCTCAAATGCAAACGTAGACAAACACCCACACTGACGCACCCACCTGTTTGACAGCGCTCGAGTACTGCACCAGCCCCACGTGGGCCTTGGCCTCCGACACGTCCAGTTTGTCAACGATCTGGTTGATAAACTTCTTCACCAGCTCAAAGTTCTCCGGCCGCACGCTCTTGGAGCCGTCGATGAGGAACACCACGTCTGTGGCAGCGTTGCTGCAGGCTGAGGAGGAGGAGGGAGAGAGAGAGGACAGGTGGAGGAGGGAGGGAGGGAGGGAGGGAGAGAAGGAAGGAGGGAGTGAGGGGGGGAGGGGGGAGGGGGGAGGGGGGGGAGGGGGGGAGGGGGGGAGGGAGAGAAGGAGGGAGGGGGTGGGGAGGGGGGAGGGAGGGAGGGAGAGAGAGAAGGAGGGAGGGAGGGAGGGAGGGGGGGAGGGGGGAGGGAGGGGGTGGGGAGGGAGGGAGGGAGGGGGGGAGGGGGGAGGGATGGGGGTGGGGAGGGAGGGAGGGGGGGGAGGGGGGGGGTGGGGAGGGAGGGGGGTGTTAGGAACAGACACATACCCAGCACACACATCCCACTCACAGATACAGAACGCAACCTTCATCTTTCTTCCTCTCTCTCTCTCTCTCTCTCTCTCTCTCTCTCTCTCTCTCTCTCTCTCTCTCTCTCTCTCTCTCTTTCTCTCTCTTTCTCTCTCTCTCTCTCTCTCTCTCTCTCTCTCTCTCTCTCTCTCTCTCTCTCTCTCTCTCTCTCTCTCTCTTCTCTCTCTCTCACACACACACACAGACACACACACTCACCACTGCAGCTGCGCCCATCGGCCATTAGGGTGAAGCCATCTTTACAGGCGCACGTGAATGATCCAGGGTTGCTGATGCATACCTGCGCACAGTCATGATCTCCAGTGGCACACAGGTCCGACACTGTGGTTCGCATGCAGAGATACACACACACAGAAGCAAAAACACGCACACGCACACACACACAAAAAGCAAAAACACACAGAAACACATCACACGCACACACACACGCACACACAGTCGGGTGGTGAGGGGTTAAGGGATGAGAATAAAACTATGTCAGTTTGAAAACTGAGGAAAATGTAATATTTTAATGATCCAC
The DNA here is from genome assembly GCA_023658055.1 of Thaleichthys pacificus. Classification (NCBI taxonomy): domain Eukaryota; kingdom Metazoa; phylum Chordata; class Actinopteri; order Osmeriformes; family Osmeridae; genus Thaleichthys; species Thaleichthys pacificus. Next base: position 10,666,988 of record CM042861.1, on the reverse strand, counting down.
TGTGATTTATTGAGTTGATGATCTTCAAAATAATGTATTTTGATTTTATATTAACATATGGGCAGAGTGGACCATTAAACTTGACAGGGTGGGAAGTATTGAAGTAATCTGTACCAATCTAATTAGATTCCAAATTATGGTACAGGACTCATCCAATAACAACCCAAACCTGTGCACATGCAGCTCCACCCCTTTGAGAATCCCTGCAACATGATTGGCTGTAAGTAGGTGCCAGTCAAAGTGCTGGAGGCTCCACCTTTTAAGGAGCTTCACTGATTGGAAAATACTTTTGAATCAACCCTAAGGGAACACTAATCACAGGCGCTTCAGTCGCGCCCAAATACAGAAAGGGACGCTGAAAAGCTAGGCTGCATTTCATTCCAAAAAGGTGTTCACTCCCTTTAGTTCTCCAAACAGAACATGTTCGACGTGGATGACGTCATAAAACAGAACAGAAGGGCAGGGAACAATGTTTTGAAATGAAATGCAGCCCCTGAACCTTACCATGGGTGCAATGCCCACCAGGCCAGGTCCTTTTGGTGAAGGAGCGGATCTTGATGAAGTGGAGGATCTTGAAAACTTACTCTGCTTTTGTGGCGGTTGTGTACCCCTCGTGCGTTGTGTATTATGGCACTAGTTTCTTTATTTTTTAATTTTATGTAACAGACGTGGTCTTGCTCCATCAGAGGTACACTTGGCCGATGTTCGCCCCTCGCTGGAATTGAACCTGCCACCTCTGGCATCCCAAGCACGACCACTACCAGCTACGCCAACGAAAAGCTAGCTATTCATTGACGCGGGTGGCCTGTTACATACTTGAGGAGTGAGTTTAACCGAGCTTCACCGGCTAAACTTTCTCCTCCCTCTCCACTCCCTCCTCCCCCTCCCCCACGCCTCTCTTCAGTCCTTCATGTCTTTCTTACCACAGAAAGCCTCCTGGAACTTCTTGGTGAGTTTCTCGATGACGCTGTAGCTCTCCACGTAGTCCACGTGGTCGTCCAGCGGCTCGCTGGCCATCTGCTTCAGCGTGTTCATGTCCACGCGGCCCACGCCGATGGCGAACAGCTCGATGCCTGCCTCGCGGGCGCGCACCGCAACCTCGCGCACGTTATCCTGGGGGCGGCCGTCTGTCACGATGATGGCAACCTGGGGGGGGGTGGGGGGGTGTGGGAGGAAGGGTAGAGCAAGGAGGATGGCGGATATGCATGAAATAAGGGAGCCCAAGGTGTAAGAGTGAGTGTGCTGTGTGTGCGTGTGCTTGTGTGTGTGTGTGTGTGAGGGTCAGACCTTGCTGATGTCTGGGGATTTCGCCCGCGCCCCTTCAGCCTCACTGAAGGCAACGTTCAAGGCAAACTGGATGGCCAGGCCGGTCATGGTTCCAGTGGAGAGGGGTTCGATCTTGGTCACAGCCTTCACCAGGCCTGCCTTGGTGCGGTGAGTCTTCAGAGAGACCTGCAGCAACACAACAGGTGGCCTGGGTCACAGCTGTGGTCAGATGAACCTGCTGCCATATTAGTTCCAAACTGATGTTGCTTCAGTAACACGGTGGCCTGAACCTCAAAACAGAGTTGATGCACACACACACAACCACACACACACACAACCACACACACACACAACCACACACACACAACCACACACACACACCTCGTTCTTGACACGGCTGGCGTAGTTGACCACTCCCACCCGGGTGGCATCGGGGCCCACATCAAGCCCCTCGATGACCTTGGCCAGGAACACTTTGACCTGCTCGAATTCTGACGGGCGTACACTGCGACTGCTGTCCACGATGAAGATCAGGTCGGTGGGGCGGGTGTTGCACAGGCCAGCCGCTACACAGGCAGAGAGAACCAGCAGGACCCATTATTCAATATAATTGGATATATATATATAATGATCCAAGAATTACAATTGAGATGATTGTTCCATCATCTGAATAGAATGTTTATTTTAGGATGAGTGGATGAAGGGAGTCCATTTCATGGCAATCAATCATGAAGTTATGTTTTTTATGGGCAAACTGTTGAAGGAAACAAACTTCACATTGTGCGTCTTGTCTGGACTGAGTGTAGAGAGAGGAGAGGAGGGAGGGAAGGAAGTGACCAATGGGAGGAGAGCTAGAGAGAAGGGGGAGGGGCTTGTAGGGATGGTGAGATGCCGAGGGAGATGTGGGAGGTGGTGGAAGAGAGAGGAGGATGAGGAGGATGGTAGAAAGTAGCAGATCACGGGGATGGAGGGAGCGGGTGATGAGAGGAGGAATGGACAGCAGGTTTCAAAAAGGAATGAGGAAGATACGCATGAAACAGATCAAAAGATCAATCAACCAGTTTGTCCAGTTTAAGGTCACGAAGCACTTAAAGCTGTGTGTGTATCTGCCTACCAACAGTCCTCTAGTGTGTGTGTGTGTGTGTGTGTGTTTGTGTGTGTGTGTGTGTGTGTGTGTGAAAGAGAGAGTAAGAGAGAAAGAGAGAGAGGGTATGTGAGAGAGAAATAGAAAAAGACAAAAAAGAGAGATAAAGCGATACAAGGATATAGAGATTGGGGAAGATGTAATCACACTCACAAAAAATTCATGTTTCCAGAATAAATATCCACCAAAACTACCATTCAATCCAATCATAACGTCAGCTAAAGAGATCAAGAATGATAGAAATATTGATTTGACATTTTAGGAGTTGTAGAATCCCTGAAACACACGGGTATTAAACATCACGGATCTCCCTTCTCTCCCTTCACCTCTCTCCCTCCCTCAATCCATATCTCACCCCCCCTCCTCCATCCAACACTGAACATACACACACACTGTATATAACCCACACACACAGCATCTGCACACCCTATACCCAACCCACAGACCTGAAAACCATATTCACATATATACCAAGCAGCACAAGGATCAAATGCATAGTCAAATTACAACTTCTTCAGGTCTCATATCAATCCAGTCCACACAATGTCCATTAATCCCACATTATCTTTCCACAAAACAGTTCTCAACCACCTATGGACACCCAGTATCACCTAAAACGATGAAGATAAAAGAATCCTCCAAGTGAGTTTAGTCCAGCTCTGGAACCCCTTGAGGTGGATCCACACCGCTCTCTCACACTGCTCCCCCACACTGCTCCCACACACTGCTCCCACACACTGCTCCCCCACACTGCTCCCACACACTGCTCCCCCACACTGCTCCCCCACACTGCTCCCACACACTGCTCCCCCACACTGCTCCCACACACTGCTCCCCCACACTGCTCCCCCACACTGCTCCCCCACACTGCTCCCCCACACTGCTCCCCCACACCGCTCCCCCACACCGCTCCTGAAGGGTCAGCATGGACCACAGGAACCTGTTGGAGGTCTGAGCCTGCAGGTTTACACTATCCGAATTCGGTGTCAAACTCAGAGGCTAGTTGGCATTCCCTTAATATAACTCAACTGTATTCACCCCAGGGGTTAGGACAGGGAAGAAGTCTCGGACAGTACGTCCACAGCAGGATCTTCAAAAGCATCAGTCACACACTTTTGACCGAGAGTCAATCTTAGCGATCTTAACTGTATTGTGGCTTTAGAGGTTAAAGGTCAGATCTGAAGGTCAGGATCAGACCAGACCAGACCAGATCAGACCAGATCTTACCCATGGCGGCGGCGGTGCGGACGTCCACGGTGGCGTGAGCTCCCATGAGGCCAAGCAGAAGCAGGAAAAAACGGCGGTGAGCGCGTCATGACGACCGAGGGAAGAGGAGCGGAGTGGAGGAGCGGAGTGGAGGGTCGAGCGAGCAAGCAGACGACCAGACGCAGTCCCAGACAGGAGCCCAGGTGAGGGAGAGTCTGGGTGAGGGAGACTCTGGGTGAGGGAGACTGGGTGTCAGGGCAGGAGGAGAAGAGGACCACGCAGGGACGGCCACAAAGTGAGACTCTCTCTCTTCCAACTGCAGGTTATCAATGCAACTGCTTCACACTTCCCCACAGACAGCCCCCCTCTATACCCCCACTGTGTGTGCGTGGAGTGTGTGTGTGTGTGTGTCCAAGAGGGAAATACCTGCTTTGGGAGGACCTTAAATGGTGGGCATGGAAAAACAAACACACCTTGATGTAAGTAGGATGGACGGGTATATTTGAGTGTAAAAGGTGTATAAATGTGTTTGAGTGGGCAAGTGAGTGTGTGTGTGGTGTGTGTTTTTGGAGTTTGCATTCATTATATGCAATGTGTGTGACTATGCGTGTGTATGTATGTGTGTGTGTGTGTGTGTTTTTGGAGTTTCAGTATATGCAATGTGTGTGGCTATGTGTGTGTTCTGTATGTGTTTGAGTGGGCAAGTGAGTGTGTGTGTGGGGTATACACGTGTACCATGACAGTGTGTGTGTGTGTGTGTGTGTGTGAAGTTGGGGGTACAGGACCTCATGGGGCTTAGCACAGGGTGCGGGCCAGCACCACCCCAGGTTGGATTTGGCAAAAAGCTCAAATAAACACCAACATGAATTCCTCTTTTCTCCGGTGTTCGCTCGTATAGCAAACACACATTTATGGTCCGGAAGTGAAAGCGAGCCACCATACACAGCATACAGTGTTCCCACTACTCTGGCCATAGATGCGTGTGTGTGTGTGCGCACGCACAGATGTTTCACAGTGTGTTTATGGAATGCAACATCTAACGAACTTAGTCTGATTGACTGGGATCTCTGTCCGCTCTATCAGACCATCTGGGTGAGAGGATGAGAGAGAGAGGTTTGGCTTCTGGGTGAGAGGATGAGAGAGAGTGGTTTGGCTTCTGGGTGAGAGGATGAGAGAGAGCGGTTTGGCTTCTGGGTGAGAGGATGAGAGAGAGTGGTTTGGCTTCTGGGTGAGAGGATGAGAGAGAGTGGTTTGGCTTCTGGGTGAGAGGATGAGAGAGAGAGGTTTGGCTTCTGGGTGAGAGGATGAGAGAGAGAGGTTTGGCTTCTGGGTGAGAGGATGAGAGAGAGAGGTTTGGCTTCTGGGTGAGAGGATGAGAGAGAGAGGTTTGGCTTCTGGGTGAGAGGATGAGAGAGAGTGGTTTGGCTTCTGGGTGAGAGGATGAGAGAGAGAGGTTTGGCTTCTGGGTGAGAGGATGAGAGAGAGAGGTTTGGCTTCTGGGTGAGAGGATGAGAGAGAGTGGTTTGGCTTCTGGGTGAGAGGATGAGAGAGAGTGGTTTGGCTTCTGGGTGAGAGGATGAGAGAGAGAGGTTTGGCTTCTGGGTGAGAGGATGAGAGAGGTTTGGCTTCTGGGTGAGAGGATGAGAGAGAGAGGTTTGGCTTCTGGTGTGTGTGTGTGTGTCAAATTGTATGATTACCTGCATACAGTACAGGTTGTTCCATTTTCTCTGGCTCTCTCTACTGGGGCGTGTTACAACACTGTGCAATGTGTCCTTCCCTTCCTCTCTCTTCTCTATGGAAAGCACCAAATTTCCACTGCAATGTTTAGGCCCATTATACTTATCGTGGTTAAACGTTGTATGGGTCTACTCCTGCGCCTGTCTTTCTCTTCTTCCCACCTTCCCACACTCAGTAACAGTCAGGCCAGCTCTGGTCCCCACTAGTCAAGACATTAAACAGAACACACACTCTCATCAAAATATTCTCCCCATCTCTCTCTAACATGGAACACAGAACCCCTGTTCTCCTCCAGACATCCCACCCCACCTAACCCAGCCCCACATTCCTTGGTGCCCCCCCCCGTCCTCCCCTTAAGCACACACCCCCCCCCCCCCCACCTGAACAAGCCCTGATTGAGGGGGGGGGGGGGAGTGGAGGGGGGATGTAAGGTGAAGCAGTACAGTAACTGCCCAGACAGACTTCCTACTCAACACACAGCAAAGTCAACAGAGGGGATGTGTGTGTACGTGTGTGGTGTGTGTGTGCGTGTGTGTACGTGTGTGTACGTGTTTTACAACAGGGCGACAGATGAAAGCAAGGCAATTTTCCTGGATGCCATCTCTAGGAATGCTTTCCAACATTGGAAGAACACACACACACTCAGGGAACTAGCTGTGCCCGGCAATATTAGCAAGTCGGGGACTACAGTACGTGCAGGTATCTTATGTTCACAGCTCTAACCCTGTCTACAATTCAGAACTTGTTTTGAAAGAACTGCTACTCACCGATATCAAGCACAGGCCCTTCCACTCATCTCTCCTGACTTCCTCTTTTCCCCATCACCCTATTCTTTCTTTTCTCTCGTCATTCCTTCCTCCCCCGGCTCTCCTTTTATACATTTCTTTCATTTATAGCCTCGACAAAAAATCGACGCAATGAAAACATAACAAGTCATACATAATGGTCTCACACAGGAGCCAGACTGTGTTTATGTAATGAAAAGATTTCTTCATCTACCTTTCTGAGTGTGTGTGTGTGTGTGTGTGAGAGAGAGAGAGGCGGGCTAGGAAAGACTGTAAGGATTTCGTGTTTGACCACATCCATAAATATTGAAACAAGTTCCCTTTTTGCATCTCAGGATACCAAGTAAATATTTAGATGGCGGGACAGAGGCCATCCCATACACACACGCACACACGCACACACACGTCTGTACATACTGTATTCCATCACAAACATAAACCTATACGAAATCCTTCTCCATAACACATAATTTCTGCCTTTCTCTATGCTTTCACACACACACACACACACACACACACACACACACACACACACAAAGATGCCTATAGAGCTGAGGTTAAACGTGCTGTTGTGACGGGTGCAGAGATGAACAGAGCTCCTGTGCAGGTCCGGAGGGCCTCTCTCCTTCTGATATGAAGGAAAGTGTGTGCATACAAGTGCATTTTCTAATTTTGTATCCAAAATGAGGTGAGTGTGTGTGGTGGTGTGGGTGTGTGTGGGTGTGTGTGTGGGTGTGTGGAGGTTCTACATCACCTCTCCTGCCAACAGCAACAGCTTGGTAGCAAGTGAGCAGGAAGAAAGAGGTTCATTAAAAAAACCAAATACAGAAGTTACATAACCATGGTCTCTGTGTTAACACCAGATCTAAACACATTCCTCCCCTCCTCCCCTCCCCCAGCCTCCCCCGTCCTCCCCGTCCTCCCCCAGCCTCCCCCGTCCTCCCCCAGCCTCCCCCGTCCTCCCCGTCCTCCCCCGTCCTCCCCCAGCCTCCCCGTCCTCCCCCAGCCTCCCCCGTCCTCCCCCAGCCTCCCCGTCCTCCCCCAGCCTCCCCCAGCCTCCCCCGTCCTCCCCCAGCCTCCCCGTCCTCCCCCAGCCTCCCCCAGCCTCCCCCAGCCTCCCCCGTCCTCCCTAGACCAAGCCCTCTCCCACCTCGATCAACACCCTCCTCATCTCCAGTTCACATTTCACCCTCCTCACCTCCTCATACATATGTATTCCTTCCTCCCCCTCCCCCTCCCCCTCCCCATCTAATCACCCAGCCAGCCCTCTCTTCTATTATTAAATCCTCCCTTTTAAAATTCCCTCAAGGTCAAATCAAACTCAAAGCAAACTGGACACCAAATATCTTTGATAAGAGGAGAAGAAGGGAGATGGAGAAACTGAGATGTTGTTTGGATCGCTAGTTAACAGACACACAGACAAACACATCCTTTGAGGGAGGCAAAATACTGTAATGTTCAACATTGTGATCTCTTACACGGAAAATGGCACCCTCTAGTGGCTAAACACGGTCATCAATCCTTAAATGGCTTAAGAGGAAATAAAACGGTATTTTTATGTAATCTAAACAATTAACCCTGTAATCTGAACCCTGTAATCTAAACAAAAACATGAATACTACTTTTACTCTCCAATATGCAAAAAACAAAAACACACACACACAAATAGAACACTAACAACCAAACAGACATAAATTAGATTCCGGAACCTTTGGAACAACAGTGAAAAGATCTCAAAGATCTAAGAGGAGCATCAGCACGTTCTTACAACAACCAAAAAAGACACACGGTCAAAAGTGGATGGGGGAGAAGTCACACTGGAAATGGCTGTGGACCTCCCTGGGGCTGTCGTACTCCGCCTTCAGGCAGGGGGGCTCCAGGGGGGGCTCGGGGAGGGCGGGGCTCACGTGAGGAACCAGAGGCGGGCCCGCTTTGGGCAGGGTGCCGTCGGCTCTGGAGAACGGGGGCCGCGGGGCGGACATGGAGGGCACGGCGGTGGCGTTGGCGGCGGGTCTCTGGGGGTGTGAGGGGCCGTGCCCCCCTCTGGGGTAGTTTCGGTGGGGCAGCAGATTAGGAACGGAGGCCGTGTAGGGGTAGGAGGAGGAGGAGGTGGAGGCTGTTACGTGGTCTCTGGTTGAGTACTGAGGACACGAAGCTCGCTGGAACATGCCTGGCTGGCTGTACACCTCACCCCACGGGTAGGTCTGGTATGCTGCAAGTCCCCCTAGAGACACACACACACACACACAGAGAGAGAGAGAGTAAAACCAGAGGCATGTCTTTCTAAGTATCTCGATCTGAGAGGGCTGTCTCTCGGCGACTCACCATGTGGTCCGGACTGCAGCACGATCTGGCCTCCACTCTGGGACTGGAAGTAGGCGGGGCCTCCGCCGCCATAGGTCACCACCCCGCCTCCTCCACCAGACCCAAAGGTGAGGTAGGAGGTGGGGTTGGACTCTGAGGGATTGGGAGGGAGGTAGGGGGAGGGGTTGAGGTAGGCCAGGCGAGGGAGAGAGGCCTGGGCCTGGACCTGGCTGTGGTTCTGGCTGTGGTTCTGGCTGTGGTTCTGGCTGTGGTTCTGGCTGTGGTTCTGGCTGTGGTTCTGGGCCTGGTAGGAGGGCTGGAGCTGATAGGATAACGAGCCGCTCTGATGGCCCAGGGACTCCCCATAGTCAAACAGAGAGCTGAGGATGAGAAAAACACGTCACCTTATGACAAAGTCCAACTCAAAGAGATTTCGGTGTCATAGACACAGCATGACACAGGTCATTCTGGGTGTAACACTACTGGTTATTCTAGAATGCAGAGCCATTGTCAGTGTGACCGTCCTATCAGCTCACCAGAACTGTCATCGTTTGACATTAAGTCCCCTGTTTGCGGTTTCGCAAGCTAACCCAGTGATATTATGATAGTAATCATCTTGTGTTACTGTGCCGTACTGACCCAGACTCTGTCTGTAGGCTGAGCCCCTGGGGTTCTCGAGCGGGGGGGTCGGCGTGGGGGAGGGAGGAGCTGCCCTCCAGCATGTCCAGGAAGAAGGACGAGGGGGTGGTGGCGGGGGCGGGGGTGTTGTGGAGGGGGGGCGCAGTGTTCAGGGGGTTGTAGTTGCCGAAGAGAGGCAGGCTGGCCCGCCGTAGAGGGGGCGGGCTCACCATGGGAGGGGGGCAGGTCTCCACTGACGCTCCGTGCCCCCCCTGTGGCACAGACTGATGCCCCGCTGGACCTGCCCCTCTCCCTACACACACACACACACACAGAGGGAAATTAGCCAAAACGATAATCCACATGATCTTTTATCCAAGTTTTGCACGGTAATCGTGTGTGTGTGTGTGTGTGAGAGTGTGTGTGTGTGGTACCTGTAGGACTCTGTAGGCTGGCTAGTAGGGCACTGTAGGAGGGCAAGCTTTTGGGGGGGCTGGGCAGGGGGGCTGCAGGGGGAGGAGGCGCAGGGGCGATGTTTCCGGAGAATGCTGCACCCCTACAAAGAGAAGCATCACGCTCAAGACCTAAACCAGAACCCAAACAACAACAACTAACCTGGGTCCAACCCCCGGAGTTCAGCCCCCCAGGGACACTGACCTGGTGAGAGGGTCCAGCGGGGCCAGAAGCGGGTAGTGGCCGGTGCGAGGGCTGCTGCGGTGCTTACGGCTCTGTTTGTGTTCTGGTTTGGCTGAGGAGGAACGCTCTACCTTCCTCCACTTAGCCCTCCGGTTCTGGAACCACACCTGGGAGAGAGAGAGAAAGAGAGAGAGGGAGGCCCAGGGGGAGAGAGAGCAAGAAGCAGATAGAGAGGCAGAGAGAGAGAGAGAGGCAGAGAGAGAGAGGCAGAGAGAGAGATAGGCAGAGAGAGAGAGGTGGAGAGGCAGAGAGATTGACAAAGTGGAACAGGCTGACAGCCACCTCCTCCTCAACCTGTCTGGGCGATTCTGTCAGTTCTACCTGATCTCTTGGCCTCAGTCCCCCAGGAGAGGAGAGCTGTACTAACCATTATCCTCTGAGGGGTGACACACACTGTGGCGGCAATCTCTTTCCTCTTCTCTGCGTCTGGATAGTGTTCCTCCTGAAACATACTCTCCAACTGCTCTAGCTGATCTACACACACACACACACACATCATTCAGAAGATCAACACAAATTCATGCAAACGTACACACACACACACACACACACACTGTCCTCACCCATGCTGTAGAGCGTGCGTGTTTTCTTCTTGGGCTGCGGGGCCAGGGCCGGGTCCATAGGCTCGGCAACAGTTACCACCGGCAACATGGGGAAGGGCGGCTCCTGGCCCCGCCTCCTCCTCGCTCTGAAGTGAACGGCGTGGCGGGTGGCGTACACCTGAGTCACCTGAGCGGACGACACCAGGTCTCTCAGGTCGACAGTTTCAAAGGGGGAACATTGAGATGAACGCACTAAAGGATTCCCCCTGCCCCTCGTTTCCTCTGCGCTCACCTGCAGGTGCTGAGGGGGTGGAGGAGGGGGGAGGTCAGGGAGGAGGGAGCTGGGGGGGGGACTGGTGCCAGAGGGGCTGGGCTGGGGCTGGGGTGGTGGGGGATAGAGGAGCGGGCCAGGAGGGCAGTAGAGTCCTGGCTCACAGCTCAGGTAGCCAGAGTCTGATAGGTCACAGCTTGGTCCAATGACGGCGGAGGACTCGGCCAGGCCTTCGGGATTCACCGAGGTCAGTTCCAGTAGTATTTCGTCTTCGAACTTTCGTTCTCTTTCGCCGTCTTCCCTGTCGGCGCCGCCCCACGCCGCTTCCTTGACGTCAGCGCTCTCGCTGGCGATCCAGAAAGTCTTGGTCCTGCCGTCCATCTGTTCATCTCCCTTCTGGAAATCTAGTGTTTCCTCCTCCTCTCCTTTCTCAGTGACGACGGCCTCACATGCGTCACCTCCTTCACTCCCCTCCTCCGCTCCCTCCTCCTCTCTCTCCTCCACTCCCTCCTCCACTCCCTCCTCCGCTCCATGTACGCCCCCTTCATCAAGGATCACTCCATTTGTTTCTTCCTCCCCATGTTCTCCCTCCTCTTCCTCCACTTCCACTCCTGTCTCTGTCTCATCTCCCTCTCCCCTGGCGACGTCTCCCCCTCTCTCCTTCTCTCTTCCTCCCCTCTCCCTCTCAGTCCTTCCCTCTCTCACACCCTCTCTCCCTCTCTCCCCCTCTCTCTCCATCCTCCTCATCCTGCGTCTTGTTGTCTCCGTGGCCATTTTCCTCCACACCTTCCAACTCCTCACACAGTAGGCTAGGGCAGTCTGTACATGGGGACAATGTGTATTAGGTGTCACACACTTATTCCACAGCCACACACAGAGAGACTAAACTGCTTATCAAAGAATTTCAATTGTAGCATGTGAAGATTTACGGTTCAATGTCTTGATGTAATATGTCTTAACAATAGACGTTTGTGTAAAGTTGTTTTATTTCTTGGCACCACAACATTAGACGTATATGACTATATCGGCATTTTGAGGTTGACAACGTTTGTTCCTGAGGGGCTCGTGACTTTCATTATATTAGTTGTGTGAAGTCAACGTCACCTCACCTGTTAGCTAATTAACCTAGCTCAATTTGCTTTAAAAAATAACCACACTTTGACCAGTTTGGGTCAACATTTCTCTTGCTTTCAAAAGTTTCAATGACAATACGAAAACATATTTTACAAACACTTCCAGGTCGACGTATGCATCAAACCAATTAGCTAGTATAATAAAGCAATTGTGTCTGTTGTCTCGAACAGTAAACCAATTATTCAATTTGCTCCGAAATAATACGTAAATTTCCTCCTTACCGAAATCACCGACTGGCTCACGGCTTTCATCCATCACGAATCACAAATTAAATTAAATGTCCATAGTGGTAATAGACATTCCATTAAGCGTCCGTGTTATTAGAAAAAGAAAGCGAATCATTCAGACTGTAGGCAAAGGTAGTCTGATTGATTGACAAAATTAGCTAGCTGTGAAGTTGATCATCACGTGAAGATGAAAGGTTGAGCAGGCCAATCAGAATTCCAATCCAGAAACATCTGGAGATTTGTAAAAACTAAATGTAGCCTATTAGCTATTTCAAATTGTACGGTCGCACGTGAACTTTGAATTGATGTAGATATACATCTAGAGAAACTTATATTCTGTACATATACAAGAACATTTAGGTTGTGAAAGAATAAAAACAAATTCGTTTGATGTTTCTGACCCAGTCAGACATTGACTGATGTAGTTACGAGTATTATCCACCAGACGGTGCGCTAATCAGTCGGAATTCTCTCCGACTACCTTGTTTAACCAGTTGTCACACCGCACTCAAATTAATCTCTGTATCAGTTTCATATTATTCACATCGCTAAACATAAAATGTAACTGAACACTGCCATATGATATACATATATATGTATCATAACTTAATAACTTTCTCCTGAAACACAGACACATTAGAGCATTCATGAAGTATCTCTTTACTTCAACAACAGGGTATTTTTGTATCAAATCTATTCTCCAATCTTTACAGTTTAACAGGGTTAGGCGGAAATGACAATATGACCCTCAAGCGTCTTAGTACTGCTTGTTAACAATCCTTCCTTCGATTCAATTCGTCAGTTCCTTGTTTGATTTTCCACCAGGTCTCGGGTGCAGTATCCAAGTAGATGGGGGGAGGAATGAAAGCCAGCAGAGCTGCCAAATCTTTAGGCCCTCTCCCCTTTATTTTTCAAAAGCCTTCTTCTTTTCTACGCCTCCCTGGCCTTCGATCCTGTTCTCTCTCTCTCTCTCTATGTCTCTCTCTCTCTCTCTCTGTGTCTCTCTCTCTTCCTAATCCCCGTTCCCTTCCCCCTCTCTCTATCTCCTCAGAGTGCTCTGGGGTGGATGGACTGGACTGGGATTTGACCTCCAGGCAAATCTTATCTAATTTAATACTTATTAAATTGAATTCATTAGTTGAATCTTAATGGAACAGGGGACTTTTTTTTATTTGAGTTCCAGTTCAAGCTTTGATGGACTTTGGAACCATTTAATATTAAGTTGAATGTGTCCCCATGTTCACTCTGAAAGTTAAACTAAATATGTTGGAAAGTCCACTCAATAAAGTTGTTTATGGTAGCTTTCATACATTCAAAATAAAATGAGTTATCATAGATTTAAGAGTATATTATAGTATAGTACCAGTGTATATGAGAAAGTGCCTTTTAGCAACATTTGTTTTAGCAGGATATGCACATTAGTTATCACACAGCCAATGAAATCACAGAGAAACAAAGTTTACCCAATCAGGTCTTTTATTTGGAACAGAGTGGCAGATTAGTGACAGGGCTGTGGCATGGAGGGTCCGCCTCCTCTCGCTCACTCAGCCAATGACAGAAACTCAGCCTTAAAAAATGCAAATGTATAAAAACAGGATGGGTAACAGCAAACACAGAGTAGTGCAGCCTCTGTAGGCTTCACACACACACACACACACACACTCACACACTCACTCACAAACACACACGCCCTCCGACACACACACTCACACGCGTGCACACATACACACCTCTCTTATTTGGCTATGCAGGCTTAAAATGAGTACAAACACAATTTGAAGGTAACTTTAGAAAAGACAGTACGTTGTTGAGATCATTCCTGCCTGTGAGGAAGGAATCTCGTGTCAGTTGGTCTGTCCTGCTACAGACCACAAACAGACGAGACGGTGAGAGACACAGTCCGTGTGTGACATCCACTGTGAGGGACAGACTGTCCGACATTCAGCGGTGAACAGACTAAACACACAAGCGTGCACACACTAACACACCTGCACAGACTAGTGAGTGGGCACAAGAGTCTGATGTGAAATCGGTGTGGTGTCTATTGCCTAAACAGAGAGGACACACCAGGGGAAGTACACAAAAGTGGGTAGAGAGGGCTGGTGAGGTGCACACACACACTGTCACACACACACACACTGTCACACACACACACACACAGGAGCTGGGTGTCAGGTGAACTCCACACTCTGGTGAGGGGGACAGGTATGACTACCTGCCAATGGAAGAGCATCTGAACTGCTGGAGCAGGTAAACGAATACCTACACACAGTACATTCCACCTTGTACACACCCCTCAGTTACACACACACACACGCACACACACACACACACACACCAAGACTAGTATAGTTTAACTCCCATGCAGTTGTTCTACAGTACTGAGTATAGTAAGCTACTAGTCCAGTCACACTGGTGTGGTTATTGTTACAATCTTAGATAGAAGCACAACCCCCTGTCTCCTAACCCCTCCCCTCCCCCCTCAGAGCCAGAGAGGCCCCCTGTGATGAATGAAGCGCCCCCCCCCCCCCTTCTCACTGATCTCGGCTCATCAGAATAGCTACAGATGAGCTGGTCCCAGATCTGTGCTGGAAGGTAAGATCTTCTCGGAGCCTCGCTTCCTGTATTAGCCCCTCCCCCTCAGTCCCATTGGCCCTCTCCCTTTAAACAGACAGCCAATGGTGAAACACAAAGAAAGTGAGCATGCAAGGGGATTGGATGTATGGATACATAGTTGTGCTTATACACAATAGACCAAACGCTAACCAACCAGCAACTGATTGATAACTAATCAATAACATACTGAAACCACCTAGACTCACTCATATCACTCGTGAGGATGATGATGATGATGATGATGATAAAGATTGTTCTGATATTTAGAGCGAGTGTTTGAAAGTTAATGTACATCAGATGATATGACTATACTTGTGTTTGTGTGCCAGTGCCTGTGCGTGCGCGTGTGTGTGTAAGTGTGTGTGCGCGTGTGTGGAAGTGTTTGCGTGCGTGCGATGTGTGTGTGGACGAGAGCACAGCTCATTTAGGTAATGAATGTGATTCGATAGAAGCTCTTCATGATCATGCAAATGGTTAGAGTGATGAAAGAAAGATATGCTCATATTTACATATAAACTTTTAAAACTGCTAAATACACATCCTCCCATTGACGTATTATTATTATCATTATTATTATTTACCATCCAGCCCGGAACATTGATATATTATTGATTATTATTACTATCCATAACTAGTCATCTTTGTACAGCTTAGAGGAGTAGATTCACTGCTAACTCAGTGTTGGCACCAGCATCCTTTGCTTGCTACGCGAATGTTTCCAAAACATTCTCCTGAGACTGGGAGAATGTTAACTGAGGGTTGAGATCCCTGTTCTGATTGGCCAAGCACAGAGAGAGGGGTCAGAGCCATTAGCAGACATGTGTGTGGGTATGTGTGTGTGTGCGGGCGAGTGTGTGTGTGTGTGGGTATGTGTGTGTGTGTGTGTGTGAGCACCAGAAGGATGGAAGGCACAAAGAGACCTTTCACCTTTGACCCCTGTCTCTGTCTCTGTGTGGCGAATCAGATACTTGATGTTTGGGTTAAGGGCGGGTTATACGCCTCTTTTCTTCTTCTTCCTTTGTCTCCCTCTCTGTCTCCCCATCTCACCCCTCCTCTCTCTGTCTCCCCATCTCACCCCTCCTCTCTCTGTCTCCCCATCTCACCCTCCTCTCTCTGTCTCTCCATCGTCCTTTCACCCCAACCCTCTGTCTGTCTATCTCATTCGCTCTGTGGAATAGAAGAGGAACTTTGTGCTGGAACACAGGTTAAGAGCTTGTGTTTTTACGAAATCATTTTCATAACATCAGAACGATAATTTGTATAATATTAATAACAACATTTACTGAAAAAAAAAACTGTTTTGTGTATGTGTTTATGGTTATTTTTTCTGCTGATATATTTTTATCTTTTTTTATCTTTTTTTTTGTTGAAAAGAAAGTTCTGAGTCCACAGAGAGATAGGCACTCTCAAGAGGGACTGGTAAGGAGGAGAGGAGAAAGGGGCGGGGAGGGTGGAGGTGAGGAAGGGAAGGAGGGAGGGGGGGAAGAGAAGAGGGGTTGAGTGGCGAGCCAAGCTCTATTTCTCTCTCCCCGTTTCCCCTGTCTCTCTCCCTCTCTCTCTCTCTCTCTCTCTCTCTCACGCTCTCTCTCTCTCTCTCTCTCTCTCTCTGTGTCTCTCGCTCAGTTTATGCGTAGAACTCCTCTTGCTTGTCTGGTTTCTGGTAGGTAACGGTGGCCTGTTTAGGCTCTTCTAAAGTGTAGCTTCCTTCGTCCTTCTTCTTCATCCTGTAGACCAGCAGCATCACCAGGAAGGCAGCGAACAGAGCTCCAACTACACCTCCCACAATCACCGCTGAGAGGGAGAGAGGAAGAGAGAGAAATAGGTCAAAACTTGAGGGAAATAGTGTTGAATAGGCTCATAGACACAGACAGGGTTAACAGGCAAACACAAAACAGGACGAGACAAAAATGCTATTAGCAACCACCTCACAGTTGTCTTGCATTGTTTTGTTTTTAAACACTGCAATCTACTATCAATTCTAAACACGCATGACCTAAAAGCACTTCTAAACACTTCAACACAAAGCAAAGGCCTGTAGAAGCTAGAGACAGCTTAATCTAGGCTAGGCTCACAATATCAAAATGTGCAAGCGGTGTGTTACTAGTGTATGTTAATTCATGTTAATAACTGTGCCTCCAAAAAGGTAAATATACCATTAAATCTTTCTAAGGAAAATTGCAAACGTCCTGAACAGTTTGTTATCTTCCTTAACAAATACAATAAAATTGGAATGTTCTTTCTTACAACATCAATATATAAGTGCCTTTCCTACCAGACCTGGATCAAAATAGAATCTGTTTATCTTTCAAATCCTTTGTGTGCTTGGTCTGCTTGCAAAGCACACGGGGCGCGTACCAGTTTGCACTTTTGAGACGACTTTGCTATTTGACCCAGGTGTGATTCTGACGCACTGTGGTAATGTGCCACAACCAGCCATAGATGCAAGCCGTGTTGTGTATTTTTTAAATCCCTGTGTGGCTACCACAGGTACACGCTACAGCCTGCTGGTTCCTGCTCTTTACCGATGACCAGGAAGTCAGCGAAAACCACAGCCAGCAGCCCACCAATCAGAATAGCTGGAGAGAAGACAGAGAGCCAATCAGATCAGATAAAACTGAAACGGACAGAAAGAGAATGAGACAAAGAGAGGGTGGAAGGTAGAGAGAGAGAGAGCGACAGGGAGAGAGCGAAGAGGAGAGGGAGGTAGGTAGGTAGGTAGGTAGGGAGAAAGAGGGAGAGAGACAGGGGAGAGATAGAGAGGTAGTGAGACTATCCGAGACTAACACAGCTTGTTCTCAGACAGGCACTGATTCACTGATCTTTCCATCTTTACTTCTGAAACACCCTCAGATTTGATCATGTTCAACTGTTGATTAGACCAGTGGATCCTTGGTGCCTCACTCAGGGTGAGAACAAGAGGAGACTACTTCTGTTGGCAGGAGGCTGGAGGGTGAGGCAGGAGGCTGGAGGGTGAGGCAGGAGGCTGGAGGGTGAGGCAGGAGGCTGGAGGGTGAGGCGGAAGGCTGGAGGGTGAGGCGGGAGGCTGGAGGGTGAGGCAGGAGGCTGGAGGGTGCTACGATACTCAGGTGTACTGAGGTCAGGTGTGCTTAGGTGAGCTACATTACAGTAAGTAACCTATAGTTGGTACTGCTAATATCTAGGCAAACAGACACAGACAGACAAGGAGGTGGACAGAGAGACAGACAGACAGACACATGGACAAGGGTAGATAGTACCCTCCCGTGTCCGAGTGATTGACAAGCAGTCCTACCTATCAGAACCTCCTTCCTCTCCAGGATGTTCTTCTGGGGCAGCTGGGCGGCGGAGCTTCCTGTGTCCACCGTGTTGCCCACCAGGTCAGGCCCCGCCCCCACGTCCAGGCTCCGGTCTCGCCCCAGCTCGTTGTTGTTCTGCCTCCTGTCTTCTTCATGGATCTCGAAATCTCCGCTGGGTCCCACGACCCCCACCTCGTTATTACCCTCCTCCGGACGCGCCTGGAGAGGGGGGAGGGAGGCATGGAGATGAAGAGAGGGGGGGGAGGGAGGATGGGGGGAGTTAAGGAGGGGGGAAAAGAGAGGGAAAAGGAGAGATGTTAAACGTGTAACTTCATTGGTTGCCTTATGTCTGTCTTGATATTCAGCCAAACCTCAATAAAATCACTTTTCCTAGTTCCTGTTCCAGACAACATTTACACAATGAGAGTCTGTGTCTTGAAAATGTCAAGATTTAAATAAACTCCAAAACAGCACTGTGTAATTAACCTTGGAGCTAACCACAGAAATAGTCAATACAAGGCTATAAAATGTGGGTATGCATTTGCAGAATCATTCTGTCAGATCACAGAAACTAGCTCTACTCTAAGTAGTAGCCATTTACTATATAAGGGAATGCTGCCATCCAGATCTGAGATGCAGTGATAAACCTTCAACATAGAAGCAGCCTGTACGGCAGCAGTCTGACGACTGCTGGCAAACAGTCAACCACACAAAACACAACCAACGACCACCTGGACCACCTAACTCTGTTACATTTACATTTACATTTAGTCATTTAGCAGACGCTCTTATCCAGAGCGACTTACAGTAATTACAGGGACATTCCCCCTGAGGCAAGTAGGGTGAAGTGCCTTGCCCAAGGACACAACGTCAGTTGGCATGACGGAGAATCGAACTGGCAACCTTCGGATTACTAGCCCGACTCCCTCACCGCTCAGCCACCTGACTCCCATCACCACCTGTTGGTGGTGATGTTGACTTATGCTGGTGTGTGTTGCTAACCAAGCCCACCTGTGTTGTGGAGGGCGGTGGGGGGGGTGTCGTCCGTTCCGTGGGAGTCGCGAGAGAGGGCGTGGTCACCGAGGCCCTCGGCCTGAAGGGCGCGTTGGTTTTGACTGTTGTGGAGGGCTCGGCGGTGGTGGGCAGGGGTGGAGTTGTCGTAGGTTCGGGTGTGGCCTCTGTTGTGGTGGGCATGTCTTCTTCTGTGGTGGTGTCCAGAGGTATGTCGGGATAGGATGTGCTGGGCTCTGGCGAGATGTAGACATCCTCGTCTTCTTCTGTGGTGACCAGGTCCTCCAGCCCACTAGACGGCATGGCGGACTCCGCGGTGGGAACGGTAGAGCCGGTGGTCGCCACGGGAACGGCATCGGGGGACTTCGGGGAGACGGTGCTCTGCGCTGCCCTCACTCGTTCCCTCTCCTGCTCTCTCTCCCTCTCCCTCTCTCTTTCACGTTCTCTCTCCCTCTCGCGCTCCCTCTCCTTTTCTCTCTCCCTCTCTCGCTCCAGCTCTCGGACTCTCTCTCTCTCCCTCTCCCTCTCCTTCTCCCTTTCTTGCTCCCTCTCCCGCTCCCAATCCGCCCCGCTCTCTCCCTCGGCCTCGGTGGGCAGTGGGGTGGTGGGGTCGGGGTTGGGGCTGGGCTCGGCGGCGGGGGGCGCTGAGGGGGCGGGGCCAGTGGCCTGTGTCGTGGATAGCGGGATGGGCTCCTCTGTGGTGAAAACCACTCCTGCAGCCGTAGGTCTCGGCTTCAAATCTGGAACTGGAGAGAAAGGAGGAGAAAGGGAGAAGTTGAGGGAGAGAGAGGAGGAGGGAGAAAGAAAGAGAGGTGGGGAGAGAAGGGGTGGAGGGGAGAGAGAGATGCTGTTGAGTGACTTTTCCCCTCATGACTTCAATGGCCAAGTTCTTGCCTCTCTCGTGTCAGTGAGGCTTCTTGGGTTGCAGATCAAACAGAGCTGATGCAGACTGATATATACGCAGAACAATACTGTCTTTGTTACACCAGATAGTGCTCCCAGGGCCAGGTCAAACTCCTCGCATTCCAAAGGCCAATGTCACTGTTTGACCAAAGCCATTAGCTCTACTGTTTTCTCGACACCAGTGTTGTGCCACTCCTTGCGCTAAACAGTCATTTAGCAGGGCACTGGCGCAGTGTTTGAACTGATATAAGAGCCAGACTGAGTCATCCTGGGAGAGGCCTGCTGAAGATACAACAACAGACTTCTAATAAACATGATGGGGCACCTGTGATTCGAGTTAAAGAGAATTCTTACATGAATAGACCTAAAGACAGACTGGCAGACACACACACACACACATCGGTTTGTGTGTGTGATCATCTGATCTACAGTCAGTAATCAGATTACAGTAAATAAAATCATTTAATCTGGTGGAATCTGGGTGTTGGTTCTGCGGGTGTTCGAGTGTGTGCATGACTATATGCGTCTGTCTCTATAATTCTATTTGTGTAGGAAGCCTATTTCTGTAGGAAATCTGGTCTGTGCATGTGAGTGACCTACTACAGTCTATTTGAGCGATCTGTACGTTTGCGTTGGTGTGCTTGGTGCCTGTGCTTGACTACCGATCGGGGGGGGAGGGAACCAGAGCAGCAGACTTAAACACAGCAGCTGTCACCTCTTTACATCCAAAGGGTTCAGAGAGTATACACACACACACACACACACAGACTCATACGCACTCACACTTCCCACACACACACACACACACACAAACACACACTTCCCACACACACATACTCACAGCCAGAGCCGGAGCCTGAGAAGAGGTCTTCGTCATCGTAGAACTCATCCCCCGAGGAACCTTCCTGATCTGGAGAGGGAGACCACGAGGTCTGCCCCTGGGAGAGAGAGAGATAGGGAGGGAGGGAGGGATAGATAGATAGGGAGGGAGGGAGATGAAGAGAATAGGAGAGAGAGAGGGGGAGGAGAGGGATGGGGGAGGAGAGAGATATGGAGAAAGACAATAGGAGAGAGAGAGAGGGGGTGGAAAAAGAGGTGGAGAACGTGAATAGGAGAGAGAGAGAGGGGGAGGGAGGGAGGGAGAGAGAGAGAGATGGAGAAAGAATAGGAGGGAGAGAGGGAGAATTTTTTTTAGCATGCTTCTACATTGGTTTATGTCATTGTGACCACTTTGCTTGATTATACATGCAAAGATTACACACACACACGCACGTCTCTCACTTAAAGCAAGCAGAGAGGTACCATTAGTGGACTCTGCATCTGTCTGCCTCACGCAACATCGAGGGATCGTCCTAGAGCACAGCATCGAAAGCCCAAAGTTTGGCAGGAGATAGTTGTGCTACTTCTGTAGTGGCTATTCTGACAATCTGTCTGTGGCAGAATCAAAGACAGATCCAACTGATAACCATCTGGACATGGATAGCTACTTTTCTCAAACCATTTATATGGAAATTCCTGGAACAATGAGTGTACTGTATGTGGTGTGCATGTATCGTTTCCATGTACAGAAAATTACATGTGTTGAAAGTTCTGTGTGTGTGTGTGTGTATTGGTGCCTCCTTACTCAGGGTTCTATAGGTTACACAGGGTAAGTGACCTCAACAAAGTTCTCTTTCGAGTTAATCTCTCAGTTTCACTTTATTCTCTCCTAATTCAGTAAACCATTCAACTCGACATGACCACTCTGTGGTGTGGGGTCAACTGACATTTAGTGATCCGTTACCAACCTGAATCCACCCTCAGAGAAACATGTTCTAGGCCTTGTGGTGGAAATTTAGAATATAGTTATAATGTATGTGTTTTATTTCCATTACAGCCTTTCTAGCAATCATCATTAAAAAACACCCAAAACACAAACGAACAAAGGATTCAACAGTTGAATTAATTCCTTCAGAATAAAGAACATCAAAGAATGTCAAGCGCAAACGCATAAATGTTGCTAACTATCTTGTATGAATGGCAGCCTGTTGGGCATCCTGGCAGGCAGCTACCCAGCGGATCTGAGTGGAGGCTAATACCTGCTTTATGATTCTCTAAGACCAGGCGGTGGAAACATGATGCCTTTAAAAGCCAATAAAACCATAATGGAATCTGGAAACCTGACCACATCAAAGTCCCTCACAGCAAACCTAATCCTGAGCCAGGCTTAGAGAGATGGAGAAACAGTATACCTGCACACTGCATCTCCTGAGCTGTGTCTGCATTTCGATTATGAAATTGACTTGAGGTTGGAGGAAGCTGAAATTTGAGGGGCCCAAAGCAGAAGGCAGGGTTGTTGTTTCACTAAACTGGGTCTGTGTCTCTGTAAAGTATACATGCCCACACTCGTGTGTGTGTGTGTGCGTGTTTGCGCGTGTGTGTGCGTGTGTGTGTGCGTGTGCGTGTGTGCGTGTGTGTGTGTGCGTGTGTGCTTTTATGGGGGGGAAGCAGTAATTTCCCAACACCAGGAAGTGCTGAAAAGACATCTTAGAGCATGCATGGTTGGAGTGTGTGTGTGTGTCTATGTCTAACAAGGATCAGTTTCACAATGAAGCTTGTTGCTAGGGGCAACCTCAGTCTTTTACAGAAATCCCCCTCTCCCACAGTGAGAGGCTACCATACACACACACACACACACACACTCCGGGGCTGCTGTAACTAAATCAGCAGGTTGTTGCGTAACACCAAACAAACAACCCGAAAGCAACACCAAACCAGACCTCCATCGTCTCATGATCTAGTCCTCTCCCTCCCTCTCCCTCCTCCCTCTCCCTCCCTCCTCCCTCCCTCCCTCTCCCTCTCTCCCTCTTCTCCCTCTCTCCCTCCCTCCCTTCTCCTCCCTCTCTCCCTCCCTCTCCCTCTCCCTCCTCTCCCCTCTCCCTCTCCCCCTCTCCCTCTCCCTCTCCCTCTTCTCCCCTTCTCCCCTTCTCCTTCTCCCTCCCTCCCTCCCTCCCTTTCTCCCTCCCTTTCTCCCTCCCTCCCTCCTCCTCTCTCTCTCTCTCTCTCTCTCTCTCCCTCTCTCCCTCTCTCTCTCTCTCTCTCCCTCTCTCCCTCCCTCTCTCTCTCTCTCTCTCTCTCTCACGTCCTACCATCACATTGCTTCTTTCTCCTCCACCTGCACTCCTCTGTTACTCTCCCCATCCCTCTCTTTCAGGTCTCCACCTCTCTCTTCTCCATCCGCACCATTCTGTAGCACAACTATCCCGGTACACTTCCTTATTACATCCAACCCAGCTGTAAACAGCCCCACACACCCTCCCACACACACACACACAACCACAGCAGCCCCTAAGGCCCAACACAACCTTCGAGACACAACCTCCAGAGCCACTGTAATGATTCCCACTACACACTACACACACACACCCCACAAACACCCATCAAACATCGACCAACCAGGACACAGATGCTGCTGGTCTGTCTGTTTTCAGTCTGAGAAAACATGGAAGTAGGTTACACACTCTTGGTGTCTGGAATGTGTGTGTGCGCGTTAGTGACTCTGGGAGAAGTGGAGCGGGAGAAACGAGGAGAGAAATGTGTGTCTGTTTATGTGTTATCTATGTTTATTCTGTAGGAGTAAATCTGCAG
>CM042861.1:10356126-10638626 GCA_023658055.1 Thaleichthys pacificus | reverse complement strand
AATCCAGAACTGTTGGGATGAAAGATTAAGAATAAATCACCTGCTGCAGACTCATAGTATTGGTGCAAGCATGTGTGTGCGTGTCCTGAAAGTTAACAAAAACTGCAGTGCATCCCAATCTACATCTATGGCTTATCCAAAGACCCCCTCCCCCCCCCCCCCACAGACACACACACCCACACACAGACCTCATTAGTTTCAGCAGGTTGCTTAGTCTGATAACGTCTTTGAAAGAATCCTTTAAAGAGCTGGGGTTCAAAGATTTACCAGAGGGGGGGATCTAAAAACAAACACATGCATAACACACACGCATAACACTCACACACACACACACATACACACACACACACACAACATAGACACACAGTCTGCTCTCGCTCTATGTGGTTACCACGTTACACGTCATTAGCATACCTGTATATTTTCCACACTCATGCCTTGCTCAGAATTGTAAAACCCAATCTTTACAGACAAGTACAGCATATAAACATTCATGACTGTTTTTTCACGTTGGGATGATTCCTGTTCCTCCAATTAGAAGGGGGATGGAGGGAGGCAGAAAGGCGGGAGGGGCTTGGAGAGGCAAGGCTCGTCAGGACGGAGAGAGCTAGAGGGAAGGAAACGATGTAGGATGAGCTTCTGACCTGGTTCACTCCTCTGTCGGGACACTGGCTAAATTATTCAGACACACACGCACTCACTCACAATCTTACACACACATACACATTTAAACATACAGCACACGTTCAGTCACAGAGAGAGACACACACACACACTGACTGTTCTACACAGGAAGCCCCCCCCCCCCTTCTCAAATGATCGTGAAATACACACTTCCTGAATTCGTTTTATAACCTCATGACCTGATAAAAAATATTCCCAATCACACACGCACACACACACACACACAGATAAACACAGATACACTCTCATCTTTGGTTCCAGAGGTCACTCAGAAGGCCAGTTGCATCCAAGAACCACAAACAAGAATTCCAATTTCCAACATTCTTTTGTCGGCTGTTATCTCCCAACTGCCCAGATTACGAAATTCTAAATCAAGCCGAGTGGACAGGATGACCAAGCGTGGCCACACCCATCCAGCCCCTCGTTAACCTAATTAGCCTGTGGTTAAGGAAACACGTCAAACGGAGAGATAGAGGGAGAGAGAGAGATGACCAGATAAAGACGTGCGATACAGTGGTACAGAAGACAATTTAGCTGAGTTCGAGTGCCAGCGAGGACAGCTACTTCGGAAAGCCCCTACAGATATTCTCTCTCTCTCTCTCTCTCCTCTCTCTCTCGTCTCTCTCTCTCTCTCTCTCTCTCTCTCTTCTCTCTCTCCTCTCTCTCTCTCTCTCTCTCCTCTCTCTCTCTCTCTCTCTCTCTCTCTCTCTCTCTCTCTCTCTCTCTCTCTCTCTCTCTCTCTCTCTCTCTCTCTCTGCTCTCTCTCTCTCTCTCTCTCTCTCCTCTCTCTCTCTCTCTCTCTCTCCTCTCTCTCTCTCTCTCTCTCTCTCTCTCTCTCTCTCTCTCTCTCTCTCTCTCTCTCTCTCTCTCTCTCTCTCTCTCTCTCTCTCTCTCTCTCTCTCTCTCTCTCTCTCTCTCTCTCTCTCTCTCTCTCTCTCTCTCTCTCTCTCACTTGTTTTCTC
The DNA here is from genome assembly GCA_023658055.1 of Thaleichthys pacificus. Lineage (NCBI taxonomy): Eukaryota > Metazoa > Chordata > Actinopteri > Osmeriformes > Osmeridae > Thaleichthys > Thaleichthys pacificus. The sequence goes on along the minus strand of CM042861.1, from coordinate 10,636,980 downwards.
ACCGTTCTCTCTCTGACACATACACACACACAGGTTTGCTAGTGGGAAGGAATCGCCCTGTTTCTGGGTTTATATTTATAGCAGAGCGCCAACACAGAAATCCCAGAATGCCTTGTGGTTTTGGAGACAGTGCTGATCTTGCTCTGTAATTTAGGGTCCCCTACTAGAAAACACACAAAAAACACACACAAATACACACACTTCATGCTTACACACCACTCTCTCTACGTATAGATAAAACGGTCGAGCAGATGTAGTGGGATAAAAAAGAGAGGGGAACATGAGCGAGAGAGGAAAAGGGGAGAGATTAATGAGGGTATTTTCAAACTGAGATTGTGATGAGAAAGGCCATGGAGGACAGACACGGGGAAGAGGTGAGGTGAGAAAGACAAGTTGGAAAGACGAGTAAATGAAGGCAGAGACAGTCAGGGGGAACACAGAGGGAGATATGGAAAAGAAGGAAGAGAGCGACAGAGGTGACAGAGAGCGAGAGAGATAAAGCCGTGACAGCAGCAGCCAATGGTGGTTGTCATAGCGACGGCCATGGAGAACAGGTAGAGCCGTGTCCCCTGGGACTGAGCAGCTCTGGCCTCCCCCTCCCCCCTCCCCCTCCCCTCCTCTTCTCTCTCTCTCTCCCCCTTCTCTCTCTCCCCTCGTGTCTCTCTCTCTCCCCTTCTCTCTCTCCCTCTCCTTCCATCCCATTCTCTATCTCTATCTATCCCTCCCTCCTCCCCTCCCTCTCTCTCTCTCTCTCTCTCCCTCTCCTTCCATCCCACTCTCTCTCTCTCTATCCCTCCCTCCCTCCCCCCTCTCTCTCTATCCCTCCCTCCCCCTCTCTCTCTATCCCTCCATCCCCTCCCCCTCTCTATGACTCCCTCTCTCTATATATATCCCTTCCTCTCTCCCCCTCTCTCTATCCTTCCCTCCAATGCCCTCTCTCTCATTCTCCCTCCCTCTCTATCCCTCTCCCTCTCTCTATCACTCCCTCCATCCCACTGGCCTTACCCCCTCCCCCTCCATCTCTATCCCTTCATCACTGTTGCTAGTCTTTCTATCCACCCCTCAAACTCTGTCATTCTACTTTACCATTCCTTGCCTCTATCCCCCTTACATGTCTACCATCCTACCAGAATAGGTCGTTCTCTTCCTTTCCATCTCCCTTCCCATCCCTTTCATCAAATCCCTCCTTCAATTTGGGGTTTCCTCAAACCACCAACTCTCAAACAGTCTATCCTTTTGCTCTCCTTCCCACACCCATCTCTGTTATCTACCTCCATCCTTCAGCATCTCTTCCTGTGCAGCATTCCTCCCATGCAGACCTCCTCCTCCTCCCCCTCTCTATATTCATCTTCCTCCTTTATCTCTACACTCTCCCGAGAATATGCATGTGAGTATGCCTGCAGTTCTTCCCAATTACTGTGTGTGTATGCATGTGTGTGCGTGTGTGTGTGTGTGTGTGGGGGTGGGTGGGTGTGTGCATGCGCTGCAGACTACAGATGACTGTGGTTCAGAGCTGTGTCTGTGAAGCAGTGGTTACTACGCTGCTGTGGCCTACCTTAAACACCTGAAGCGTTCTGAGTCTCCCTCTGACTCACTGAATCAACAACACCCCTGTTAGCTCTACCCTAGTACTGACACTGAACACCACTGGGCCCTGTGTGTGTGTGTGTGTCTGCGGGTGTGTGTGTGTGTGTTTGAGAGGAGGGGGGTGATCGAGTCAACAGCTCCCCATAAACCTGTCTATGCACATACAAATATATGTATTATAACGATCAAAGAATACTGTATAGAATTTGGACACCCAACAAACACCCAGGAATGTTGTCAGTGGGCCACTTGTTGCACACAATCCCCAGGGAACTCGTGTTGTATCATGCTGTGAATTCCTAGAATAGGTATTTCCAGGTTTCGGCCAGTGGACACGGGACAAGGAGTTTCTCAGGCCACTCAGGGACTGTTCCAGGAGAGTAGCACAAACACAGTCCTTCGCCCTAACCACACAGCCCGTGTTTCCACAGATCGCTCCTGGGTGATGGATGTGACCTACAGAAACCTTGGCCTGAGGGCTCTGTTTCTATAAACGGAGGGCTGGGTTTAACCATCCCCCCCATTATCACTGCTGGCTCCCACCCACCCAATCGACAAATCCGTAAGCAGCCAGGTGGCAGAGCGGGGCCAGGAGTTGAGGCAGAGGCTAGAGAGATGTTGTTTTCAGTCTGAGAGGGTTAGGTACGGCCAATTGTTGTGCTGCCAGTCTCCATATCGAGGCTGAGCTGGACTCACAGAGTTTGCACGGGTCTGTGAGCTCGCCTCCGGATATGAACGCAGATTTATTTCATTTCCTGAACGACTGGATAGACGGAGAGAGGCCACCCCTGCCCTAACCTTGAAATATCAACACCTTGTGGCGTGTGTATCCACCTATGTGTCTAAAATGCATGTGTGTGTGCATGTCTGTGTGTGTGTGTGTGTGTGTGTGGGGGGGGGGGGGTCTCTGAGGGACTCTTTGTCCTGTAAGGGAGTGAGAAAGACCCACTTCCTGTGTCAAATTGCCTCTCACATTCCACACTCCTCCTCTATCCTCATGCTCACTCTATTTTCTAACTCTGGCTCCCTCCCTCCACCCCTCGGCCTCTATGGGGGGCTTTGTCAACGATCGGAGGCACAAAAAACGGATTCATTCCAAGAGCAAAACACGATCCTCAAAAACACAGACGCTTCTTCGACACGCACACACACACACACACACACATTACAAAAGTCATGTGTCCGTGTACATATCGAAGGGATGAGAATACGTACTTTTGAGAAAAAGAACGGAAAAAAAAAGTCTGGCAACTCATCCCAACACACAGACACAGGGGGCGTGTGTGGGGCGCAGCAGATGTCTGTGGGAAAGTCTGCCTTAATCTAAACGAATGCTTCTGGATATGACATCAGAGCCTCCCATCACAGGAAATACTAAACAGAGTCACTCTACTGGGGATTGATCATTACATTTAGGACACACATACGCATTCGGTGCTGGAGGCAGGAAGGACTGTGCCATCTGTGTGAGAAAATCTGTGATGTGTGCGTGTGTGTGTCACACTCCCAAACGCATGGGCTGTCTGGGGTTGGTGAGCAATTCTGGGACTATTCATGCGCGCGTGTGTCCTTGTGATGGTTACCTGTGCCAGCATGGAACACATTCGCATTTATCTGAGCATGACAAACTGTGTGTGTGCTTGTGTGTGTGAGAGACAGAGTGAGTGAGTGAGTGAGAGAAATAGAGAGAGAGAGACACAGAGTGAGAGACACAGAGAGAGAGAGACACACACACAGAGAGAGACCTGCCTCCATCTGGGGTGTTAAGGTTATAATAACTCAGTGGGAGATATCTGGCTGGCCACCAAGGACTGACCCAGTAGCCTAATCTGTGTGTGTGCGTGAGAGATAAAGTGGGTGTGTCTTTAGTCAATTCTACCAACGGTTTCCTCGTGGCCAGCTAGAGAAGCGTCCAACAATCTCACAGTGTAAATCGGTAACGGAAAGTGTGGGTGCTGGCCGAGCGTGACGCACGGGTTGGTTCCGGGGGGCTCGCGAATACTTAATCAGTTCCCCTCCTTGCAATTCCCGATGACATCATCCCCATCCCTCGCCTACCGCATCGCGTTTCCCATCCCTACCCCACCCCTCTGCCACAAACACACACCCTCCGGTAACGGATGTGCCCTAGGATGTAGCCTATTGCCAATCCCAGTCGGCAGTCACGGCACAGTTATCTGATGATGATTGAACTAGCGTTTAACACTAAAAATCAAGCGATCGGGCAAGGAACCCCCCACCGTGTCTTCGCACCCATAACCGGTAATGAAGTCGTTAAAGCCGCCGCAGTGACTTGAGCTGAATTACAGGCAGGATGGGAGATTGTGAGGCAGACACCACATACACGGGACTATATAGCCCTGCTATCATCCTCAATTAAAGAATACCCGCTAATTACTGGTGCACAAACTCTCATTCTCTGCCTGCACACACACACACATCCGAAATCGAGGCCGAGGGGACATGATGCCACAATACAAGCCCTACTCTGAGACACAAAGACAGGAGAAAGGCGGGGGGCACGGGGGCCGCGAGCCAGACACGGGAGTCACGGGCAGCAAGGGCCGAAATGTGGGTCGATTCCAAGATTTACAACCGATCACCGAGCAGCAGACACACTGCTACCGTTTCCTCATTATAGACGGTGCAACACACACACATACACGCACACAGTAACACGCACATATTAAGCATTTGAAAGCCTTGGTCCTGGCACTGGTAGCCTAGATCCAGATTTTTCTTTCGTAAAACAGTGGTTAAGGGTCTTGCTCACAACAATGGAACACAAAGGAAGCAGGGACACTCGTGCTTACCGAGGCTGTGTGAGCAAGCAGCGCCGCGAGCGCCATCAGACACGGTAGCTTCATGCTCGGGGCGCGAGCACAGCCTCCCGATGGCTTCACGGGAGAAACAAAAGCGCTTCTTTTGGGATTCGGTATTCACCAACTTCAGAGCGCGCCACCCGTCCGCGCTATCATCCGTCTGGCGTTTTTAATCCGTTCTCAATCAGACCTCGCGTTATTATTCCGGTGACCAATTGCCGATGATGGGAGATTCCTTAGCGAACCTACTCGGCTCTTTTCTCCGGTTTTACTTTCTTGTTGCTTGAATTGTAATCAACTATCGGGAGACGCAAGACCTCAGCTCTTTCGTTCTCTCTCTCCCCTCGCTCTCTCCTCCCCCTCTCAGTTGAGAGCAGTATGTTCCGTATGGCGACGCCGCTCGGCCTGGGCGTCTGGCAGAAGGAGGGGTGTGTGTGTGTGTGCGTGTATGTGTGTGTGTAAATGGAGATGCGGGGGATGTCCTTCACCGGGTGAGCCGAGGATGCCCCCTGCAGCCCGATTAGGCACCAGCAGGTCCCGTAGTAGCACCCGTCAGCTCTTAGAAAACCTTCTCTCGGTCAGACGCGCGCGCCTTTAACAGAGGTCCCGGGGGGCTAGGTAGGGCACGTTCCACAAGCAGAGGGCATGCGCGGCGTTCAGGCTGTGCCAGTAATGGCAGTGGTATTACAGCACTCAGGTGAACAACTAACACAAATCATTCACTCTGTCACGCAGGCCTCCAACAGGGAATGTAAAACATGATGGTTTTCAAAGTGTGAGCAGGCACAATTCCCTGACGAACTGATTCGCCAAGTGGGGGTCCCTACACATCTAAATACTCCCGCCATTTTGTACCTCACACCTGGCTCAAACTCACTGCCGGTAAACGGGAGGGAAAGCTAACGTTTGATTGATTTAGGTTCGCCATCCCTGGTTTGCGGAAGTCTACAACTTCTACTTAGTACAAGAATCAGAAATATACTCAATAACGAAATTTATAAATGGTATATCTTAGTACAAGTAGCCTATATCCAACTGCCTTTTACTGCCTCTCAACAGTGGGCAAACACAAACCCACAAATCAGGTTACAAAAACAAAAACACACCAGACAACGTTGAAATTTTGAATGTTTTTTTTGTTCAGTTTTGTTTCAAAATAAAGATCACACAATTGTTTAGAGACAATCTACAACAGGAGTTACAAAAAATAGTTGCCCAGGCAATAAGCATACACAGGTTCTGTTAACTATACACATATGGTTACAGGTGTGCTCGTAGTAAATATACACAAGGCTGCTCCAAATGTACACCGCATCAAGTGGCGGGTTGCCCCTCTCACCCAAAGGACATGGACAGTATGATACAGCACTTACAGCACTAGAGAAATGCCAAAAACACAAGAGTCTCCTCTGTACAATCCATGGATAACGCTCCCCCCCTCTGCACCCTGAAGCAAGAGGGGGGCAGAGCGGAGGGGAGGGGGGGTGGGATAGTGGGGCTAAGTCATAATCTCTCCCCTTCTGCCACCTCCATACCCCCCCACCACCCCAGGAAGGGGGCAAAAGCATTCCTAAAAATAAAAAAAAGATCTAAAAAACAAAACAAAAAGGAAACTTAAACCGAAAGCAGACACCACGAGTATAACAATAATGTGCTGTGTTGGGGGATCTGTCAAGGAAAGGGAGGAGGGGTGAGTTCTCTTAATTTAAGCAGTGACAAGGATAAAACCAAGCATGGCGGATCTTTGTACAAGTAGGCTACTATGCTGTATAGAAAGGGCTTTTCAAAACAAAAAATTTGATATTACAATTTACAATATACAACAACTCATATGTCACAACCAAGGAGGTGAGAATATACACTGAAATGTTTCTAAGAGATTTTTTTTGTGAATTTTTTCCTTTTCATCTCATACCAAAAAGGGTGGTAAAGCACTTTTACATTACAAGGGTTTACAAATGTACAATTATACAGTCAGAAGTATGTGGTCACTACTAGGATACATTATAGATACAGATTCAACATCAAAAACCAGAAAAACTACAAAGTTTTATATATATATTTATATATATATATGCAAAGGTCTACACCAAGTATACACGTTATATTTATAGAAGCAAGACCAGAAACGAATCTCCCATGCTAAATGATCTTTCTGCTGGTTAGCCAACGGCGTGTCTATGATTGTGACGTCAGACAAATTAAATACTCGATCCATCTCATAGTGGTTGCTACTTGGTGAAGGATCAGGACTTTGTGAAGCAGTAGCAAAAAAAAAGTGAAATTATTATTTTTAGTCTATTCAAAAAAATAAACAAACAGAAAGGAGGGGTGGGTGGGAGTAGTCTCGTCTCACCTCCCCCTTCTCCCTCCCTCCCTCCCTCCCTCCCTCCCTCCCTCCCTCCCTCCCTCCCTCCCTCTCTCCCTCTCTCCCTCTCTCCCTCCCTCCGGAGCTTAGAGAAGGGGGCAAAAAAAAAAAAAAAAAAAAAACAAGGCTTCAAACGAGATGAGAAGAAGTGATGGGGAGGTGGTGGGGGGGTTACATGATGCCTGCTATAGGCTAGGTAAATAGTGACTAGGCAGGGGGCCGGTACGTAATGATTCAGAATGGAGGGAGGGAGGGTTTTGAAGGACACAGGGTTGTTTGACATGATGCTGTTTGGAGGTGTAGGGCTTGGGGTGGACAGGAGTGTTACATGATGCCGTTGGGGGGGCCGCAGAGGGGGCCCAGGTCCACTCCGTTCTTCATGTAGTACTTCTCCAGCTTGGCCAGGATGTGTTTCCCGTACGTGTACTTCCTCAGAGTGGAGATGTGAGGCCGGATCTGACGAGGAGGAGAGCAGGAAGTAGCAAACAACAGTTATTCATCACGTCGGCTGGAGAGCAACAGCATGAACGCCGCTTTTTGACCATACGGAACTCCCAGCTACAAAGCAACCTAGCAACCTTGTGTGACTCATCCCATCTACCTCAGAACTCAAGACAGGCTACATACAGGGTACCTTGACTGTAGCAGCCACACACACACACACACACACACACACACACTACCTTGTGCATGACGATCTTGCGCTGGCTGGGCTCAGCCACGTCGATCATCTTCTGCACCACGTAGTTGGCATACTGGTCCTTCATCATGGTGTATAAGGCACTGTGAGGCCCCTCCGTCAGGCTGCACACCTCGTCTATCAGCACGGCCCGCTCCGCCCGCGACGCGTGGGTCACACACTTCTCCACCACGTTGCTGCCACACGGGGGGGTGGCAGAGAGAGCGTGAGGAGAGGGCGGGAATAGTGTGTGTGTGCGTGCGTGGTGTGTGGTGTGTGTGTGTGGGGTGTTTGCGTGTGTGTGCGTGGTGTGTGTGTGGGGGGTGTGCGTGTGGTGTGTGGGGTGTGTGTGTGTGGGGGGGGGGGGTGCGTGTGGGGTGTGTGCGGTGTGTGTTTTACCTTGCAAACTTGTGTTGGCTGAGTCCCAACACGTTTCCTCTGATCTCAGCCACTATCTTGCTCTTATCTTCGGCTCTTCCATGCTCCAATACGTGCTGGATCACGTAGTTACCATACTGGTCCTGCGCACGCACACACACACACACACAGAGTTACACACTGTACACTCAGGACTCACTCAACAAGGCAGTATGTACATTCTTGTCACTTTCAATAATTTATTAGATATTGCTGAACACTTTGTGGAAAGGACTATCTTTGAAGTGTATGGGAGTGCAGAGAAGTGTGTGTGTGTGTGTGTGTGTATTACCTGCACCAGCTGCTCTGTGTGTTGGTGTAGTTCTTCTAGTATAGGCAGGGTCTGTTCCGGAAGGCAGTGTTCTAGAATGCGCTGGATGACTCTGCAGCCGTAGGGGTGGGTTGAGAGGGCAAACACCTGGGAACGAAACGCACAGGTTCATCTCATCTTCCTACCTCCACACCCTCGTCTGAGTCACACCTCACCGCCCCACAGCAAACCCAATCCTCTCTTTCCTCCCACGCAAACAACGATTGATAGAGCCAGAGTGACAGGATGGCGGTTTAGTCGTGGATATTGCATGATCTCAGCTTCCATAAACACTAAATCCATTCACTATTTAAAGACTCAATGAGCTTCAAACAGTCAAATTCTCTCCCACACACACATGCTCACAAACACACACACGCTCACAAACACACACACATTATGTTAATTCTGACATTTAGCCAGTGGATAGAAGATGGCTGCCAACAGGCTACAGTCTGGGTTGCTATAGCAACTCAAATGTCCCTCCAAGGTGTTGGTGATGGAAGAGTTTGTGTGCGTGCGTGTGTGTGTGTGTGTGGTGGAAGTGCATGTCCTGACCTGTCCCTTAAAGGCATCTATGATGAAATGCAGGGCGTGAGGCTGAACACACTCGATGCACTTCTGCACCACGTGATTCCCGTTCTGATCCTTCACACACTTCAGCACGTGACCATCCAACTCTCGCACCATCTCGCTCTAAGGAGAGAGGGGGGGAAAAGGAATGAAAAAAACCCATCCTGTCGGCTTCCTCTCTCTCTCGAGCTCTCTCTCTCTCCCCCCTCTCTCTCTGACACGCTGTACATACTATGACTTGCTGGTCGGAGGGGATGAACTCCAGGGCCTTCTGGATGACCCTGCAGCCGTACATCTGCAGGGCCAGAGACAGGACGTGGCCCCTGATCCTCTCAGCCAGGGCCAGCTTCTGGTCCAGGCTGCCAAACTGGAGACACACGCACAACACGGACGTGTTAAATACCCACGGCACACCCACCCGCCGGTCGGACATCCTTTTCTCCAAACACGGTTTGATGACACTTGCCGGCTTCTTCTAACACGCACACCCACCTCAAAGAACTTCTGGATGACGTAGTTTCCGAACACGTCCACCATGAGCTGGTAGGCTGCCTGGAGGATCTCGCTGAAGACCAGCTGGCGCTCTGCTGAACTGGCACGCTCCAGCTTCAGCTGAATGAACCTGGAGGAGGAGAGGGAGGAGAGGGAGGGGTGAGCACAGACACACACTACCAGACCAGAGCAACAGGACACATTCAGAAGAGTGGAGAGAGAGGTGGAGAGAGAGCGCAAGAGTGTGTGTGTGTGGGGGAGGTGGTGGTGGCGGGGGTAGAGAGGTTAAACAGTAGAGAGAGGTGGAATGTGCAGAATGGACATCATGGTTTATTTATAGAACATCCCTGGCTCTCCAAGGCATGTTTCAACACTGCCAGACCCAGGAACCGTCCGTGGCCCAGTCCCAAACCGTGCCCTGGCCTCTTTCAGCCCACTGTGTTGATCTAAGGGTTAGGCCCAGCTGGTGCCCAACCGGAACACTCTGGAAGTGTGCATGTGTTAACAGCATCAGAGTGTGTGTGTGTGTATCTGTATACTAATCTATTATTACTTGGTATCAAGTTTGCGTTTCATCACAATATCATCACAGAAATGGAATGGTTTAGTGGTGTGTGTGTGCATGTTGTTTGTACTGGCCTCTCTCCACTGGCCATCTGTTAAATATAGGATTGATTTGAAGGTTCTTTGATTTGATTTGAATGCCCTACATGGATCGGCACCCTCCTATATTTCAGACCTCCTTGGCCGGCACTCCTCCTCAAACACTCGTAGGTCGTCCAACAAACTGCTTCTGTGCATTCCACTTGTCACGTTTGAACGTTTAAAGGAGACTGTGCCTTTTCTGTGGCTGCTCCAGTTGTGGAACAGCCTACCTTTATATATCAGGTCCTCTACATGCAGCAACGTTTTTAAATCCCACCTTAAGACCTATCTTTTTTCTTTTGCATTTGAGTCTGCAATTGGGTAGGAATTTTTGTTTATGTTTGTCATGTCCTATAAATATGTCTAGTTGACTGTACTGCACTTTGGTCAACATAAGTTGTTTTTAAGTGTGCTTTATAAATACATAAGACTTGTTTGTGTTGGGAGTCAGATGGCTGAGCGGTTAGGGAATCGGACCATTAATTAGAAGGTTGCCGGTTTGATTCCCAGCCATTCCAAATGACGTTGTGTACTTGGGCAAGGCACTTCACCCTACTTTCCTCGGGGGGGGGAATGTCCCTGTACTTACTGCTAGTCGCTCTGGATAAGAGCGTCTGCTAAATGACTAAATGTAATTCAATGTGAAGGTGCTGAGATGACCCCCTACCTGCTGCCGTGCTGGTCCTGGCTGAACTCCATGATGTGCCCAGCGATCTCCCTCAGCTGCAGGTTGGGGTAGCGGTTGTTTCGGAAGTCCTCCAGCAGCCGACTCCGACCCGACGGCATCACGTCCGACATCCCATAGCGTAGCCGTGACGACGGGAAGAGCTGGCTGCTGGGAGAGAAGAGGGAGGAGCCGGAGCTGGCGCTGCGGTACTTAGCCTCTGCCCCCGGCGCTGCAGAGATGAAACGGCCGCTGCCATTGGTCAGGCCTCCTGGGAGGGGCGGGAGAGAGGAGGGCGAGGTCGCTGTTAATTGGATAACGAGCGACGATATAGAGATAGAACAGCAGGGACTGTGGAGGCTGTTAAAAGAACTCTTGTTCATCATACTGAGTGGAAAATAGAATTATAGGAATATTATTCAGGTTCCAGAATGAGTTAAAGATGTTTGAAATACAGGTGTTTCATATATTGCGAAAGAACAAAGGCACCAGTGTCCAGTGTTATGTCTACGACAAGCAAGCCAAAGAACGTCCCAAGAACGCCAAACACTTCCAGAAGCAGCTAGGAAAGCAGTATAAACACGCACTCACCAAGGTTGAGGTTGGATGAAGAGCTGTGATTGGATAGTGAGGGCGGGGGGGTGAGGGAGTGGGAGGGGCCCTGGTTGGGCAGGGGCATTCCCACCGGCCCAGGGGAGGAGCTGAAGCCCAGGGCTCCGTTATAGTAGCCTCCGTGGCCAATGGGAGTGAGGCTGGAGGGCGTGCGCTTGTACAGGTCGCTGCTGCCAGTCAGGGAGTCACGTCTGGAGCCACTGCCACCGCTGGAGTTGGCCACTAGATGGAGACAGAGAACATCATTTAGAATCATGGAAGCACCCAAGAGAATGAACTGCCTTGTCCATCTCTTACAACTACAATTAGACTCACCCACCGAAAAGCCAGTAAGTAACTACGCGACGCTTTCACACAAACTTACACACACCTGCAGTGCCAAATCCCCCCAGCGTAGCTCCCAGTGACGGTCCCAGAGAGGAGGAGCCTGCCTGGCCAAACCCTAAGGAGGCGGAGCCAGGGCCGGGCTGGCCGGAGCCCTGAGAGAAGAGGGAGGAGCTCTGGGAGGAGGAGCTGAGGGAGGAAGAACCATAAAAGGAGCTTCCTCCGAGAGCCCCGCCCCCTTGTTGCTGAGGCTGCTGGGACGTCATGCCACGGAAGGGACCGTTGGCCCCGCCCCCGAGACCGCCGTTGGGCCCATTGGCTGAGGCTGCCGCAGCTGCAACTAGAGGGACAGGGAGGACAGCGAAGGGGGAAACGTTTCAAATAACACAGGCCAACGAGACGATGGCTCGTGTGAGTAAAGGTGTTTGTAAGCATGTGCACAGGGGTGTGACGGGGCGTATACATTACCTGCCTGGGCTGCAGAGGGCGATATGATGACAGAGGCGGGGGTCATCAGGCGGACAGGGCCGCTACGAGCCCCAGTGTTGACCACCAGCGCCCCCGTCTGGTCATAGTAGGCCGCCGGCGCAAGAACTGGGTACCCTGCACACAGCAGGAGACGGTAAAAGGTTTAAGCACAATGTGTGTGTGTGTGTACACACACATCTGCATGTTTGATCCTGAAACTTACCGGGAACCCCAGCAGCCAGCCCCTGTCCGAAGGCAAGGGCAGAATTGACCGCTGCCGCGGCGACCATCTGATCGTTCTGCTGCCCCTGCTGCCCCTGACTTGGGGTCAAAGGTCTCTGGTTGCCTCCCCCACGCATCACCTGGGACACAAACCGCCGTTAGCAACCAAAATGGGAGCACAACTGAAAACCAGCCAACAGCAACAAAGCAGAGATGACGTGACAAAAACACTTTGTCAGAAGGGGGCGGGACTACCGCAGAGCACTGACCTGCTGTTGGTTCTGCTGGGCCTGCCCCGCTGCCTGCTGATTGGCCGAGTTGTTGGCTGCAGCAGCCTGCTGTTGGAACAGGTTAGCAGGGTACACACCCCAGGGGGTCACGCCATAGTACTGGGGGGGCATCACCGCCGGGCCTGCAGAGAATACTAGTCAGTGTGTGTGTGTGTGTGTGTGTGTGTGTATGTGTGTATGTGTGTATGTGTGTGTGTGTGTGTCCATGGGGAAGTCACATCACAGTCAGAAGAGGCAGGGAGCTTCAGAAGTTGTCTCGGTGGCTCCATATTGTTTTGTGTGTGTGTGTGTCTCACCTAGCGTTGCCGCGGCAGCGAGGCCTGCAGCATACGGGTCAGTCCCCGGCGGCGCGGCGCTGATGATGTAAGGGTTGGGGACAAACGCTGGGGCCAGACCTGACCAATCATGGAAGGGTGCAGAAGGACAAGGATAATTCAGTTAATACTGTGTGATACTTTCAAACTCAGGTTCTAACTCTCACACACACACACACACTCACCAATGTGAGACTGCTGGGCGGCAGCCAGAGCATACTGCTGCTGCTGGGCTGCTGTCAGCTGCTGCACTGCCAGGGCGTTGGGTCTCTGGAACAGCTGTGCACACGCACACACACACCCCGTTTATATATTACACAGATATGTTAGAAATGTGCAAAGGAACACGCCTCTGGCCCCCCCCGCCCCCCCCACACACACTTGTTTGTTTTTGTGATACTTATCGTATTAGTAGAATTCTCCAAAGTAATCACCAGTTGTCCAGGACACACCTGCTGCTGGTTGGTGTAGTCAAACAGGCCGACAGTAGGGGCGGAGTCCATGGGCATCTGGGAGTTGTAGTCAAACTGCAGAGGCTCCATCACCGACTCCATTTGGTCCATGGACACGCCCCCCTGCTCCACACCAGAGAAGTCGTCGGGGGGTTTCTGACCCCCGCCTCCCCCCATTTGAGCCATTCCATCCCCACCTAAAGCCCCCGGACCCCCCAGCAGATCCCCCTCCTGCCCAGGTGCTGGCATGTTGCCTTGGTTACGACTGCAGAGGTAGGAGGGCGGGAGGAGAAAGAAGCTAAATTTAGAGATATTTTTTTTCTTCTTCTTCCCGTCAGCAGTGCATGTGTGAGTTGTGTGTTCGCCTACCCAAAGTCTTTGACATCCACATCCAGACCGTTCTGCACGGGCAGCCCGTTGGGGTTGATGACATCACAGATGACGTCACCATCCCCCTCCCCGAGCTCCTTCAGTTTCTCTCCTTCGAACACAGCTTTCGGCTTCTCCCTCTTCTCCTCTTCCACCTCTCCATCCCTCTGACCCTGCGCGAGATGGACTGAGTGTGAGGGCTGAGGCAGCCAAAGAGTGACTGACAAATGTGAAGGTAAAGGGTAAAAACTATCGATTAAATATTTGGTTGTCTAAATCATAAGAACTCTCCTTGTCTCAGTAAAGGACCCCCTTTTAGGGGGAGAGGAATGATGAACTCACATAAGGTCCTTTGCGAAGGCAGGAGTCCAGTTTTTCAGCGGGTGAGGAGGAGAGGACATATTCAACCATGCTGACCCCCAAACCTCCACTCTCTGACCTGGGCGACATCACAGAGCCAACCCCTACCTCCCCACCGCCATGGAAGCCTTGCCCTGGCCGACGAGAGACCATGATTGGCTGAGACACCGAATGATCTGGTCAAGTAGAAGGAAGTCTATGTGAATATACAGTCTCCAAGTTGTTCAGCCAACGTTGTTCGTCACATGATATCTTGGGGTTGATCTGCTACAGCCCAAACCCACCTGAGGCCCCCCATGCGCTGTCCCTCCACTGGTCCAGGAATATGCCTTTTGGTCCATCCTTCCCAGAGTCATCAGTCTCCCAGAACTTCTTACCTGTCAGGAGCTGCTATAGAGAGACATGGGGGGGGGGGGGGGGGGGGAAGAGAGAGAGCATGAGAGAGAGAGAGAGCGAGAGATGGAAGGGGAGACAAAGAGAAAAAGGAAAAGAGCGAGGGAGGAGGGAGACCGCAAGGTGTCAGATTATGTTTCCATCTTGTAGGGGGGAAGAAAAAAAAACTTGCAAGCTTTCAAAAAAAACGAAACAAAAAGCGACCCCGTGGTGTTCCTCACCTCTCCCATGGCGCGCCCCTCTAACGCCAGAGCCTGGAAGTCATGGTTCAGCTCGTCCATGGAGCGCACCTGCAAGGGACGCATACCAGTCAGCAACACACACACACACACTTCTCAAATTGCATTTAGAAGACAGTGTAGGACAAAAACACCCATCCAAGGCACCAGAGACAAAACGCCAAGTGTGTCGTATCTGCATGCCATCATTACATTGTCATTTAGCAGACACTCTTATCCAGAGCGACTTACAGTAAGTCAAGGACATTCCCCCGAGGGAAGTAAGGTGAAGTGCCTTGCCCAGGGACACAATGTAATTTTGCACAGCCATCTGACACCCACCATCATGTCACCCACCTGGCTGTCGTGGATGTTGTCACCGGTGGGCCAGCGGTGCTTCCCTGGCTGCTCTCCGTGCTGCCTCTGGAAGAAGTAATCCACCATGGCGTCGTCCTGGGAACGCCCCGCACCCGCCACACCCTGAGACGCACCGCACACACACGCAGGCTTCAGTGCTTTACTCCGCATCAGTCAATACCTGAAAGAGTGAGGGTCTCCATAGGCTGGTGTGTTACCTGCTGGCTAGGGGGCGGGGCCTGGGGGGTCTGCCCGACCTGGGGGGCGTGTCCTCCGCTGCTCAGCACCACAGGCATGCTGGGAGATGTAGTTCTGAGGTGGGGGCTGAACGAGTCCTGCCAGAGCACTGCTTTCCTCTTCAACACACACACACTGCTCATTCCACCACAGCCTAGAAGTGAATAAACACACACTTTACACACACACACACACAAAAAGTGATCAATTCTCTAACCTACAGTATCATACTCTGTCTTGATCTTAATGAAGGAAGACAAAGACAAATACAATGTGTACATGTGTACACACATTTCTGCATTGTGTGTTGCAAAAGCATAGTGGCTCAACATTTAACGGGATACTATGATGTCACCACCTAATTTGATGTAATCACTCTCCCATTTTAATTGCGGCACTCACATGGTCCTGAGATGACTATTTGCATATGGGGAATGAAAATATCTGACAAACCTAAATTGAGAGTGAATAATCACTCATTTAAAACTGCGCACTGGAGAATCGTGAATCATCCCACACAACTCAATTGCTTGGAACATATTTTGGCTAATGTGCTGTACTACATTCCCTTAAAGCTTGAGCCAAGCGATTCGATTAGATTTCATTTTCACTCAGAAACCTTAGGACCCCATTGAGAGGGGATCTCCAGAGTCACATACTTGGTATCCACCTAACTTCCGCCCTTAAATTAAAAACAACTGGCACTTTCATTCTCAAAATGCAACATGACATTGTACATATCACAGACCATCAACACAGCAAGCTTCAGCAACAATGCATAGACCAGAACATGGGTAATGCAGCATGAATTATTACAGTTCGTTGTACATAAAAAAACATGTGTGTGTGGGGGGGGACGACGACTAAAAGTTACATTAAGGCTGGGCTGTGCACTCTTGTGGGCCTTTGGTGGAATGGACCTGGGACGAGATAACATGCACATTTTGTACATAAATAAAAGACATCAATGTAGTAAAAAATCACACGCTGTTTACGATTCATGCGGAAACCTCAAAACGATGGAAAACACCAGGAGCGCGCACGCCCCCTTCAAAGGGGCAACAGTCAATGTTGCTAGCTGTTCAGCTAACTTAGATAGATAGCTAACCATCATGGAGATGCATCAATAAAAAACAAGACAGGAAAAAGCGACACAGCCAGGCGCACCACCACGAAATAGCTATTGTGGTATACTTGCTACACACCACATCCTAGAACAATGGCAATTCTTGTCTTTCCTTGAATTACAGATGGCTAGGTACCATTAACGAGAAACACCCGGAAATCCAAAACATCAGCGGCAGTTCCTTCACCAAAGCGCACCCCGGCGGTTACATGTTCACCACCCGGAAATAGGCTTTTTTGTCCATATGTAGGTTAATCATTGTTCAATACCGGGGATCAATCTACCAGAAACTTGCTTTTAGGGTGTGACAATACAAACGGAGGAACAGTTGTCATTAGCCAGCTAGCAGGTTACATTGACAGGCGGCGCACATCAAAACATCCCACTAAACAAAGGAGGACCGAACCAATTAACACGTGAAAATCCGTATGAAGCTGTATAAAATTTGTATATCGAAGACAGACATTTATTCAAAGTAGTGTTGACAATCAGATTTATTGATTCTTGCCATATAATTGATACGGTTTCATTACCCATGTCTAACATTACTGCTAACAATAACGGCCTCCCTAAAACAAGCTCTGCCTAGTCAGAACCCAGAGCAGACACTGCCCAGACATTACACTGCAGGGAAGATCCGACAACGACAACCCATTGTGGAGCATTGGAGACTCGAACCGTATCTGCCGTGCTTGCGGCTCTACAGGTCCCCATGACGCGGATGCTAACAAAGGCCCAGGTTGTCTGGGACGGAAGACTGACACAACGGAGGAAGAGGCAGCTGAGGGAAGGCGGCTGCACAGACTTAAAATACTCCATAGATACTTCATTCTAACCTCGACCACAACAATACACCAAGCGATGTGTACGTGAATAGGTGCAAAGAACAACCGTACCCGTGGGTTAGTGATACTTACAGGCGGAGAGGGTGGATGGTCGCGGATTTCAGCCCCAGTTTCTCTCCGACTTCCAGGCTTTCACTCCGACAACATGGCGGCTCGATGGGAGCAGGCGAGAGCGCTGCATGATGGGAACAAATGAGTAGAGCGTGCGGTTCATTGCGCCAACCGAGAGGGGAGGGTCGCTTTGGTCCCTTTGTTGTGTGTATATGGGTCGAAATAAACATACACAATTATAAAGATCGGTTATAGATATGACAGATTTGTCAATGGGCAAAGCACACCCAGAGATATGGCACGATTCCAGTGAAGGCCGTTATTATATTTAATAGCCGGGCCTGACGGTTTCCCTATGATACATGATGTGCGGTAGGTGCAGAATGTTCGGGGTATGGTAAAGAGTCAAGTCCAGCAGCCATGGTAACGTGCTGCACCACACAGTCACCTGGTGTGTGGATGGATGCACCGTTAGGCCGCTGGAATGTAAATGACCGGTGTGAAAGTATCATTGCCTGTCAACTATTACCAGAACAATTAAACTACACTTTGTTTGTGCTCATTTGGATAATTTGTGAATTAACGGTGTTCAGACAGTAGTCCTATTCATAAACATGTGTTATATTTTGTTGTGACCAACATACCTATTTTAGTGAAGGCGGTATAGACCCGCAGCCATCTCTCAGTAGTAATATTATTACAGTAGTCAGACATTGACAGATGACAACTGAGGACTTTTTTTTTTTTTTTTACGTTTTTATTTCTCCAAACTTTCTGACTACAAACAAATGAGAGATTAACCTCACACCTGTCTTCCTCTTTCAATCAAACAACTCAGAAACACCTTTTTCTCTCCTCCTAACAACAACCTTCTGTATACTCGCTTCCTCCCCCTTAGCAACAAATGGTACCTTTCTCACCATATGTTGGTGGAATGACTCATTCATCCATCGCACCAACATATTCAGCACAGAACAGCCAATCCAACGGAGAGAAAAAGGGAGAAAGGAAAGAAAGGCTCCAAGGAGGAGAGAAGCAGGCAAAGAGGAGCGCATTTCTGGAGCTTATTCAAGGTGACAGCACAAGACGTGTGGCCCTCCCCTTTCCGTCTCGCTCAACACAAATCAACAAACAATCATCAGCTGGTTATTTACATGCACAAGAACCCCCTACTGCTTTTCCCATGTTGACACTAAAGCCTGATTCCAAACCCATCCAAATTCCTAGTAGATCTAATCAAATCCACCACTTACTGTACATGCCTGGGCCAACTGTTCCAAGACCTAGCTGAATGTTGCTGCGACGTAAGACCAGCACATCCACTAATGTGTGTCCTAATAGTCTTTATTAGCTAGCATTCCTTGATGGGCTTCCCCCCCCACCCTGAATTGAAACTGGACAAGAGGAATCTAATTCCTGGTAGAGGACATCCTCTCTATTGCTTAGACCACCCATATGCCTATAGATTACAGCACGGGTACAAGGAAGCGTCTGTATTGTACTGAGTTGAATTTCTGGTGTCGGTTAAAAACTGGTGAGGATTTGATTAGGGAAAGGGACAGGTTAGGAATTTGGCGTTGGTACGACTGCTCTATTATGACATCATCACATTCTAAAACGACAACATGAAGAGCCGTGGCCCATGTGACCCAAAAACACAGAGGCACCTCACAGAAGAGTCCAGGGCTTAATCCACCAAGCATCAACTAGTCCTGTAGAGCTCAACCCCCCCTCCCTCCCCCCCTCCCTCCCCCCTCAATCTACTCTGCCACCACCCAACCCACACAAACGATAGTGATAGTGTGCAGAGCTGGCTGTTTTAGTGAAGGGTGTCCTCCTAAATGTCCTTACAAGTGTCTCCTTGTCACTGACCACCCTCACCCCCTTCGCCCACCCCCCCCCTCACTCACTCCCCTGGAGGAGCTAGTTCCCCCCCCTGAGCTCTATACATTCTATATAGGGACATCAATCTCACAAACTCTCTCTGATACACACACACACACAGCTTTCTTTCTGGAAGGTGAGTCCATTGCTCCGTTGAATTGTGACACAGACAGTGAGTGTTTCCATGGCAACTGACTCCATCCGCTGTGGTACCTTCAGCGTCTGGCCTCATGGGGGCGCCACATACACCTACCCGGCACTGGGACGGGGAAAAGACAGTGAAACAGTCGGTCAGCATAATAAATCAGTCATAATCCTGAGGATTACCGCTTGGTAACTAAATTGAATAGGCAGACAATTTGGAGTTTCTTATTTTCATGATCATACGAATGAATATTCAAGTTACCTACGTGTACAGAGGTTGCAGTTGAAGATGGGAGGTTTTTTGTGGGGGCTGATAACCATAGGAGTCAAACCCACCGATGAAATCGACTGAGGAAGGCAGAGAAGAGAAGCATAGCCTTGTATTAGAAAAGTTGTGGGTCTGTTGTTGGAATACAAACACTAATAAAATGGTGTTATTTATCTACAGTGTACTTAATGGGAAATACACATCTATACTCCACTATTACCTAAAGAAGAAATAGAACCCTTAGAACACACACACACACAAAACAGAACACAAAACAATGATCAGATAGAACACACATACAGAACAATGATCAGACAGAACACATACAGAACAATGATCAGACAGAACACATACAGAACAATGATCAGACAGAACACATATGCATAACGCTGCTTAGATTTAACAGACAAAACAAGTAGAATAGACAAAACCACTCACAGCTATCCTCGTCATCCTGGAAGACTTTGCTCACATAGCAGGCATACACAAAGCCAAAAAGCTTAAAAAGAGGAAATTGACAAAGTCAGTGATGTTGTCTTTGGTTTTGAAGTGTGTGTGTATGTATGAGACAGAGAGACAGACAGAGGGAAAGAGAGTAATAGACAGAGAGAGAAAGAGAGTAATATGAGAGAGAGACAGAGAGAGAAAGAGTGAAAGATAGTGTCAGAGATACTCACAGCCAATAGGACCTGAAGGGCTGAACTCAGCACCTCAATGTACTGGTAGTCAAGGAGGCACCCGGACACTGTGATGACATGGTGGTCGTCAGGGGCGATGCGGGAGTCCAACACCGGCGTTACAAGGCAACCAGGGCCATGCTCCATCCACCAGGAACGATGGAGGGACGTGTTGAATGTCATCAAGAAGTCTCTGTCCTGCACACACACAGTCAGGACCAGTCTTCCAGCTAACTCTACGGCCACTGACGGTTCACTATACAAATCAAGGCGTCGCCAGAGCTTACCTGAGACAGGTGTCCCACTTCCAGGTAGAAACAGATGATGAAAGAGTTCCATCCCACCCACAGCACCAGCCACACTGCATACTGACAGAGCGAGAGGGGAAGGGTTAGGCATGTGCAATGTGAGAGACAAACCCGGGAATCCATGGCAACCCCTGCTCACCAGTACGAGGTATCTGGAACGGAACTGCACGGTGCCAAACACCCCCAGTATGACGGCCATGATGTGGAGGAAGTTGGCAAGGATGGGAGCCCACTGGTACCCCAGGAAATCAAACACTTGTCTTTGCAGTGCTGCCACCTACAGGCCAGGCAAAGAACCAGGGACAGAACACAATATTACACAGGGAGGGAATTGGGCTACAGTGTGCATGCAAACACACACACACACACACACACCCACACACACACATAGGGGCCCACCAACATACACAGAAGGGACAGGCACACACACGTCTGCTGCAGTTGTTTCCATGGTAACCTGCCTGGAGCCCGAGCCCTGAAACTGTACAGGAAAAACCCGAGGGGCACCCAAACCCCCCAAAGCCCTCCCCCAAACAAATCTGTAGACCTCAACCTGCAACTAAACAATTACAGCCGGCACAGCGCATCACTTAATACAGCATCCATGTCCTTGCGCCATCAACGTGCACCATCCTCAAAGCGTGATAAGCCACATAACCTGTAACGAAGACTAGCTGACACTATGGCAAGTTATAAAAACAAACACATTCAATTGAAGTGTACTAAAACTATTGTATTAATAATAACTGACATATTAGTAAAATGATACATGTGGCATTAAGTACAAGTGGGGGAAAATCCTCCAAAGTTGAACACAGACTAGCCAGGGAAGCAGATGGAAGGAGGGAATGAAAAAGAGTTCTCTCTTGTTTTTCCCCTGTCGTCCTCCTCAAAAGCAGAAGTGTTCCTATTCACGTGGTATCCTTGAATACGGAGATCACCTCTATTCCACACACACAGACACACACTTGCCTCCTCTTACCCTCACACTATACCCTCCCTTGTTTTAAACAGATAATAAGGCATACACACTCCCAACAGCTGGTGCTGCTCAAAAGCTTTCAGTGTAAGACTTTCTTTGCCACAGTTTAAAATAGTAACCTAATATATAAAGCCGGATAAAATGGGGTAAATGGGGGTTTTCAGAACTTAATTCGTTTAGGTTTTTGTGTGTGTGTAAAAAAAAAAGTAAAACTGGGTGTTGATAAAAGACTATCACAGCACAAACACACACTCACCAACTGCAGCGAACATATCACCACCAGCGTGCATCTCCCATCGCACTTCCCCATTTTGGAGGGCTCGGGACGCGGTTTGGGGCCGCGCAGGCTCCGGGGGAACGACGGGTCTCCGGATAGATCCAGACTGCCTAACGGTTTAGCCTTACACCATCCCCGTCTAGACCCCTCCTGTTCCCTGGTCTCCCTCTCGACACAGAATACTTTGGGCGCTCTTCAGTCAGACGGACGCATGCCAAGACCCGAGCTCATTCTGTCGGTGAATACGGTGATGGTGGTCGTGGTTTCAGGGAGGAGGGACGTCCTCTTCATTCGCTGGGGTCTGCGGTTCCACCGCTACCGATTACCGAATCGCCTCGGCCACACCTTCCGGCGGCGCGCGGGGAGGCACACACAAAGGCACAAAGAGAGACAGAAAGCTGTCATTATCTGCTTGCGGGTAGCGACAGAAATGAGCATCATATGATAACGGATCACACGGGGGGATGTGGGGAGGAGGGGAATGATCCGATGGAAGTAGACAAGCTAAATGAAATCTACCACCGACACAAAGCGTCTCATTGTGACTCACGGTTTTGAAGGCGCTCACGATCCCTTGCTCCCTGTCCCAAACCCTTGTGAAGTCGAAGGAGTAGCGTCTGCACATGCACAGATCTTGTACGGGTTATTACAGCCAATAATACATAAGTCCTCCACTCGGTCTTGTTGCGTCTTTGTCAACAATCACCACCGGGGCGGGCGCAAGAGGATTGGGGGAGAGGGGGGGGGGGGGGGGTTCAAGTCACCGCGACCCCCTCATTTGAGAGGAAATGTTTTCTGCAGCCCGTGTGCGTGCGCGCGACCGAGGAGAACCGCGAGGATTGAGATAGACACAAAAGAATACAGAACTGGAGGCGAAAAGATTGAAACATAATAAAATACACCAAATAAAAATGTAAGCATACAGAAATAGGAACTAACGCCCGTAATAGCAGGCGTTCTTGTCATTAAGTTAGCCTTGTCATGAAGTCTTGAATATAGAAGGAAATTGCTGAAACCAATCAGGCCAATAAAACGGAAATAAACAGGTTGTTATGAATAACCTTATAAACGAAGCAGCTCGACTCTACCACCAGGGTTTAGCAGTGCAATCAATCTTCCAGACAAGTCAGAAAAAAATGATTCTACCATGAATTGTTTTTTTTAAAGTTTATTAGGAGAAATAAAAAAAGGTATTTGTTGTTGTGACATCATAAACTCACACACGCGTTCCTGAGGTTTCTCAGAATCAACTAAAGCATATAAAAGAACAGATTGTTTACCCAGAAGCACATAAAATGGGCAAACACCAGAATCCTCCCTACAGATGGACAAACACACACACACACACACACACACTTGCACACTCACACACATCCCTCCTACTGAATCTCCCCCATGTAGAGCCGTTTGTCACTGGATCCAGAGAGGACTGTGGGAGACAGAACACACGTCAGTAAGTAAAGAAAAAGTGGAAGACGTGTGATTAAAAGAGGGAGGGTAAAAAAGGGAGGTGAATCAATAAAGCAGAAGAAGAAGACAATGTGAGTGTTGCCCTCATCCTACCTATAGGCTCCTCCGGGTGAAAAGCCACCTCATTGACAGACCCAGCGTGACCTGGCAGCTTATACAGGATCCTCCGGGAGGTGGTGTCCCACACGTACACAAATCTGCAGACACACAAAACAACAATGCTAAACCTCACAGCTAACTTGTTTAACCCCTGTGCTGCCTTCGGGCCTGCTCAGTTTAATATGAATAAATGCCTAATATGAACGGAAGTGTGTGTGTGTGTGTGTGTGTGTGTAAATGTATGTGTTCTCACCTGTCAGCTGAGCCTGCAGCAATCTTACTGCCGTCATTAGACCAGGAGCACCTCAGCAGGTTCTAATAAAAAGAAATTAAGCCACGAAGACCATTATGACCATGTTGTTATAATATTATTATGACGGCAATACTAGCCACAGTGAGGGGCGGGGGGGCTCATCACCTTCTCAAAGTTGTGAATATTCCCCTGGAAGATCTTCACACACCTCTCCTTAGGAGCAAAGGGACGGACATCCCAAATACGCACTAGAAGGTAAGATAAACACAGGCTCAAGATACGTTCCCATGGAGATATATATATATATATATAACCAACCCAACCAATGCAGTGTAGGGAAGTCTACACACTAACACACACACACACACACACACACACACACACACACACACACACACACACACACACACCTGTGTTGTCCATAGAGTTGGAGAGCAGGTAGGACCCCTCTGAGCTCAGACTGAGCCCTGTCAGGGAGTCCCCATGGCCATGCATGCTGTAGATCAGTTTGTTCTGCCTCAGGTCCCATACCTACACACGTACATCGAGTCCCCAGCAGAGGTAGAGCAATTAATACAGATGCCAACAGTGACTATGCTCATTGGCTGTGAGACATTAAAACTCTTATTAGGGTGGCTGGGGTTAGTGGGGTACCTTGATGTCATTGTCGATTCCTCCAGACAGGATCTGATCGCTGGTGTCATTGAAGGTGACTGCCAGTACCTGATAGGTGTTCTGGAACGTGTGGACAGCTCCCTTCTTACGAATATCCCACAGCTAAACGCAACAACAAACGCATACAAATAAACAAAACAAATTAAAACAACCTGATAGTGAAGGACGGGGATCCCTCACTGAATTGCTCCTCCCAAGGTTTCTTAAATTTTTTTTCTCCTCTAGTGAGTTTTTATGGGAGTTTTTCCTTGTCTTCCTTGAGGGATCTAGGTTGGTTGAGGGGCAGTTCTATGGGCTTATGTGAAGCCCTCTGTGACATGCTTGCGTGTAAAAAGGGCTATACAAATACATTTTGATTGTGAATGCCCTCTAGGAGCTAAGATGGGTTTGCAGACGCCATGGTTACCTTGACGGTGCCGTCGTCGCTGCCGGTGCATACGAGCTGAGGGCCGCGGCGGGCGGGGTAGCAGGAGTTAACGAAGGAGGTGTGGCCTTTCAGACGCTTGATCCTCTCACCCGTCTCACTGTCCCACACGCCTACCGTCTTGTCTGTGCTAGCGGAGAACAGCATACTAACACACACACACACATTTAGTCATTTAGCAGACTCTCTTATCCAGAGCGACTTACAGTAAGTACAGGGACATTCCCCCCGAGGCAAGTAGGGTGAAGTGCCTTGCCCAAGGACACAACGTCATTTTGCACTGGCCGGGAATCGAACCGGCAACCTTCAGATTAATAGCCCGATTCCCTAACCGCTCAGCCATCTGACTCACACACACACACAAGTATAGATCACACACATTCAGATAGAATCCCTCATGCGCCTCCTGATAGAAACGGTGAAAGAGTTAGACAATAACAAAGTCTGCAACGTACCTTCCATCTGTGTTATAATGCAACTCCATCACAGCTCCAGTGTGTCCTTTCAGAGTGGCGAAGTTATCACAGTCTCCATACACGTTCCACATCACTGCAAGAGAGGCAGAGGATAACGTTTAAGAGGTTGCTAAAGGGTTAGCACTGAATTAAACCCTTGGGTACAGGTTTTCCTAGGTAGATGACTATGTGCCAATACGTGTGTATACTCACATATGAGCCGGTCATATCCTGAAGATGCGAGAGTAGCACCATTGGGGTGAAACTTGCAGCAGTAGACCTCTCCTTCATGACCACACATTAGCATAATCGGAGCCTGCAAACTGGAGCTCCTTGGCGGACCCTAGGGAACATTCACACACCCACAAGATTGAGACGGCTGTGTTTGAACTAGCCAACCAGCCATAGCTAGGCCGCTTCAAGCGGAACTGCTTTGAGTAACTAATGTTTGAACAGTCGATAATCTAGACTTTCATCATTAAGCACAGACGGTACCTGCTAAATCCATACAAAGGACATACTGGAAGCAAGCACTGTATAATAACAAGTTAGCCTGCTGGTTGCACAAATGAACTTTCTGGCGAATCTCTTACCATCGCCACGAGTTGCTGGGATTGCGCCGCAGCAACCAGCTCAGTCCGGGGCCGCTTGACTTCGGTGGGGACCAAAGCCATATCGCCTGGTCTCTTCTTAGGTTCAATCATAGTTAATAATCAAAGGCTAAGGGTTCGAGCTTAAATTTTTGTCAGAGTAATACGTGCTGAAATGAATGAGCTTCTCGTCAGATCTCTGCTCTCACAAAAATATACGAAGAATAGGGTTGAAGTACTTCCGTCCGGAGTTAGGTATTTGATTGGTGTTTCGTCTGGCCCATCACTGTGATTGGCTACTGTGGAGAACGCACCGGAAGAAATCTAACAACTGCCCTACTACAGAAAACGTTTGCGACAAACGTTTCTTATTTGTAAACATGTGAGTTGCATTGTACTCCCAATGCGTTTCTGTAAAAGACTGTTGAAATCTGTGCAAATCCAAAAATGGCGATATAGCCAACGTGTACATCTTGTTTGGGATAGTTATTTACTACATCTAGCTGAAGCGGCAACGTTCGTTCAGCAATCAAAAAGCTAGACATTAGCCAACATAGTAAAGGTAAATCATTAGCTATCTAAATATTGCTGTACTTTAGCTCATGCTTACTTAACTTTAAGTTGTTGCTCGTCTTTCATTCTCCCCAAATCCTGAAAGTTAAAACTATTTTCAGTTGACGTCTCGCTTTATCTCACGTCTTGTCTCTGAAGAGTGGGACAATCTCCCCACAAGGGCTAAGACTAGCATGGCAGAATTTGAAGAAGCCGAAGAGCCTGGTGGTCTGGACGGCCTACCAACCATGTATGGTATCTTCAAGGGCGAGGTGGTTTCTGTACAAACCTATGGAGCCTTCGTCAAGCTCCCAGGATACCAGAAGCAGGGTAAGGAGCCAGTACCAGACTGCATACACTGGAAGCAGTTCAATACAAAAACGTATTTCTCTCACTCTCAGAAATCAGACTCAGTAAACAGTTTAATAGTAGTTTACACGACAAGGAATTTACTTTGGTGGGTCGGTACATACAGTAAACATATAATAATTCTAAGTCTCTCTCCCTCAGGTTTGGTGCATGTCAGTGAAATGTCTGCATGTCGAGTAGAAAATGCCTCAGAGATAGTAGATGTGGGGGAACAGGTGTGGATCAAAGTCATTGGGAAAGAGGTAACACACTCACATATATACATTCATGATTCAGTAATAATGTTATCATCAATAAGGATGCATTCATAACACAACATAACTATTCTTCTTTTGGACTCTCCTCAGGTCAGAGATGACAAAGTAAAACTCTCCTTCTCAATGAAAGCTGTGAATCAGGGAACAGGACGGGACCAGGACCCCAATAATGTCAACGCTGAGTATGTCTATTAGTGGATGTTACTGTGTGTGTGTGTGTGTGCGTGCGTGCGTTGGTCTCATGTCTGTTGACGTTTCCAGGCAGGATGAGCGGAGACGAAGAATGTTCAGAGATCACACTGGACAGAGAATCACACTGGAGGCTGTTTTTAACACCACCTGCAAGAACTGCGGCTGCAAAGGTACAAGGACACCATTATCGTAATAGCTGCTCTGTACGTCCAGGAGACCCGTTCAGTCCAGACATGGTTCTGATAGTTATACATGGTTGACTTGTGACTTCAACCAAAGCCCTGATGATTGCTCTCATGCATACCAAGTCTGTCAGCTATGGCTGCAAATAACCATTTTGTCTAGTACGTGCTTTTCCCATACCTCTCCTTTTACAGGCCACTTTGCCAAGGACTGTTTCTCGACTCCTGGGTTGCAGTACTCTTTGTTGCCTGAAGAGGGCGACGAGGTAGAACAACAACAACAACAGCAGCAGCCTCCCCCGAACCTCGTACCACAGCAAGACTCTCAGAAGAAAAAAAGAAAAAGAAGGTAAAGTACCAGTGACACCTTGTGCCTACGCTCTTCCTGTCCTCTGCCCTTAGTCTCGCTGGGTTGTGAGGTATTTGTCGTGTGTGTGTGTGGTGGCAGCCTTTACAAGGAGTCAGGTGGCTGAGCGGTGAGGGAGTCGGGCTAGTAATCTGAAGGTTGCCAGTTCGATTCCCAGCCGTGTCAAATGACGTTG
The DNA here is from genome assembly GCA_023658055.1 of Thaleichthys pacificus. NCBI lineage: Eukaryota > Metazoa > Chordata > Actinopteri > Osmeriformes > Osmeridae > Thaleichthys > Thaleichthys pacificus. Next base: position 10,609,185 of record CM042861.1, on the reverse strand, counting down.
TGTCCTTGGGCAAGGCACTTCACCCTACTTGCTTCTGGGGGAATGTCCCTGTACATTACATTTACATAAATGTAAATGTAATGTACAGACAATGACGCAGACACACTGACACTGTCGCCACAGAAACCAACTAAACACAAAAGAGGGCACGACTCCGTAACTCAGTCACGCAGCTTTTTAGGATCGAGTGTGACATGCCGTGTCGCCGTTTGTCCTCTGCCCGTCCTCCAGGAGAAGAAAGTGAAGAAGAAGAGGAAGAGGGAGAGGAAAGAGTCCGAGAGCGACAGCAGCAGCGGCGACGGAGCGCAGGGGCCGAGCCAGACCAAGAGGGGGCGCCATGACCAAGACAAAGAGGAGAGAAAGAAGAAGAAGCACAAGAAACACAAATCCCACAAGCACAGCTGAGACGAGGATCACAGGCACACACTGTACACTGCGATCACACACGGTTCACTCATACGCAGATAACACACAAACGCATAGAAAGAGAACTGGCTTGAAATGTAGATGATAGACGTGTTTTATTGCGGTGTCCCCATTGTATTTGTGTTTTTTTTTTAAAGATTATCTAGGACATCTTATGAAGTAGAAGAAGCATGAGCCTGAGCATAGTCACTGTTTGTCCTAAGATAACCCTCACCCAGACTCCCTCCATGCGCTGCCTGATGTTAAGTAACCTGATAGGAGTAAGCAATATGGCAGATGGCAGATCCTCAAGCTTAATGTGAGGTCCTACATATTGTTTACACCTATCCAATGGCTTAAATGATAGTGAAACAAGTCTGGTCTAACCCATTGTTTCATAACAACCAAAAGCAAACACACAGGAAGTATGTAAGAGGTTCTAGACTCTTCCCCACACAACTTTTATTGTGTGGTAAGAATGTTTTCAGTGTCTCTGTATTGCTTTATCTTCTTGTGTCACCTATTATTCTTGACAAACGTGTCAAAACGTTGTTTTGTTTTCTTCCCATGAATGCATAAACGATACAACGCTGCCTGATGGCCATGCAAAATTCGAACAAATTGGCTTCATGTTTTAATCATTGTGAACTACAACCCGGGTATTCTCAAGTTACTTGGTGTTGTTACAGTCCTGTAGCCTTTAGCTGTGTGTTTTCCTATTGAATCAGGATTAAGGAGCTAATTCCACAGCTACGACACAGTGTGAGGTGGTTGTGTTGGGTGTTGCGGTGAGTGTGTGGAGGTTGGCGATAAGAGTGTAGATTTATGTGAAGGTCATTAAAGTCATTGAAGGTAGAGTGACCCCTGGAGAGCCTTTCACCCAGTGGCCAGTTTGGCAGGCCATCTGCAGCACATGACACCATCTACATGGGGATGGAATGCTCTGGATTTAGAACTCACTCATACGACACTGACTGAAGTACATGCTCTGACAAAACGTTTCCCCACATCTAGTTAAAACGAGCACACCATCCACACTCACACAAGGCTGGAGCTGCCAATAAAGCTATAATTACAAACTCTGACGCTATCCAGTTGAGACAGAAACAGTGAGTGCAGTTTTGGCTCAACAATTAACCTCAAACTCAACATACTGGTTCTGTAAATTACACATTTGCACACACACACCTACAACTACAGAGATTTGCAAGGTATGTAGTATGTAGCCGAGCAGACACAGATTACATGTGAGTAGAAGTTCCTTTGATCTCGGAAAGAAGTGATGTGCGCTTTTTAGAAGCACAGTGTTTGATGTCGCAATACAAAATGTCTGCCAACTACCTAGACATTTTGATTTATATGCCAATCCTGGCGAGAAGCTTTAGTCTGTCACCAATTATTTTTAGAACAGATTTTGGAGCAGAATCCAATTCTTCCAATAATTGACCAAACTGTTTCACGGGAGCGCATGTGAGAAAAAAAAAAGATTTTATTCAGTGTTTCATTTTGAGGAGAGGCACAACACAGGGATGAACAGGACAACAGGGAGGCCAGACATCACGACAGGGGTTAAAGGTTATGAGGGTTCAGGGTGGGAGTGGGGAGTGGCCACGGGGGGTTCCAGGGTTTGGTTTTGGCTTGTTTCGGATGGAGGTTTGGACGTTTACGCCTTCTCATAGGAACGTGTGCAAACAACGTCCCCCAGCGTCAGAGTCTGTGCACAGAGGAAAGAAAGGGATGGTTAGCAATGCTAACACTGGCACACCCACACACTACATGCACACACTGAATATACAATATACAATGACTCATTGTCATGCTGTGCAAAACATCAAAAGTCAATATATATACTGTTATCTTTTCTCCTTCAACACACACATGCAGTCTCACTTTCCCACAGTCTCAGTACTGACCAGCGTGAGGGCGTTTCCACTGACTTCTCGTACCAGAGTTGTCTCTTTGCCGTCCCATTTCTGCACATGCACCATCTTAGCACCATCTAGAGTTATAAGAGACTGCAGAGAGGGAGAGAAAGGGGTTTTACACACTCATCATATAGATAAGTATAGAATAATCGGGGTTTGTGGGAAAGAAATACACCACATACATTTGTCAAAAAGGTTTGGTAGAATCCTGCCTTCCGTTCCAACAGTAAGTCATTGTTTAAACTGTGGTTTCTCCAACTCCCTCTCCCCATTACTCCTTTTCTAATCCCAGTAGCACAATGCTGTCTTCTCATCAAGCTGTCGACAATAAATCAATCGTGAACTTTAACCTCTCACCTCTCCTCACACTGTCGAATGCTCACCCTTCCAACCCCTCCAAATTTAGATTGCATTTAGGGCTTTCGACATTTTGTATATGCACTTAGATTTTGACCCCGACCCCTTAACCGCACCTTAACCTTCCTGTCGTCTGCTGTCGTCTCGTCAAACTCCTCGCCCATCTTGAAGCTGATCTCGGTGTTCTTAAAGGTGCTCTGGGTTTTCAGGGTGACGACATCTCCCGCGAGTTCGATGACCGTGGTGGGCTTGGTCATGCCGCCAACCTGACGTGTGGCGAACCCCACTCCTGCAGGGGAGAAGCGTCATGGTTGACATCATTGGTCGCTTTGTGTCTAGGGGTGGAAATGCTGTCTCGACACGGGATGTGCTGTACGTGCAGTCGGCCCGCATGGGGGACACTGAGGGGCGTTGGTCTGAACCCATGCACTTCTGTGACATGTCAACTCATCGCCGCTTATTGATTTGTTCTGTTCAAGTAATCAACTTTGCTTTTCATCCCTTCAGCGAAATCTGTCTTATCTTCAATTCATCTGTGTCCTAGCCTGTTCCACAAACATTAGATAGTCATATTGACCTGGCTCCATGTTTGCTTGTTTGAGTTCAACTTACAGCATCTTTGTCTGTGTGATTACGTGAGAGGGTGAGTCAGTACGAGTGAAATAAATAAATTAGTGATTGGTTATAGTGACAGAAGCAGCCAACTCCCTTTTCGACTGGTAACCATTTTGCCCTTTTCTGTCGCAGTCGAGTTAATCTCCTGAGGCTGAAAGTACCACGCTCACTCAATCGATATGGCAACAGCCCCTGTGTGTGTGTGTGTGTGTTTGTCTGTGTGTCTGTGCAGTCATTGGCTGAGAGATGAGAAGAGTAAGAACAAGGGTCAGGGGTCATTTCTATGGTGATAAGAGCAGACAGGTCGATGCTAATATCCCCACTGAGGTCAGCAAGGAGAGAGCCCCCCCCCCCCGCCCCCCGCCCTCACCCAGACCCCCCCCCCCGCCCCCACCCACTTTAAAATTAAAGAGAACTATTGACACAAGTTAAAAGAACATTACTCTCCAAAATAGTGTTAATATTTAAACCTCTCGTAGTGGGCATGCTGGTGAGTGGTTGTAAATAGCTAGCTTCCAGCTGTCTTCTCCACAAGCCTAAGTGTGTGCTCAGAAATGGACCCCACCATTAATTCAGGGTGTGCACATGGTGTCTCCCTCCCCCACACCCTCCTGAGACACACTGCGGTCCACGCTTATTTCCCTTTTTCTTAATTCATTCATCTGCTTATCTTACATTTTCCCCCCACAGTCCCACACTTTACCGTGGCCTGCATTACAACTGCACAAAAAGCAAAGCCCAAGTCACACACCTCTTAACTGCCCACGGCTGCTCACTCTCTGGGGCACATGTGCGCACATGCATCAGTAGACACACCCCATCCTTTACAGTTAAACCACACACTCCACTCTTCCCCCCCCCCCCCCCTTCCGCGACACACACAATCACACACACACACAAAAGCAACAGCACACACATGCCTACCCAGTGCCTTCATGTATTCATCAAAATTCTTGGTCTCCTTGAGGTTCCATGTGCCAACAAATGCCTCAGCCATTTCTGCCGTAGTGTTCTGGAATGAGGACGCAACAGTGCAAAAGAGAAAGAGAGAGAAAGCAAGAGAGCGACAGAATGCTGGCTGAAGCAAATAAGACTGAGAGAGCGAGAGAGAGCGAGAGAGTCAGCAGCACTACTGCTTCAATCCTACTGGCTAGTTTTATACCGGCTGTTCATGATGTCATCAGCCTGTGCAGAGACGAGGGAGGAGGGGGGAGAGAGACTGGGGGAGGGGGAAAAGGGGAGACAAAGACAGACAGTCCAAGATGGGGAGAGAGACAGAAGGGAGGGGCAGGAGGGTAGCAAGGCGTTGAAAATGGGGAAGAATAGAAATTGTAAAGAAAGGAGAGGGGTATGGGGGAGGAAGCAGAGGAACAAGCTGGCCCTTCAGAAAGAGGGATGGAAAGCCGGAGAGAAAGAAAGAGAATGGGTGGGGTAGGGTGGGGTGGATGGGAAGCGAAGAGGGCCAGGGAGGGGGGAGACTGAGTGGTTTTAAGTAGCGTCATGGAAGTGTTCTCTCCCATGTTCTCCTCCGTCTCTCCTTCCATCTGTGTCACGTTCTCATTTGACTTTCAGTACCTCTTTAATCTTGCCCTGAAGGACAGAAAGGGCGCTGTGATGAGTAAAAGTGAATGTGAGTGTGTGTTCATCTGGGCACTGTCCGTTACCAGGCATTACCCTTGCCTTGGTGTCCTCATACCAGCCCCATGCTCCCAGTCACGGTGTAATACTACCAAGCCTTACCACATAAGTCATTAAAACGATTCGTTAAGGATATTAACAGTCTGTTTGAGTTGAGAAATACCCCAGCTTGTCTCTTGTGAAGCAATCCCAAAGTTGAAAATATCTCTCTCTCTCCCTCTCTCCCTCTCTCTCCCTATCTCTCCCCCTCTCTCTCCCTCTCTCTCTCCCGCTCTCTCAGACACACATGCACAGGCAAAGAGTTGCATCACATTCTTCACCAGACTTACTTTCCGTGAATGATCTGTGTCTAAACCGACACATGTGTGTTTCAAAACTGGTATGCAGCATGCCTGTTTCAAGCCTTACACAACAGGTGGTCGGAGAGAGACTGGCAGAGAAAGGAAGTAAAACTGCATTTGGGGAAATAAACAGGCAGGCAAGTGAATTACGTGAGATGAGAATGACATAAAGAATTGTCCAAATGATCCGAATGCTATCCCAAGGTAGGAAGTGAACAAGATGATATACTGTCATAGAGAACAGCGTGATCAGCATTTAATCATAACTCACAGTCATGACAGTCTCAGAGGGGACCACCTGTGTCCAAAAATCATGTTGAGGCAGTCCCCAAAAAGCTAACTTATCACACCAGTCCTTCACTTGAAATCTAAAAACAAACACACTCATGGATGTACAAGCAAAACCTCTCTCTCTCTTTTTCTCTCTCACACACACTTGATTTAGAGCATACAATACCAAAAACATGACAAATTGTCATTGGCACTCTGTCCTGGGCTTTTTTTTTCCTGCAGAGTTATGGTTCAGATGGCTGCTTTTACCTGTGGGCCTGCCTTCAGAACCAGTGTTTGGCCTAGACACACACCACTGTTTACCCTGACCTGCCTGCATGTCTGTGGGGTTGAACCCGAGAAGAGTAGAATGTTATGAAAGCCTCACCGCTTGAGCAACAAACCTGAGAGTGAATCAGGAGTTGGGAGGTGAAAAAAAAGTATCTAACTCATCTCTCTGGCTTTATTTGGGTTGTGTTTGAGAGACATCTGGACATTCTCCCAATAGGAACAACTCTGACCTTTGCTCTCGTAGTGCCCCTCCCCCCTCCCCCCCTCCCCCCTCCCCCCTCCCCAGTTCCACACACACTCACTCTCCCCATGTTTTTCTTTTTACACCAAATCGTCCTTTCATCTGTCCTCCCCGAACCTGACCCCCCTAACATTAAGGCATGGTTGACTGTTGCAGTCAGTCACAAGATTACAACATGATCTGAATTACAGATGAGACATCTGAGTTACCTAAGCAGCTGCCATTTCACCTCAATGCAAGGATCAGACAAACACATAATCACAGACACACACGTCTCTCTCCCTCTCCCTCCCTCCCTCTCTCTCCCTCCCTCCCTCTCCCTCCCTCTCTCTCCCTCCCTCTCTCTCCCTCCCTCTCTCTCTCTGTCTTTAACCCTTGTGTTATCTTCGGGTCATTTTGACCCATCAGTCATTGTGACCTACCGTCGTATTGCGACAACTTCACTGCATACAAAAACAAAGTGAAGCATTTTCTTTTAACCGTTTGGCTGTCTCAGACCCCCCACATTGCGGAGGTTAAAATACAATTATTTGTATTTGTTTTTTTGTATTGGGTTGAACGTGAACTTTTGGGTCATGTGACCCGAAGGCAGCACAAGGGTTAAACAGCAGTAAGATTACAGGTACGACTCAATATGGTAATATTTTTACTGAAAATGGAAATATATATTGTGACCTCAAATGAGGGAATGCTGGCAAAGATGGTAAGGCAAGCCTTTACTGTTTCTGCTATTCTAAAATGAATCATGCCTGTCTGGTTCTCCCACTCTTATGAAGAGATTCATCAATAGATAGTCAAATAGGGAGGGAGTCAAATAGGGAGGGAGTCAGGTGGCTGAGCGGTTAGGGAGTCGGGCTAGTAATCTGAAGGTTACTGGTTTGATTCCCGGCTGTGCAAAATGACGTTGTGTCCTTGGGCAAGGCACTTCACCCTACTTGCCTCGGGGGGAATGTCCCTGTACTTACTGTAAGTCGCTCTGGATAAGAGCGTCGGCTAAATGACTAAATGTAATGTAAATGCTAATAGTTATTTTTTCCCACAGAAGTAAGATTACACTGGATTCGTCTGCCCCCTGGTGGTCATGAAGAGTAGCAGCCAACTCACTCATTAGGATGCAAACCAGGAGCAACCAGTTCGGAACCTCGATTGCTTTCAATTGTTCCCAAGCCAAAGCCTCCTAAAATATCACACAACAGCACCAATCACCTCAAGAACATGGAGAAGAGAGTAGGGTTCATCAGTAGAAGAGACTTGGTCTCCTAAATTAAGCTCTCACAGCTAATATTTGTGTCCCTGTTTGTGGTTGCCCCGCCACACACAAACACTGACACCTAGATGCACATACACACATAGATACACACACATCCTTTGTCAGGGGAACAGATCCAGGATGGGTATCCGGAATAAGACTTGTTGCCAGGGATCCAATGTTAGCAGTATCCATGGAAACAGACCCATGGGGTGAGCAGCACAAAGAAATTAGATGGACTCTGTCTGTGAATGGACCAGTGTCATGGTGCGTGGAGGGCCCAATGCGACAGAGAAAGAGGAAAGTAGGAAAATGTTGAAAGAAATTCTCTAATCGGATTTCCAACGATATCTCTTTAGGTTATGCTTGACCTTTGTATGATCTGTTATCTTGGTTATCTTGTTATTTATTGGCCTTGAATGTCACAACAAAAAAAACTTCATTGAGTTTGAAACGGTTCTAATTTAATTCCACGTGCTTGACATTTGAAATTCAGTGTCATTGAAGCTGAGTGATGATAGAACATTAGAACTCAACTGCAGACAGGCATTAATGGCTAGTGGTCACCTGCACGCACACCTGCGCTGAGGCTCCGGTAGCGCTTCACAAAATGTGCCAATATGCTGACGGATTTCTACCAACATTCTACCATTAGCCTACCTAATGAGCCAACTGGTAAAACTACTGATATGGCTCGGGAGGATAGGTTCTTACGCAACGACATATCCACGACACAGACAGCGGTTTCAGTTGTCCTACTTGCCCCTATAACTTTCACGACTTTGTTGCAGTTGCACTGCTCGACTCCTCCTATACGCGCACCCATAGCAACCCAATGAAGCCAATATCCCTGACTGGTCAGCACGGCGCCCGCATCCTGTAACAGTCAACCTCTTAAGTACCCGAATAATTGTCCGAGTGATGACAACAACTTTCACTGGAGTGGTCAAAGGAAAGCTTTCTGGTCAGGAGAACAGGTAGGCTATGATGCCCGCTGGGAGAGCGCGGTTCGGATGTGACGCTGCTGGGACGAGGTGGAGGACGGCAGGTAAGTTTATTTGTGAAGATGTTTAGTCGAAGAACTTTAGACATGTCACAGTTGTGTGTAGTCATATAAATACCACAGTATTGGTAGTTACTGCTCAAGCTCATTTTTCTTCATCATGTGAAAAGGTAACTTTCACGAATATTAAGAGTTTACAAATGGGGTTACTTTTCTGTAGGTTGTTTTCAGTGCGTGAAAGACCGATTATCACTATGCTCCCCAATGCTCACTATGGCCAAACACTTTTTTTATTAGGCGTTTATGGGACATTAAGTTTAGTTTCTTTGAGAAGAAAAATAGCGGTATAGACTGGAGAAACCGTTTGAATTCCATTGCCCTTCCAGACCCCCTGGGGTGAGTGTCTTGTTAAAGAGGCCATGGTGGTCTGTACCCTATTGCAAAGAGTGTCTTGTGTTTAAACACATCTGCGTCTGAGACCTGTATCTCAGACGAGGTGGCGTGTATGGAAGGTCGAAAGATACTTTGTGTGTGAAAGTGAAAAATTCTCATCTTCAATGCAGTCTCTGACTCAAATGCTTCATTAAACATGCAGCTCCAGCAGAGCCTGAACCAGAATACCCTTTTGTTTTTGTTTTTGTGTGTGTGAGTGTGTGTGAGTGTGTGTGAGTGTGTAAACAAATCCGGCTGATCAGATTTGAGTCTTTTCTATCCCTTGGAGTGCAGGGGCCATTTGAGATTCCTCAAGCAGCCAGCTCCTGACTGAATTATTCACGCTTCCTTAGGACACACACACACACACACGCCATGGAACAAAGTTTCATGTTACCTAGGAGTCAATTGTGATCTAAGAAAATGCTGACCAACTGAACCTATGGCAATATGTTGTTGAATAGACGTTGATTGGATTTCAACCTCTTTTTCCCCTTTTTTCAGAACCCCCCGTTTCCCTGACTAAACGTATTGAGGGTGTCTCCCATCCTTGGCCCCCCGTGCCCCTCCCCAAACTTGCGGGAGCAGGATTAAGGACCCAGGGCGCCCCTCCCTTCCCTCGGTTCCACACGCGCCACGCAGAGCAAAGTGCTGAACGGCCACGTTTAATCACTGTGGTGCGACCGTGTGGTCAGAGTGTGCTCAGGAAGGTGCTTATCTCATCCACACTGTTCCGATACAAGTACTCTACTCCACATCCTCAACGTATAAGTGTGATCACCAACAAATATAACATTTTGGGGGGGGGGAATGTATTTCCGCACAGTCCTTATAGACCTGAATTCTGAACCATCTGACGGTTATCACAATGAGTGAAATTTCTAATACCTCGTTCTCTGCCTTCAGGTAACGGTACTGCTAAATCGCAGGGGTGTGGTCTCTTATGAACAGCTCCTATTGGACCTTTCAGAGGCCTTGGGCTTTCCTCGCTGGCACAGAGCTAGAGTCACACGCCTTTACACACCCCATGCGCGAGAGGTGAGGAGGACACACACACACACACAAACTCACACAGTAAGAGGCGAGTGATCTATGAGCGAGTGTTCTCTGTCTCACTCTCCTCCCGACCTCTTGCCTCAGGTGAAGGGTGTGTGCGATTTCTTCCGTGGCGAGGTGGCGTTCCTGGCTTTTGGAAAGGCTCGTCCGGATCTGCGGAACGTGGAGGAAGCTCTGGAAGAGCTGTTTCCGGAGTATTCTCATTACCGCGGCGAGGCGATCCGGGCCTGGGTGAAGAGGCTTGTCCCGAAGCCTGACAAAGACAAAGCGTCGAAGACTGACAGTGGGTACAGCGAGGGCACGGACAGCTTTGACACCCACGCACAACACAAGCACCAGACGCACGTCGATGCTGATAGTCACGTGAGGACACTTCGCAATAGGCAGAGACTCACCCAGGAACCTCCACTCACAGACAGCCACAGGCAGGCCAAACAGAATCCAGACACACAGAAGTATCCTCTTCACAACACACCCTCTAACCGACACCCCGTTCACCCCCCCAACCACCTGCAGAAAGTCCGGGTTAGAGAGAGGGCCAGAGAGACACCCCTCTCTGTGATTGGTCCCTTCACCCAGGATGAGGGGCTACGAGAGGAGACAGACATTTCCTTTCCTGCCCTCTGTGGGAATTGCAGAGGAGAAGGAGATGGAAATCAGGAGCAGACCAATCACAGAGCAGGGAGGATCCCACTTCCTCCCGTGAGTAGGAAGCAAAGAGGACACATAGCAAAGGAACAGGAAGCAAGGAGAACTGGCAACTGTTCTCACCCTCGACCAATCAATAAAGTTGCTGAGAAATCATTTGGTGTATTGGAACCCTTCTCCTCAAACACACCCCAGGGGGAGGGGTCCAAAGAGGAAGTTAATGAGCCAACTGTGACCTTTGACCTTCCATCTGACGGAAGTGATGTGACCCTGGCTGACATTGAGCGTTGCTACGACATTGGACGGGTGGTCGGAGACGGGAACTTTGCCATCGTGCGTGAGTGCTATCGCCGTGACAACGGAGAAACCTTGGCCGTGAAGATAGTGGAACGGTCAAAGCTAATAGGACGAGAGCACATGATGCAGAATGAACTGAGCCTGCTGGGTAGCCTGTCCCACCCCCGTGTGGTACGACTGCTCACACACCACCACACACACACACACTCCTACCTGATTATGGAGCTGGTGCCGGGGGGTGATCTGTTTGATGCCATCGCAGAGAGGGGGAAGTTTCCGGAAGGAGAGGCCAGAATGATGGTGTCTGACATGAGCGAGGCCCTGAGATACATACACAGCAAGAGAATTGTACACAGAGACCTCAAACCAGAAAACCTATTGGTGAGTCTTTACATTTGAACAAGTTAAAGAATATACACACTCTTATTTACCATTTTGTAATGATCAACTTAATGGGTGAACTTGCCGTTTTTCTCTGGCCTCCCTCCATAACCTTCCTCCCTCAGGTGGAGGGTAAGGGTGGTGGAAGCCATAGGCTGAAGTTAGGGGACTTTGGCCTGGCCATGGTTGTCACAGAACCCATCTTCACTGTTTGTGGAACACCCACTTATGTGGCCCCAGAAATACTCTCTGAGACAGGTGATTACTCCTAACAGTACTGTATAATTGTTTTGAGGCCTCACCATCACTATTCGGCAGTCTATTTCAGTCTTGCTTCTTCCCTCGCTCCAGGTTATGGCCTCACGGTGGATGTCTGGGCTCTGGGTGTAGTCTTCTACATCCTTCTCTGTGGGTTCCCTCCATTCCGGAGTCGCGACAGAGACCAGGAAAAACTGTTCCAGCTGATCAAACAAGGAGAGCTCCACTTCCTGTCCCCGTACTGGGACCCCATCTCAGATGGTGAGACACCCACAGACACACACTCTTTTTTTTTATTCATAGTTTTTGACATTAGTTGGAGGGTTAACATGTTGAAGTGGATGTTTGTGTGTGTGTGTTTGTGTAGGTGCTCGAAGCTTGGTCAGAGCTCTGCTACAGGTGGATCCAGTAGAGAGACTAACAGCAGCTGAGATTCTGCAGCATCCTTGGGTCCTGTTTCCTTCCACAGACAGCGGGGAGAAGGAAGCACTCCCAAACACACCTCAGACCACCACAGACCCACAGACACTACTACAGACTCTGGCAGATCAGCCGCAACGAGCAGAGACCCGAAAAGGTCAACGTAGACAGGAAGCGACGAGTACAGATCGATATCAACACCACCAACCTTCGACAGGAACCTCGGGTGGGGTTGTCAAGACAACCCCACCCGCGTCTGCATCGCCTCAATCCGACTCCAACACAGACCTGCACCGCCCCCTCAACCCCAACCCCAACCCCAAGCAAAAAGAACCCAACACTGAAACCCACCTGCCCCTCACCAACACTCCTCATGCAGAACCCTCTCCCAACTCTCACACACAGCCTCCACCCACTGAAGCAGCCACTCCCCCCGACAAGCTTTCCAAACCCCAAGCCACATCCCCAGACAATACCAACCCAACCCAGGCCAGCCCCCAAGCCACCCCACCCACACATCCCCGCCCAACTCCATCAACCCCACATCAGACTAATTAAGTCAAGTTGGTTCTCATTGTCTTTGCTGCTGTCTCGCTGATGAACTCATCTTGTGTTTGATTAAATGACTGTACTCACAATGTTTAAAAAAACACACACACTCATGTGATTTCATCGTGTGGGAACAGTTTCTAGGTACAGCTTTTAACTCAAAAGTATCGAAATTGAAGGTTTGTTATCGGTCGGTGTGTCTGTGTTGTTGTAAAATGGTCTTTTATATATACTTTACTACACTGTGTACTACTGTGACCTTGGATATTTTCGTATACATTAAGTGTTCAGTAGTTAGTAGTTCAGTAGGGAATCACATATATTTAGTAGGAATAAATAGTTGTTATGCTTTACACTTTTCCTGAGTGTGTATTATGCACATGATTCACTGTTGTCCAACCACAACAATAACTAATGTCTTACCTGCTGTTTTACCGTGATGTCATTGTAACAAAACACGTGGTAGTATTGGAAGACGTTCTAAGAAGGAGTTTCAGTGGGTTCTCAGTGGAACAAGACAGTCTGCATGTATAGTATGTGTACAGTCTGTTGTGAAACTCGAGGAGGTCCTGGTCTCGGGCCATTCCACGCGGACCAAATAAGGAACATCTTTCTGGCCAATAGGAGACACAGACAGCTGACACTAGGACATGCTGCCCCTTCACACACATACACACACACACAGCTCCCAACAGTGTACTGAGTAGCCATAACCCAGAGGATTATGGAAAAAAAGCCATATGACCCAGTGGTCAAGGTGAACTTCTACATTGCTCCACCCACCCGAAACTTCAAACCCCCACCAGTACCACCTGAGTCCTCCAGAATGTTTTGCTCACTCACTAAGCTGGATATGCCTGTTTGACTTGTACTGGTCACCTCCTACATACATGCCACACAGAACCTGTATTGGCTGCAACTGGAACTTGCTGCAATTATGGGAGGAACATAGTGTATGTGCCTTCTGTGGTTTCATGTACACTATTCACATCAGTCCATTAAAGCTGGCCCAAAACAGATTCATGATTAAAACCGAAACTAATTTAACTTCAATTATAATGCTGTTATAACTTAGATAATTTGTTATTACAAAACCATGATTTGCAGTTGACTAATATTCATAAGAATGACAACTATCTTCATCTGTCGTTACGGTTTGAATATAAAATCTAGGGAATAAACGGAGGGAATAAAAAAAACTACGACTTTAGCAGGAATCAAAAAACATAATTGAACAGGGTGTCAATACATTTGCCCAGGATATGTCCTGTCATGTTGGACAATATTGCTTGGCAGGTGACGCCCCTATAGGTGACGTGTAACATTTTGTCGCATATTGGGTTTTGGTCACCTTTCAAGTCCTGCCACGCTGACCCGCAGAAAACCACTACGCATGCGCTCTGCATAACTCTTTAAATACCCCAAGAGTCATCTGATACAACAAAACATTCTACTGATAGCCAATCCTGACAGCAGAGAGAGCCTGGCAAAGAAGCCATTACAATTGCGGGCAGAATATTGTCAGTTTATCAAGTAACAGAGTTTCGGATTTGCCGTGTCCATGACCCTGGCTAAGTAATACTGAAATTGATTGGAAGTCGCAAGACTGTACAAAAGTGAAGTCGGGGAGAGGAGGCGACGAACAGGAACAAAAAAATAACAAAGATGGCTGTGTAGTCACAGAGACTGCTCCAAAGCGAAATATATATATTTCTGCTGCTTCAAATCACTGACACTTTCCGGTGGTCCCGTGGACAGTCAGCTGGTACCAGGAAAAAAACGATAGCAGAGCTGCCGAACCGGGTCAGTGGTAAACGGCAGCATATGCGCTGTCACTGCAAATAACGGCTTCGACAGTACAACAACAGCTGAGTGACGCGCCTCGGTTGTTTTGTTCTGGGCAGGACTGTAAAGTGTTTTTGCGAGATAGCTACGGCTAGTAAGCTTGCTTAACTGTTCGGTAAAGGTGGTAGAATCAACTGCATTTAGAGGTAAATGTATATGTTTTTGGACACACCAACAACAGTTTTATGTTTAATGAATTCGTCATGTTCATTGTTGCTAAAGAATAATTGCAAGTTTGACCTAGCGTGCTAGCCTTTGGCCCCACTGCCTAACTGCTTGTTATTAGCTAGGCTAGTTAGCTTGCTAGGTAGCTGACCGTTGGACTAGCTACCTAGCCTAGACTGGTTGAAAGCTAACATTAACTGTCAGCTATCATTTCGGCCTCAGTCTGGTCGCGACAGGTACATTTCGGCTAACGCCAGACAATCACCACTATGTCCTCACTGGAAGAGCGTGGAGAGGTAGGCGTTGCGGCCGCTCCTGGCTCCTCCTCGGCCGGACTGGGGGTTGGGGCCGTGGGGGCAGCGCTGGAAGCAGTCGCTGGGGGTATGGCGATGCAAGAGGAGGTCGCGATCCGGAGAGAGGGGACAGAGTCTGATCAGGATGAACCACCCAAGAAGCGAATGAGACTGCCCGAGGGAGAGTCTGGGAAGCTAGAGGAAAGACTTTACTCCGTACTGTGTTGCACCGTCTGCCTTGATCTGCCAAAGGCATCTGTATATCAGGTAAACATGGTCACACAATCACGCCATCTGTTTCACCCGTCACCATATTCAAACAAGTATTACAACTCGGCAAAACAGTATAGCTAGCTGATCAATAGGTGATCAGAGTCGCCCCAGTTAGTTGCCTTCTCTTGGTTAGCAATGCACTAGTTATAGCAGTGGCTATAGCAGGAGGCTAGCTATTCAACATGGGCTCAATATCAAGGCCTAGGTCTACATTTTGTTTTAGTGTTAATGTTTCCAAGATGCAGGCCACTGAGGCTGGCTCCCCTGCCTTAGGCAAGCCCAGACATGACACCTAATCTGTGCTGAATGGAATCCCGAACATGCCTCACACCGATGTGTGTGTGTGTGTGTGTGTGTGAGACAGAGAGAGGCGTAGATGTGTGTGCCATTATGATGTTGAAAGAAAGATTACCTCAAATAGCCCTGAGTCAGCACAGAAGTCCCAAGTCCCAACCAGAGTGCAAGGTGAAACAAACCAATCCAAACCGTAATGCATTACCCCTTTCCCTGCTTCCCTAACACACAAGAGGGGAGGTCAGTTGACCTTTACCCCCCCCCCCAGTGACCCAAAAGCCTAGACAATATCAGTTGGATTGAATAGTGATCCAGCTCTGTGAATGGCAGCTACCCAAACTATATACATAACATATATTATTAACATATTATAAAACATATTTGATTAATTTTAGAAAGCACTATTATCCAAAGCTATCTACAAATAGTGCTTAAATAAAATATTTCGACAGTATTTCGGTGGTCAGAGTCAAGGAACTGTACATAATTCCTGACCACATCACTAAGTAACTACATCTCAGCTACCAGGCACAGTGAACCAAAAAAAAAATGACATCCAATGAAACAATCAACATCTCAATGACTTGAATCCAGTGCAACCACAACATCTCAATGACTGGAAAGTGGAACAATAACATCTTGATTTTAAGTGTCTAGCTCATTCCTAACCACTGACTAGTTGTAACGATCGCTTGTCTTCCATCCCAGTGCACCAACGGACACCTGATGTGCGCTGGATGCTTCATCCACCTACTGGCTGACTCCCGTCTGAAGGAGGAGCAGGCCACTTGCCCCAACTGCAGGTACATCCAGGACTGAATAGTGCTTATTAATGTGGCTTTACAGGGTGAATCTAGGTTATATTCTCCTTCTGGGAAATGATGATTCATGACAACATGGAAATTGAAGCATAGTAGTAATACGAAACAATAGGCTATTCTATTGTACCGAGTTGTTAAAATCTAGTAAAGTACAGGAAGACCATATAACATATTGTGTTTCATTCTAAGAAAAATAATTTTCCGTGCTACATGTGAGATTAAATACATACTGACTATGTAAAGGTGAGTCTGAAGATAAATCTTGTTATGGAAAAGTAGGGGCATGGAAATGTAATTCAGTCCGTCTAGTCTCAGGTCACGAGGAAAGGGCTTGTGTTGCTCTAGGCTCTAAGCTGTGTGTGTCTAAGCTTGGTTGATTGGTCTCTCTCCAGGTGTGAGATCAGTAAGAGCCTGTGCTGTAGGAACCTGGCTGTGGAGAAGGCGGTGAGCGAGCTGCCTACAGACTGCACCTTCTGTCTAAAACAGTTCCCCCGCTCCAGCCTGGAGAGGCACCAGAAGGAGGAGTGTCAAGACAGGTACACATACTCGCTCATGCGCACGTACGTACGCTCACAGGCACGCTCACGTTCACACAGGTGTGCGTCCAGCCGCACGCACGCACACACACACACGCACATGCACACACACTGACCTGTAGCATCGTCTAATGCAGTGGTTCTCAAACCTGTCCTCAAGTACCACCTGTCCTGTATGTTTTAGATCAGGGGTGTTCAATCCTGGTCCTCGAGAGCCCCTGTCCTGCATGTTTGAGATGTTTCCCTGCTCCAGCACACCTGATTCAAATGAATGGGTCGTTATCTAGGTATGCAGAAGCCTGCTAACGACCATTCATTTGAATCAGGTGTGTTGGAGCAGGGAAACATCTAAAACGTGCAGGACAGGGGGTACTTGAGGACAGGTTTGAGAACCACTGGTCTAATGGACACTTGCATGCTGGGTTGCTGTAGTTTAAAGCAGTGGTCTTCAACCCTGGTCTTCAGGGCCTACTGTCCTGTATGTTTTAGATGTTTCCCTGCTCCAACATACCTAATTCAGAGCTTGATAACGACCATTCATTTGAATCAGGTGTGTAAACTGTTGCCTGAAAGCTGTAGTCAAGCAAAGTTACTGTATTTTCCTACTCTTATTATAAACATGAAAGGGGATTTAAAAAAATATTATCTCCGACCACACATTAGTACTACAAAACGACAAAACATGTTAAGTGATCTTTTCAATGTGCAAATACACACCTAGTCCAGCCCCATTGTGCATGTCTAATAACCGTAAAGTCATACTCGATTGCCTGTAAAGTAGACTGCGAAAGATCCTGTGTGGCGTCGCTAACATGTCACACGGGGATGTTTGTGAAGCAGTGTGGTGTGAACATGTGACATCCTGTTGCCAGGGGAAAAAAACAGCTGATCTAATTAGCAAGCAAACTGGATCCACGCAGCGGTGTGCACGTGCACACGGGCGTGCGTGCGTGCACACGTGCTTGTGTGCGTGCACACGTGTGGAACAAGCAGGAAGAGCAAAGACCCTTTGTAATTTGCCTAAGCAGTATGACACAGTGTCATTGGAAATGCTAGCGATTTAGGCTAGTAACCACCATGTACCCATGCAACTGTTGCCATGACAAGCCCTTGTTTATTACTGGTCCTAGGTTTTCACTTATTGAGCTTGTGAGAATAAGTAAAAAGATTCCATTCAACAAGATTCTTGTGCTCGATAATCGTAAATGTTTATTGTTACTCATCACCTCCCACTCTCAGATTAGAGTTAACCTCAACACGACAAACCTGTTATAGGAGATTCAGGACATGGATGCAAATGAATTCGCGAAAATCAGTTCAAATGCCTAATCCCACACTGCCGGTGTCGTTGCCAGGGTGACGCAGTGCAAGTACAAGCGGATTGGCTGCCCGTGGCAGGGGCCGTTCCACGAGCTGCCGGCTCACGAGGGCGAGTGCTGCCACCCCAGCAAGACGGGCAGCGAGCTGATGGGCATCCTGGGAGAGATGGACCAGAACCACCGCAGAGAGCTCCAGCTCTACAACAGCATCTTCAGCCTGCTCTGCTATGAGAAGATCGGCTTCACAGGTAGACACCAACACACACACTGCAGAACACACCAACACACACACTGCAGAACACACCAACACACACACTGCAGAACACACCAACACACACACTGCAGAACACACCAACACACACACTGCAGAACACACCAACACACACACTGCAGAACAAACCAACACACACACTGCAGAACACACCAACACACACACTGCAGAACACACCAACACACACACTGCAGAACACACCAACACACACACTGCAGAACACACCAACACACACACTGCAGAACACACAACTTTTATATCCTTCTCAATAGGTGAGGGGGATTTCTAACATGCACATGTACATATGTTTCACGTTCTATAACCTCCTCCCCCCCCTCTGCCTCCCCATGTCTCCATGTAGAGGTCCAGTTCAGGCCATATCGTACAGATGACTTCATCACCCGTCTGTACTACGAGACCCCGCGCTTCACGGTCCTCAACCAGACCTGGGTGCTGAAGGCCCGCGTCAACGACTCCGAACGCAACCCCAACCTGTCCTGCAAGCGCACCCTCTCCTTCCAGCTCATCCTCAAGAGCAAGGTGACGCCCGCGCTCAGACGCACGCGCTCAGACGCACGCGCTCAGACGCACGCGCGCAGACGCACGCGCGCAGACGCACGCGCTCAGACGCCCTTTAGCTAAATGACTAAATGCAAGTTCCTCGTTGATTTATTTTGATGTCCACTTCTCTGTGTTGTGTCCGTGCGGCTCAGGTGAACTCTGCTCTGGAGTGTTCCTTCCTGCTGTTGAAGGGGCCGTACGACGACGTCCGGATCAAGCCCGTCATCCACCATCACGCCTTCAGCAACGACACCAACGAGACGGAGTACGTCCCCCTGCCCATCTCCGACTCGGTGGAGTGCAACAAACTGCTGGCTGCCAAAAACATCAACCTGCGCCTCTTCATCTTCCAGATCCAGAAATAGGATGGAGGGGAGGATAGGAGGTGGGAGGAGGTGGGAGGAGGTGGAGGAGGGGGGAGACGGGAGAGATTGAGTATTGGGTGGAGGTGGAGTGGAGGGGTGCATCGTTTGAGATTTGAGCAGTTATGATCTTGCAGTTGTGGGTCCTGTGCTGTTAACTGCCGGCCGCAGCTTCTGACAGGCCAAGCAGGAGTGGTGATAAAGAAAGAGATGACGAGGGGAAAAGAGGGAGAGAGGGAGAGAGTGCAGAAGGAGATTAGAAAGACACCACTGAACCACTGATACCTCTGTCCACATACACACAATACCAGACATCGTACACACACACACACACACACCATTGAATGATATTTACCTCCCTTGCTGAAGAATCCTGCAATTCTGTCAAGTGTTGGCACGACAGAGATGGAGGTGGGGGGAGGCGGGGGGGAAGGGGGGGGGGGGGTGAATGAGGGATGGTTGCAAGTCGCTGGGTGTTGTGTACCTGTGGAGATTTTCAGAGCTCAGTCTATCTGACATGTCACCCCTGATTCCCACAGCCAATGGTAGCACAGACCAACCAAAGCTGTGTGTGTGTGTGTCGAAAGATGGTGTCAATTCCAAGAGTTTTGAGGAGGACTATTGAAGTGAATGGTCTGGATCCCTCAAACTGTGTGCAGAAGAGGAAGTATGTGTGTATGTTTGTGCGGGCATGCGTGTGTGTGTTCCAAAGATCAGAATGTGAAAGCTTTGTGGTCCATTATTCCTGAACTCTGTTGATCACTCAGTGAACAGTTTTATAGAGTAGTGGAGAAGTGTTGGGTGTGTTTTGTGTTTCTGGCCCTGATGAACGCTGGTTCCAGACTCCCAGACAAGCTAGGTTAACTGCTTCCACTCTGTTTTGGCAAAGGCATCCATTTTGTTTCCCGGAGTAGACTAGAGCAGAACTAAGATGGCGGCATTTCCCCATTGACCCCTCACCTGATGGGCACAGGACATCTGGCCTGCATGCATGTTATAGGAATTACTTTTATTCTATTTTAGTTGTGGTTATATTTAACCTTTTAAGCTAACTTATACCATTTGTTTTCTTTTTAACCCCAAATATTTAAGTACCTGTGAACCTTTTTTTAGTTCTTAGTGTGTGACGGGTTTGAGTGTGAGTGTGTTGTTGTTTACGTCTGTGTGTATGAGCGTGCATGTCAAGGGCCCTCCAGTGAACACACCCCTATATAAACATATAAACAGTATATCTCATTGGTCCTGGGCCAGGTTGCACCTAGAATCATCCAGAACCATAGAACCTGGACCCGTGGGGAGGAGGAGGAGGGGGGGGGCGCGGGGCGGGGCGGGGCGAGGCGAGGGGGGCGTGGAACCCGCTCAGTCCTGTTGGGAGCAGGAGAACACCCTGCGAGGGAGCGCTGCGTTAGAGCAGCACAGGAACAGGATGATGCACCTCACAAAACGAGGCTCTGACCACGGAGCTGTCGGGCATGGGGGGGGGGGGCGGGGGGGGTTATCGTGTGTGGTGGAAGTGGGGCGGGCGGGGTGGGGGGTGGGTTACCATGGTGACGTTTTGTAGAGTGTTAGACTTACTTGAACGAAGTGGAGACAATGTTAACTAAACTAGATTCTACTGTAAAGACAACATAGAGCTCTCTCCTCCTGGCCTCTCTAGTTCTTGTATTTCTGTGTTTTAACGCTTCGTCTCTATGCCAACGGACTCACTCATCTCACTATGGCTGTACATGTGCCTTTTATTAAAGATCATGAAAACTGCTCTTCTACCTGTCAGTGTGACTGATTAACTGCATGGCACAGATCACAGTTCTGAGTCTGGGAGAATGAGCCAAAGATTGCTTGATATTTCCAGCTGTTCAATAGGCCAGAAACTAAGTGATGAAGTTTATAAAAAAACTGCACCCGGCCAAGTCATGAGGGTAACGTGAGGATAAAGGCATGAGAGTTAGACTTCTGAAGAGGCGATGGTGTTCGGTTGATGTGGGGCATGTGTGTGGTAATTGTGGGTCCCCATAAAACAGCACATTCATATTGTCTCAACCACAGGTCACAAATGACCCTGTGTTGTCACTTCACAGCCCTCCGATCCCAATCACTGTCGTCACACACCTGTTTCTCATCAGCGTACTCAGCAGTGGTGTACTTCTCTGCTTTGGTCAACAGGGGACGCCAGAGTACTGCAGTAAATTGGCATCGGTCTTAAGTGAACTTTGGCTTTTTTTCTGTTCTAATAACGTACGCTTGGTTGTGGTCAACAATTTGTCTAAATAGAAACAGAGATAACCGCAGTTCAAAAAGTGACCTGACAATCCAGTCACAATACTTTATTCATTTGTTTTCTCACACATTTCATTTCAATACAGAATATTTTCTTTGGAATCCATACAAAACTCAAAAAGTGTATATAAATTATGCTTTCAATACAGGAGCTCTCAAATATAGCTTTGGTACAGTAACACGGTGTGTGCTATCCTCTGTGTGGGGGATATAATAGGCAACATACAATACAATGTGCAGGGTGGTGGGGGGGGGGTGAGTGGGGACAAGGTGCAGTGACGAAGGTCGTTGATGAACTGTCGTTGAGGAAGTATAAAATGAGGTGATTCACACTGATTGCATCAGTATTTGCCCGCCCAGCCCTGGGAGCTGAGGTTGGCACAGCTGACAGGATGGCAGCTCAGGGGGGGGGGCATGGCCTGCGGGGCACAGGGGGTGGACACCATGCAGCAGAAACCTCCGTCCCCCCCAACCCCAGACACGACGCCACCCTGGGGGTACGACACTGCTACACCTCCCTGGAGGAAAGGAAGAGGTGTGGCCAGGACACATGAACCACGTGGAAAAATTCACAATCGTCATAAGAATGGAAAATAAAAATCCAATCTAGCTCATGTCTTCACCTCAGCTACAGCAGTGTGTGTCTGGATGTTTGTGCGTTTGTGATGTTTACCTGTACGACACCGTACGGGTGGGAGGGAATTGGCGGGTAGGTACCCAGCATGCTTTGCGATTGGCTCTGGGATGGCTGCACCCCCATCATGCCCTGGTATCCCTGCTGCTGATTGGACAGGACAGGAGCGTAACCTGCCACACATACACACAGATGAAGGACAGAATGAGGATGCAGGAAGCATCTGCGTCTCTGTAAAACACAGCAGCTGCTGTTAGTGTTTCCTGTCCTTTTCTTCTTCTCTGTCTTTCTCTCTGATGAGTAGAAGCAGCAGGAAAAGAGACCGGTTCACTGTGAGACCTGAGACTACATCTCTGACAGTGTAACGGCCCCCTTCCCTACAGCCATGGACGCACAACACACACACACACAGGGCCGGTCCTTCCTATAGGCAGCCGCCTAGGGCGGCATGAAGAGGGGGGCGGCATTCTCCCAAGTGCATCCATTAATTAACGCCCCCGCACATCCATTAATAAGTGCGGGGGGGCACTAGGATGGATTTGCGCTCCGGGGGGGGTGCTGTTGATACATTTCGCCTAGGGCGCCAGATGTGCTAGGACCGGTGCTGCACACACCACACACACACTCTCTCTCTCTGTCCCTGCTGAGATGTGGACCTACCTGTCTGCTGTGTGGTTTGACTGTGTTGGTTGGGTGTGACTGGTCTGCATGGCTGGGGGCCCGAGGCAGGGTACTGTCCAGAGTAGTAATACACAGGCAACTAGAGAGATGAAGGAAAATGACACAATGACGACTCAGTGAGCCCCTCATCCATCTGGATATGAAGGACAACGTTTATCATCTCATTGTGCAATTCTGATTTTCTCTTTCGAGCAGCTTTGGGATGTGTTTGGACCGTGGCTCTGTTGCCGTGGCTCCGTTTCCGTGGCTCTGTTGCCATGGCGTTCTCACCGGCGGTGGGGGCTGGCAGTAGCTGGGGGGGTTGGCCGGGACAGAAGGAGGCGGGGCAGCGTAGACGTAGCTCTGAGGAGGAGGGTAGAGGGGCGGGGCATCCCCGGATGATTGACAGCTCAGTGTCATGTGTCCGAACTGGGGCGTCAGTTCTTCAGCCTGATGGTGTCAAGAAAGGGTCAATCAAACACCATCAGCACACACACACACACACACACAGTCCAATTTACTACTGTAATAACATGATTACAGCTTATTCAATCGTGTAGCCAAACAGACACACAGACGTTGTACCCCAGAGTAGTGTTGAAGAGGAGAGACAGGCAACATCTGCTGGGGAGGGGGATAAGACGAATACTGAACCACCTGAAGGAGAGAGAGAGAGAGAGAGAGAGAGAGAGGTAGGGATGCATACGGATGGTGTTAAAATAACACAAGTAGAAAGTACTTGTGTTATGGTGAAATAACACAAGTAGACTAATATTATGTACTTTACAAAATACATCTATCTGGATACTGTGTTGTGAAAAGGAATCTTTGAGCTTTTGAGAAAACGACTGTACCTGTGGGATGGCGTGAGTAGCCATTGGTTGCTGCTGTGGAGGGGGCGGTCCTGACAGCTGAGTCTGGCTCCTGGTTGGTTGCTGGTTGTCAGGAGGGTTGTACACAGCAGGAGTCCCATCAGGGTTTAAAAAGGGCTGTCCTGAGAGGGACAAAGGGTACTTTAGGGTTACACCAGCCAACACATGCTAAGACCAAGAATGTATGCCTGTGTGTGCGTGCGTGTGTGTGTGTGTGTGTGTATACCTGTCTGCGGGTTCATGAGAATACTTCCTGGTGGAATGCCGTTCTCCAGGATGAAGTTGGAGTTGTTTGAAGGCACTTGCTCTTCTGGGATGAGAGGGGAGGAGGGGCGGGGGTGGGAGGAAGGAAGTCTGTAGAGAGATATAGACCCTGAGAAGAGACAACGAGAGAGAGAGAGAGAGAGAGAGAGGAGAGAGAGAGAGAGAGAGAGAGAGGGCAGATGAGGGTGATTAGAGGCAGAGAAAAGGGGAGGACGAGAGACACTGAACCAGACTTGATCCTCTCGTCGGCACCTCGGTTGTCCCGGCTGTGACTGATGACCGGGCGGTGATTGGGGGCGGGGCTCGGCCACTGGTAGGACGAGTCCGAGTCGGTGCTGCTCCAGGGACGGGGGTCGTTGCTATAGCGACAGTCCGCCTCTGTGCTGCTCTGCCTGCTGCTCCCGGTCCAACCGGACCCGGAACCGTCTCTGCTCCCCCTGCAGGACACACGCAGCGTCGCATCTCAGAGATACTGACCCAAGTACCACCTGTAACACACTGTGTGTGTGTGTGTGTGTGTGGGGGGGGGGGGGGGGCAGGGGGGGGGGGGGTTACATGTGTAGTACTACTAAGTAGCCACATGGAGGTGCACTCACCTAAACAGCTGTCTCCTCCTCTGGGTCTCAGAATAAGGGTTCAACTCTTCAACCACCCTGTAGAGACAACACACACACACACACACACATACCGTTCAGTACCGGTTCAGCCACACAGAACCATTTAGGTACAGTGGTCAGAAGACACATGTTGGCAGATCATAGGTACCTCGTCTCCGTATGAACATCCTCCTGGGTACACACAGGCTGAAATGAAGAGGAGGAATAGTGAAGTGAAGAAACATGAGTGTGTGTGTGTGTAGTGTGTGCTGTGCGTATATGGTGTATGTGGGCTTGCCTCACCTCATGGTTGAAGATTCTGTCTCGTGCTCTCTGATACTCGTCCTCTCTCTCCTCCATGGACTTGCTCCGCCTCTCATCGTGTAAGGGGTGGAGTCTGGCCTGAGGGGGGCGGATGAAGACATGTCAGAAACACCAGTAGAAATAAACAGGCCTGTGTTTTCTGTTCTGTTCCTTCACTATGTGCTGCCAACGGAGACAGACAGACAGACACAGACATACAGAACGACTGACAGACACATAGACAGACAGACACATGGACAGACAGACAGGCAGACACATAGACAGACAGACACATAGACAGACAGACAGACAGAACAACTGACAGACACATAGACAGGTAGACAGGAAGACAGACACATGGACAAACAGACAGGCAGGTAGACAGACAGACACATGGACAGACAGACATGCAGGTAGACAGACAGACACATGGACAGAGAGACACATGGCAGATTATACCTGGTCTTCTGAGCTGTTGTCTCTCTTCAGTATTGCTCTCCACTGGATCTCCTCTCCTTTCTCCTCCTGAACCATCTCTATAAACCTCTGTTCAGGTCTGGGCACACACACACACACACATTCAAAAACCTTCAGATAAACATCAAACACTACAGCTATGCAGAGCTCTCTTCCAAGAATGCACACAGGAGAAACAGACGGGCGAGCGTACATGCGCGTGTTGCCGGTCTTGTTGATGATGACAGCCTTGCCTGTCTGGTCCACGTTGTGTTCCATGCCAAAGTAGGCGGCCACGCGGTGGACCAGCATGCGGTGGTAAGAGGACATGTGGGGAAACTTCTTGAAGGGACTGGCAGACCGGGCAGAGAGGACAGACTGGACTAAGATTATGCCTGATGTCAAATCTGAATGACTCAGATACACAGACACACACACAAACCCACACGTACTCACAACCCCCACAGACACACATACACCCACGTACACAAATATACACACCCACACACACCCACACACTCATTCTTACTTATTGCTGGTGATGTAGTCGATCATGTCCTGTTCCAGTTTGAGCAGCATCATCTTGTCCCTGGGGTTGCTGTTGAGAGTGTCCGTGATGAACTGGTCCAGGTCTATACCTGTGGAGTCTCTGTACTCCAGACTAGACTCTGCACAGGGCACAAGCACAAAGAAACATGTTTACACGCTCAGGGGGAGGAACAAACGTCTTCCCTTTGCTTTGTGTGTGTCAAACACACACAAACACACACACAAACTATACACACACACACACCTTTGGATAGCGGTGGCCTCTTTGATTCTTTGGCTTTCTCCTGTTCGTCTCCTCTACAGGAAACATCCTCGTCGTCATGGTAACCAGACAGGATGTTCATGTCAGACGAACCCTGAAACATCAGAGGTGGGGACTAAGAACAGCTGTCTTTGTGTGTGTGTGTACGTGTGTGTGTGTACGTGTGTGTGTGTACGTGTGTGTGTACGTGTGTGTGTGTGTACGTGTGTGTGTGTGCACGTGGGTGTGTGTGTGTGTACGTGTGTGTGTGTACGTGTGTGTGTGCATGCATTACCTGGCTCTCCTGCATAGCATCTGAGGGGGAGGTCTCTTCACACACAGCCATACTCCTCACCAGTCTTCCTTTGGCCTGAAACAAATACTAATTAGCATAATTACAAATGTACTAGACATGCACAGCTAGTATGCTTGACAATCAATTGACAAGTACAACTAAAGTATCAGAGTTGGTCCTACCTTTGGCTTTCTCTTGGGTTGCCCCTTGTTACCTGCCTGTTTCTGAGTGACAAACAGAGATGATGAGGAGTGTTGCCAGACAAAATAAATGGTTTGGTGACATCATCAAAGTGATGGGTGAGAGAGGAAGAGATGTGACAAAGGTTTGTGGTAAGGTGGTGGTGGTGGGGGGGGGGGGGGGGGTGGAGGGGGTGGAGGTAGAGATGATATCCTATTTTGAGGTGGGGGTGAGTATCTAGCTGTCTCACCTGCTGTTCCTGCTTTCCGTTGTCATGGTCACTGCCTTCCCCCTCCGTCTCGATGCAGCAGGAGGGTGCACATGGCAAAGGAGAGGGGCAGCAGGGTGCGGGGAGAGTCTGGTCACATGACTTCAGAAGAGACGATTCCTGGAGGACCTCCAGGTTTCCTAGATTCACTTCAGACATGTCTCTGACCTACAACAGACACATACACTGGGGGTGATGTTCAGGTTTGTGTGTGTGTGTGTGTGTGTGTGGTGTGTGTACGAGCATGTCTTACCTGTGTGTAAGATGTTTATAAGAAGCAGTCTCTCAGATGATTTATGTACTCAGATATTCCATGTTCCCAGGAGTGGACGGAAAGGAAAACCTGAAGCACATCGGGAGAATCAAAGCTTGAGACGCCCTTGCACTCAAACGCACACCCATGGGTGTCTAAATAGGGATGGTACAGTTGTCGTGAGCGATGAAGCCGCTCTGAAAGTGACTTAAAGCGTGTGTGTGTGTGTGTGTGTACATGAAGGAAAGAGCGAGGGCGTGAAGTAAATTAGGAGGAAGTCAGCTGTTGTCTGTACATGCAGGATATAAAATAGACTAAGCTTAGCATGAGACAGTTCACTACTGTCCAGAGTTCATTTCTCTGTCACCATGATATCATGAGCGCCATGTATGAAATAGTGTGTGTGCAGACGTGTGTAAGTGTCTGATGTGTAAAGGTGTGCTTGTCAATGTGTGTGTGCGTGTGTGGGTGTGTGTGTGTGTGTGTGTGCGCTCTCTGGCTTTTCTTAGTAACAGCAGCTGTGGGGGGGCATCATTCGATCTGCTCCCCGTGATATTCCCAGAATGCCTAACTGAGCTCCTGATCCCAAGAGTGGGAATTCGGTGGTCGCATGCACGCAGACACACACACACACACGTGCGTATATGGACACACACACACACAGAGGAGGAGAAATGACAGGCGTGGTATAGTGGTTAACAAACATTGGCTGTAGAGGACATTTACTTCTGTCAGTCTGGTCCCAAGAGGGCAGTGGGTTTTACGGTTACATTGTTTACAACGAGGTTCCATGTCTAGTCTTACATTTGTAATTGATAAACCACCAGACCAGACAGGTTTAGTCCCTTGGAAGAAACAAACAGGGAGGAGAGAGAGATGCGGAGCTAGGAGGAGGCCACTGAGCTGGAGCGTGGGGCAGAAGAGAGATGGATGGAGAGAACTACAAAAAAAGACGGAGAGAAGGCAGCGGTAGAGAGTGGCTGGTGGGTAAAATGGTATGAATAAACAGTGTGCGGGAGAGGTGGAGAGAGGGGTGTCTGAGAAATAACAAGAGACAGAGATGTAAAGATGAGAGAGGGAGAGAGAGAGAGAGAAGATTTGAAGCAGCAGAGCGAAGCCACGGCGCTTGATTTGTATGTAGTCGACCATGTAAACGGGATTTCAGAGGAGGTTAGAGCTGCAAAAGAAGCGCTGCTCGAGAGAGAAAGCTGCGACACGCTCATTAGCGCATGACGGATGGCAGCGGGAAGCTGGGACAGCGCGCGCGGCGCACCAGGATCATCATCATCATCCATCTGCTGCCCTAGAATGCTTCGAGCCTGGAAGAAGTCAAAACCTGTGTAATATCTGGCCAGTTCAATTATGTATACTATCATCAGGCACGCGTACGTAAACCAAACTAGTGCGTGGTTCAAAAGGAATAGAGTTATTGATTCCTAAGAACTAGAGTAAATTGGAAGGATATTTTACTGTATTTTACTGTACTGTATGTTGGTAAGCGCGGAGTGGTGGTGTGTTGTCTGACCTGTGTTTGCCTGTCTGTATGTCTGTGTGCTTCAGAGCGCATTGCATTCTCTTGGCGAAGCTGACACTCGCGCTATTTTTACAACGATTGAGGACCTCCTGCTCGTGGACTTCATCATGCTGTCAGCTGCCCTGGGCCACCGCGGTGGTCGCAACACACCATACAGACGCATACAGTACAGGGGACTGCACAAAGTCACTTACAACAAAGACCAAGTAGGCTATAGGTATAGGACAGGATCACTAAACCGAGACAAAGACATGTAGTCAGAATACCGGCATTGATTGTCTACTCTACATAAAGCCGTAATACCGCGATCTATAAAGTCAATCCAAAGTGGAAAACTGGCAATACACGAAAGAGGTAGGCTATTTTAGCCATTGTTCGAATACATCCAACTGACACAAACATAGTTGTCAGAATTGAATACTGTATATTCAACAGTAGCCTATACGGCGAGTAGCCTACCCCTCAATGAGACAACACACAAACAGCAAAACCATATATTTTCAATGCGTTAATTTACCTCCAGGTGACGGATCAGCGTGTATATGTTACGGGTTCCTCGTCAAGATTGAATGCGTCTGGACGGTTCCGTATGTTGTTCGTTTTGTAGAGTCCTTGTTCCCCGCGCGATGCTTTCTTTTCACTGTCGGTGTCAGCGCACTTAGCAGCCTCTCTATTTAGATATCGCTCTCTCTCTCTCTCTCTCTCTCTCTCTCTCTCTCTCTCTCTCTCTCTCTCTCTCTCTCTCTCTCTCTCTCTCTCTCTCTCTCTCTCTCTCTCTCTCTCTCTCTCTCTCTCTCTCTCTCTCTCTCTCTCTCTCTCTCTCTCTCTCTCTCTCTCTCTCTCTCTCTCTCTCTCTCTCTCTCTCTCTCTCTCTCTCTCTCTCTCTCGCTCTCTCTCGCTCTCTCTCTCTCGCTCTCTCTCTCCATCTCTAGCTTTCTCTCTCTCTCTCCCTCCTCTTTCTTCCTCGCCGCACGCCCCCGCATACTCAAACGGACGCGCACTTAATAGGAGTGTCTTTATAATGAGTCTCTCTCTCTCACGCACACAGGCATACAGTACATTACACTAGACACCTGCTTGACGCTAGGTTTAGTAAGCATTGAAGAGACTATGTGGCGCTTATTTCCCCATTGCAGGGCACAAAAATAGCCCATGGTTGCCCTCTTATATAAAATATATCCAAGCACAGCTGTGTGTGCGTGCGTGCGCGCGTGCGTTTTCTGACTCAGCTTGTTACATCAGTTACAGTTAGATAGTCCTTGGACAGTCTTTTACAGGAATGACTCAGGGAGAATACCAAGTATTGCTTCATTAGAGCTTGTGTCACTGTTCCTATATCGTGTGTGTGTGTTATTGAGTAAAATACCTCTTCTTAAGTTAGTAGCATGAATATCAACTGATCTATATTCGTTTTTCATGAGAGGGTTCATGAGGGGTTCAGATGCTTTGGACGCTGATGACGAGCATCAGTGCAGTATTTTAAACTCTCTTTCACTGACATTTTATTTAGCAAAAGGACAATGGATATGCATTCTCAATCTCCTTTTTGAAACTCACTTTCTTGCTTCGTTGGATAGAGACAGCTCAAGCTAGACAGGGAGAGAGAGAGGGGAGGACATGCGGCAATGGGCCTGGGCCGGATTCGAACCCAGGCTGCAGCAGTAAGGCCCTGGCCCACGGGGTGCGTATACTGTACCCTGGGAGCCAGCGGAGGGGCCAATTCTCCCCCTCAGCTTAAAAACATACAGAACAGATGGGATTGTGTGTTTGTGTGAATGTGTTTGCATGCAGTAGCTAGTTCTAACACCTGTTCTAACCACCACAGGGTTAGAGGTTTTGTGGGTTAAGTGGTTGGTAACGGATGTTTGACAACACGGTTCATCTCTTTAACTCTCCATCTTCTTTTCTTATAACCAAACCCTCCTCCTTTCTCTCCTCTCTTTCAGCATCTTTGTTCTCCATGTTTATCTTTCCTTCTGATTCCTGACTCTGAAGGAACTCCGAGGGGAGTGTTTCAAACACACACACACACACACACCACCCAATGTTCTCTTTTTGGATGACGGCTTCAACTAGGGACCCCTAGCTGCCACTCAAAAAATGATTGACAGGTCATCCATAACACGCACACACACACACACACACACACAAGCACACACACACACACACAAACACACACAGTTATCCTCTGCATGTTAAACAATCCTCTCAGCTGAGGATGTCATGACCATATGAGTTGCACAGCTATTTTTATTTGTTCTTAATGAGATGAGATTTCTCGCTGCCATAGCAACGGTCTCTATGGATACTCGCTTAGATATCCAGTTTAAATTATCTTATTATGGGCTGTGCCTCCCACAGTGTATAATAGCCTAATTAAAAGAACAATACCACAATACCACACTTCTTGAATGTGACCAAATCCTTTTCAATTCCAACACCACACAAAAAAACACCACAATACGAAAAATGGTTTAGAACCTAGATTTTTCACCAGTACTCAACTAATAAGGGAGTCAGGTGTCTGAGCGGTTAGAGAATCGGGCTAGTAATCAGAAGGTTGCTTGTTCGATTTTTGGCCGTGTCAAATGACGTTGTGTCCTTGGGCAAGGCACTTCACCCTACTTGCCTCGGGGGGGAATGTCCCTGTACTTACTGTAAGTCGCTCTGGATAAGAGCGTCTGCTAAATGACTACATGTAAATGTAATAAAGAATGACAACAGTTACAACACAGCTCAATTCAGACCCTCAGAAAACACCACGAGTACCACAGAGGGGGAAACGAGTTCTCAACAACAGGTGCTCTGATAATTAGATATGAAGAGACAAACACACACTGACTGACACACAAACACACAGACACACAGACACACACAACTTAACTCATCTGGGCAGTAATAGAGGTTGAGTGATGGCTGCTATCGATCAGTTCAGAGGAAGCCAGCAGTGATCTGGAGGT
This sequence comes from Thaleichthys pacificus, assembly GCA_023658055.1. Taxonomy (NCBI): domain Eukaryota; kingdom Metazoa; phylum Chordata; class Actinopteri; order Osmeriformes; family Osmeridae; genus Thaleichthys; species Thaleichthys pacificus. Next base: position 10,577,727 of record CM042861.1, on the reverse strand, counting down.
TATCAGATCTGAGAGCTCAGATCATTACAGCAGCTCTGTGATTGGGGTCACACAGGTGATGAGACCGACCATCTCATTTCCTGCCAAAGATCAAAACAACCAATCAATATGTGCCAGAACAACTCTGCAGAGCTGGAAGTAGAGACACAGAGTAAGTGTGGAGCGGACACGGTCATGCACACACACACGCACGCACACACACACGCAGACACACCACCACACACGCACACATATACACACACGCATTCTTAAAACCATATATGGACTAGAACATTCTTCTGGTGTTTGCGGTTACGGTAAGAGAGGGACATGTTCTCCATCTCAACAATTCAATGCTCTCCTGTGCACTCTAAGACAGCTGCACACTTTACATCACTCACTCACAGACACTCACAGTTACACACATAGTCACACTCACAGTTACACACAGCCACAGTCTCACGCACACACACAGGCACACGCACAGTCACACAGACAGGTGTTGCAATGTTGTGGTACAGTCCAAGTGTGTATCTCAGTCTGATGACTCATAGAGAGGATGGAGAGGTAAAGAGAGGGAAGGGGGGTAACAGAAGGAGGATGAAGAGAGATATGGAGGGTGAAGAGAGCTGGGTGACAGAGAATGTGGGGAGAGGATTTATAAGGGAGACAGATGGGGAGAGAGAGAGAGAGAGAGAGGGGGAGAGAGAGAGGGGGGGGGGGGAGAGAGAGAGAGAGGGGGGGGGAGAGAGAGAGAGGGGGGGGGGAGAGAGAGAGAGAGAGAGAGAGAGGGGAGAGAGAGGGGGAGAGAGAGAGAGCAGGGGGGGAAGGAACAGTGGGATGGTGAATGAGAGTCCGAGAATAGCTTCAGTGGAGGGTTAAGCAAATCGCATCATCAACACCGTTAGAGAGAAAGAAGAGAGTGTTTTGACCTCTGCTGCCTGTGTGTGTGGCTCGCTGGCCCTGGTCCTACTGTAGCAGGTGGCACTGCTGACGTCAGTCTTCCCAGCAAGACATACATACACTCTCTCTCTCTCAGATCTCCAGTATCAATCACAGTGATGACAGAGAGGTCCTTATCATATCTCAGGGCTTAACCCACTCTGACGCTGCTGCAGGTTACACTGCTATCCCTAGTTCTGATCACGTAGGAAGACCACAGTTGTGTTGAACAAATTACAGTAAGAAGCAAGAAATCAATGTTTGTTTGAAAAACTTCCACAAGCCCCCCTTCTCTCACCCACACAGGTTGGCTAGAACAGTCAGCTTCCTGTTGCACCACATGCACGCACACACACACACACACACACGCACGCACACACACACCACTTCCCCTTCAGCATCTCCTTAAACTTATTCTCTTCGTCCTCCCACACACTAAGGACAGATTGTACCAGAGAATAGGTGATGGGAGATACGGAGAAGGATAGAGATGGAGAGAGATGGAGAATCAGCCAGAAAAAAAGGGAGTTGATTGTAAAGAGATTGGTTTATATACCATATAAGGTGTTAATGACACAAATAGAAGGTCTTAGAACTGTGGTAATCTGTGAGTGTGCGAGGTGTGTGTGAGTCATTTGCAGCATACTGGGTCATTAAGGAGGCACACCTGTCACAGCTCGCTGTTTGCCGCCTTTATTTCCTCCTCGACAATTAAAAAGTAACACTTCTCTGGTGGCGCGTTTGGTGTTGTTAGAATGAAAGACTTGTGATGTTTCAGACGCTAACGGAAAAAAACGTGTTTGACATCTTGCGCATCGATTGTCTTTGACAGAACATGATATGAAGGCAAGCACTCGGGAGGAGAGAGAGACAAAACCAATGACAGGGGGGAAAGAGAGGGAGAGAGAGAAAAAGACAGACAGAGAGAGAGAAGGTCTGCTAGTTTGTTCCAGCTGTCAGGGAAGGCGGGGTGTTAATCTGGTTAAATCTGTGCAATTTCTCTCCCGCATCATCAGAAAGAGACCCCAAAAAGAGACACATCATCTACAGCCAAAAAGAGAGACTTCAGACAGAGGAAGGAAAACTGGGAGTCAGGATGAAAGAAGAAGAGGTGATGACATAAGGAAATGAAACGAGTTGTAGCAGTCTTCTGTTTCCAGACGTATTAGTCTTCTGACACTGAATAAATATCAGAGGATGAGATCTGTCTGAACAATCACCCGCAGGGAGATATGATTGGATGAGATCGTGACCCTTCAAAACATGATTTGCATATAATTTAAATGGGACCACCCCAAAGCTTGAAAGGTTAAGAAGGTGTCTGATTGGTGTAATGGAATAACTCCCTTTACTGATTGGATGAAGGGGTAAACTAACTCAGGAATGAAACTCTGATAGCGGTGTGACTGCCACCTCCTGGCTGCTCTTTGTAAGTACACACACACCACCACACACACACACACCTGTTTGTGGTTCTACGTATGAAAGAGGTTTTTTATTATGAAAAGGTAAAACCCTGAACCCAAAGAAGGGTTTGATGTTGCATTTATGATGTCATTGATTTTGCTGCATAATGCATAACGGCAGCCTCTCACAGTGCTCGGCCTCTGCCCTGCATGTTTTAGATGTTTCCCTCTTTCAACACACCTGATTCAAATGAATGGGTCATTATCAAGCTCAGCAGCAGCCTGATAATGACCCATTCATTTGAATCATGTGTGTTAAAGCAGGTACATATCCCAAACATGCAGGGCAGAGGGGGCATCCGACCAGGACTGAGAAGCACTGTAATGGAGATTGTTGTTACACTGTAGTTAAAATACTATTATGTTGTGCCTGGTAGCTGAGATGTGGTTACTTTGTGATGTGGCTACTGAATACAGAGCATTTATTTGACACTGACCAGTGAAATACTGTAACTATACACTTGTGATAGCTCATCTTCTCCTGTTCTCTCTCTATGCACGACATCACGGTGGATCACTGACTGCTCCATCAACAAAATGTCAAAGGTGAATCCTGACCAAAAAAAAAAGACTACCAATACCTGGCTAACATACGGAGGTGTTTTAATCACATTAGAACCAAAGAAACACAAAGAGCACACAGTGTTTGGTTAACCACATACAGAGTCATTTATATTCATATATAATATAACCTGGTCTCCCACATCTACAGCCATGTACAGCCTCTGATTGTAAAACAGAAATATACCAACATTCCCTGGTTGAGAGAGAGACAGAGAGAGGGAGGGTGTCCCTCTCAGCGGGCTTCGTCTACATTAGAAAACCTAGCGAGCGTTTCTATTGGGTTACACATCAGTGATGCATCAGTATTCATTACAAAAATAGGATATAGGAGATATAGTAGTGGGTGGCGCTTGGGGGAATTTAAACGATGATATGGACATGCTCTCCCTTCCGTGACCGTGACCCCCCCCCCGCCCCCGCCCCTCCCGCCACCCCCAAATGACACGTGCCACAGGGGGGAGGGGAAACGCCGTCTCCAGGCCACGGTGCAACTCCTCTAGTGTTCTACAGCCATCCAGCACAAACGAGGAGTCACATTAGAACACACGCACGAGCTTGAATTTAAATAAAGAATTAGTTAAATTATTCCAAAACTGTATGCAAAAAACAGGGTTAGCTCACGAGGACGAGTGGGACGGCCAGACAAAGACTAAAACAAAAACGGGAAGAGGACCGGTTTAAAAAATGATTTCTTTTTTTAAAACAAGTGCAGAGTGAGTAAAGGGATAGACCGAGACAGAGAGGTTAAGAGAACCAAAGTTTGAGCACAGGAGGGAGGAGGGGAGGAGGAGGAGTGTTTAGAAGAAGTGCAGTGCTGCCCAGGGGCAGCTCCTCCCCTCCCACAGTTTGGTTGCCATCAGCAGGATAGTGGGAGAGGGAGGAGAGAAGAGAGGGATGCAGGGAGGAGAAGAGGCGCGAGGGATGAGAGAGGGATGCAGGGGGGGGAGAGAGAGGAGGAGGAGGAGGAGAAGGGATGGAGTTGACAGTTATTGCTGGGGGTAGCAAGTCTGCTCCAGAGGGAGCTGGAGGGGGTAGTGGTGAGACAGGGCTTATTGCTGGGGGTAGTAGGGCTGCTGTTGGGGAGGTTGCTGGGGGTAGGTGTAGGGGTGCTGCTGGTTGGGGGGAGCCGCAGGGTAGCCCGCCTGTCCTGGTGCAGCCTGGTAGGGCATGTAGGGCATGTTGTACTGGTTGTAGCCAGCGAAAGGGCTATAGCCCATACCCATCTGGTAGTACCTGCACACACACGAGAAGAAAATAGAGAAGATGACTATTAGAGAGCAAATATGTTCCCCGACCCCGAGGTGATTAGTAGGGCTGGACTGGAGCTGGTTGCCCTCCTGGCAGAGCACTCACCCTGGGTAGCCTTGGTAGGTGGGGTAGGGCGGTCCCTGGGCCTGGGAGGGCGGGGCCATGGGCGGGGGGTTACCAGGAACGGGAACGTTGGGCGGGGGGTTGCCGGGTGCAGCAGCCTGGGGTGTAAAAGCGGGGGGAGGGGGTCTGGCTGGGGGCTGGGGCTTGACTTCAGGTTGCTGCTGGGCCTTAGTAGAAAGGTAGAGAGAGAGAGAGAGAGAGAGAGAGAGAGAGAGAGAGAGAGAGAGAGAGAGAGAGAGAGACAGACAGCAAATAGAGTTTAAGCATAAATGACAGACTCAACACAACACCAACTTCCTGGTTTACATTTCTTAGTCAAGCTGTGATTGGCTACTCACGAAGACGGTCCTGGGCGCAGCGGTGGGGCCGGCGGGAGCGGGGGCGGGGTTACTCTGGTAGGCGGGGACGTTGAAGGAAGGGGCACTTGGCTCCTTGGCAATGTTCTGCTGCAGCTCCCTGGGTTACCACGACAACCACATCATCAGTCACTATGATAAAGGTAATGCTTTGCAACATCCTACTCATCCAAAATACAATGTCCTCAAATCAGTTTGGCTGAGTTTCAGCCACTGAGACCCAAGCAGACACGGTCGTGGTCATAACCCAGACATACTTGAGCAGCTCGTCACGTTCTGTTTTGCGAGCGAAGACGATGTCACTGCACTTGTTTTGGAACTTGAGAAGGATCTCCGTCAGGTCATTATAGAACTGCAGAGAGAGAGAGAGAGGGAGAGAGAGAGAGAGAGAGAGAGAGAGAGAGAGAGGGGGAAAGAAGGAAATCAAAAGAGAGGAAGAGAAGCATAGTTAGACTATTCAGCTGAGCTTCTTGGCAATGCCCTGGGTAACCCTTTCTGTGGTTCCCCGGGAAACGGTTACCTTGGTGCCCTCGCGCAGGTTGTTGCTGATCTCCACGTAGCTGTCGTGGGCGGAAGCCAGCTTCTTCAACACCTCCTCGCGGTCGTTAGCCTCGGAGTTGGACTGTTTCAGACTGCTGAACTCCTGGTGGGACGTCTGTGAGAGGAGAGAGGGAGAGAGAGAGGAGAGAGAGAGAGAGAGGGAGGGAGAGAGAGGAGGAAGTTAAGAGTCAGAAAAAAAGGAGGCAGGTGTGGTCTGTTCCTGTTCCCTCTCTCTCTCAGCCCCGCTCGCCCACCTGCACGCGTCCCAGCAGCTCCTCCTGGCTCCGTAGGCTGCCCTGCACCCTCTGGTTGTAGGCTCCGTATGATTGGTCGAGCTGGCTGAGTGACAGCTGCTCCTCGTTGAGGGCCCCGTCCTGTGCCAGCGCCGACAGGAAGCAGGAGGTCATGTCAAAGGTCACCGCCTTGATCTCGGCCTCCAGTCCCTCCCTCTCCTTCTTGACCTCATCTAGCTGGGCGAGCTGAGACCTCAGCACATTCACCACCTAGGAGAGACACACACACACACACACACGTTAGAAATACAGCCAGGTTTAATACACACACGCTAATCTCGTCATCTGAACACCTACTCAGTTGATCCACACTCGCACTAACACACACACACCTCGCTGCCCTGCAGGGTCTTGGCAGGGTTGGCTGAGGGGATGGCGGCAGTAAGCTCAGCCTCAGGTTTACACAGCAGAGCGATCATCTCGCAGTGTGTGTTGTAGCGCTCCCTCACCACCTGGTCGGCCTGCACAGCCTTGTCCAACACACTGCGGAAGTTCCCCCCCTCTGGAGGGACGAGGGGGAGAAGTAGAGGGAAGGAGGGAAGGAGGGAGAGACAGAGAGGGAGAGAGAGAGATTTCCGTTTGTGTCAAAATATACATGTTTGTCAAGGTTTGTCAGTACAGTGGTGTGAGTCACAGGCTTTATGTAACTGCTTACAGAGTGTGTGTGCATGCGTGTGTGCATGCATGTGTGCATGCGTGTGTGCATGAGTGTGTGTGTGCATGAGTGTGTGTGTGTGTGCGTACCTGCTCTGAGGGGCTTGTAGAGATCTCCAGAGGGAGTTCTGTTCCATCGTTGGTTGAACTTGGTCCTCAGCTCGCTGTCTGTGGTCTCCTCATTGTCCAGCATCTTCAGAGACTAATAGACCAACACACACACACACATTTACAACGGAACACACCACACACTTCTGCTCCAGATCCAGCGGTGTGTGTGTGGGAGTGTGTGTGTGTGTGTGTGCGTACCTCATCCAGTATTTCCCGGTTGCGTGTCAGTAGTTCCGGCAGATCTCTGATCAGCTGCTCTATGCTCTGCAGCCCGCCCTGCTGCACGATGGCGCGAGCCTTCTCCAGGATGGATTGTGGGACAGAATCCCCCGACAGGTCCTCCAGAGCCGCCGGCAGGTTCAGAGATGCCAGCACACTGATGACCAACACGGGATCCAATGACATGTTACCTTTCACACGCACACGGAAATGTTTGGAGGGAAAGGTTTTACCTAGTGTACACACACACACACACACACACACGTACCCATTGCAGAGGTTGGTGGCCTCCCTCATTGTGCCCACCAGTCTGTTGACAGTCTCAGCCTTCCTCTGGCTGTAGATACTCATAGACTGCTGCACCGCCATGGGAACCATCTTCTCAAACAGGTCTAAAAACACAGACACATCTGCATTCACTACTGCTTCAAAACTTGCAAGAAAGTGTTCCAACTTTTGAGACGTTTGTAGGTGTCACCCAGTGTCAGGCATTGACTGTTTATCCGTACCCTAGTGGTCCTCTAGTGAACAAGCTGTGTGTGTGTGGTTCCTTCACCGGTGAACTTCTGGCTGAGCGGGGGGGCGATGGCGGTGGACTTGACCAGCGCAGCCTTGCCGATGTGCTCCAGGTCTTTGACCTCGGGGACGCGGTCGTGGTAGATGAAGTCGTTGTCCTTCTTGGCGGCGGTCAGGGCGCGGTTGATCTTGTCACTCAGGTCCTTGACGCTCACGTACTCGTCGTAGCGCGAGGCCACCGTCTTCACCAGCTCTGCCGCGTGCTGCCGTAGAGACGGCACGATGGGCACAGGAACGAGGAGGGAGAAGAAAAGAACATGGAGGATTACAGGGTCATGAAGGAAGAGTAAGCGATCAAGCTAGAGATTTCTCGTTTTTTTCTTCTTCCAAGGGAGAAAGAGGAAACTAACGGACATTTTACCTTGCCACATATCATAAGTACTTCACCAAAATGTGGTTACCAACAGGTGGGGTAAGATTCAGAGGTAGTAAAAAGGTTTTTTTATGTATTTATTTATTTAAAGTTTTTTTTAGTTAGTTCAAGGTGAAAAGTTTGGTGTAATTCAGCAGCTTCTGGTTAGCGGGCTGTGACGTCATGGTGTGATGTCATGCTGTGATGTCATGCTGTGTACCTGCAGACGTGCGATCTCCTCTCCGAAGCGCTTCTTCTGCTTGGCCAGGATGCTCTGGTGCAGCTCAGCGTTGGCCTGCATGATGCAGTGCTTGGCAGCCAGCACTGGCAGTACCTCCTGAAAATAAAAATACTGACCAGGGAGAGGCAACCACAGAGCAACACACACACACACACCGCAAGGGCAAACCACGGAACAGCACAGACACAGACACACCGGCGATATCGAACCACGAACACGGCACCCACGTCACAAAAGCCAGTCACAAACAGGCACAAGCGGTCGGGAACAGGCGCGCGCACACACACGCATACGCACACCATCATCACGAGGGATGCAGAGAGGAGGAGGAGGATAACAGGAGAGAAAACAGAACAGGCCATGAGTGATTAACCTTCCAGCAACATTCGCTCAACCTTCATGCAACGTTTCTCCTGGAGTTGGGCTGATGATCTCAGTACTTTTTGTTGTTGTTGTCATTTAGCAGACGCTCTTATCCAGAGCGACTTACAGTAAGTACAGGGACATTCCCCCCCGAGGCAAGTAGGGTGAAGTGCCTTGCCCAAGGACACAACGTCATTTGGCACTGCCGGGGAATCGAACCAGCAACCTTCTGATTACAAGCCCGATTCCCTAACCGCTCAGCCACCCGACTCCCTACTCTTCCGTGGCTCTCTCCTCCTCCGCTCTTACTTAACCACTGTTGGCCAGCCTCCCAGCTGAAACCATGGGGGGTGAATTCTATCTGGGAGCCAGTGTCAACATCCTCCCCAGAGGTGTGACAGTACGTGGGCTGCCGGTCACACCTGGGCCGTATTCAGACAGGTGTGTGGAGGTAACTGGGCATGAAGACATGTCTATGCCAGGGCATCCTCCCACACAGTCGAGCTCTCCAGCAGCCTCTGGCGCATCACAGGTTTCTACGGAGACAGACTAGAGGCAGCAGTTCTGTCTGCCTGTGACAGGATGGCTAAATCAGGCTTCTGTTCCCTCACAGGGCCAGGCCCCCTACACCCACGCAGCTGCATATTAATGAGCCCCATGTTTATTCATGGCGGCCGCAAGACTGTGTGCAAGTGCCAGGTTTTGGTGCTGATTAGTGTGTGTGTGTTTATATTTGGGCGTTAGGGGGGGAAAAAAAACGAGAAAACTTTCAATTGATTTGAGTTCATGTGTTCTCCACTGAACAGACGAGAGTGATGTGTACACACACACACACACACACACACACACACACACACACACACAAACCACCACAAAACAATTAGGGATGCTTAGTGTCTTGCTCTGCCTACAGAGAAACACTGTTTCTATCCCTGGACCTTCACCGTTTGGTGTATGTGGCTGTATGTCTGCTCAGTTACCAGTCATGCACTACAACAGGTCAGCAAGATTTCATACAAACAGTTTGAGTGACAGTTATTGAGCTGTGAGAGACCAGTCTGAAGTTCAAAGGTGGTGGAGATCCAGTCAGAGAGCTACCCAAGCAGTTAAAACCCAAACATGCTGAAAAGTACCCCGAAATGGACCGTTCAGGACAGAGTGCACACACATCTTGCACATCCACAAATGCACAGAAATATACACACACAGTGAAACACTCAATCTCTATCCCACACACACACACACACACAAAACCTCCCAGTTCTGTGTCATACACTAATGGATTGCTGATGCCAGGGATGTGCCTGCAGGATTAGACTGAGTGACTGCCGACTGGCCACATACCTTAGGGAGATTCTCTTTGTACTGGCACTGCTTGAAGGCATCTCCATAGAAATCTGCCGCCTGATTGGCCAGCTTAGCAATAATGGCGTCCTTCATCTTATCTGCACAGTAAAGAGTCGTCAAGGTTACATTCCAAACTAGAACACTCAAAGTTACAGGGTTGTATTCCTCAAATGCTTTCTTATTTTGATGTCAATCTGGCTTTCCTGGAAAGGTGTTTATACAAGGGCCTCATCTGGTGCAACATAAGCAGTGAGAAAGGAGGGAGAGAGTGTGAGGGGGTGTGAGGGGGTGTGAGTGTGTGTGAGGGTGTGTGAGGGTGTGTGAGGGGGTGTGAGGGGGTGTGAGGGTGTGTGAGGGTGTGTGAGGGGGTGTGAGTGTGTGTGAGGGTGTGTGAGGGGGTGTGAGGGTGCGTACCTGACGTGGCTTTCAGGAAGAAGACCTCCTGAGCCTGGGCTAGCATGATGAGGCTCAGGGTTCCTACAGTCTCAGGGGAGATGTCCATGGTGGGCTCCCTGTTCAGGGCTGACAGCACTGTGTCCTTGATGTGGCCAAACGCTCCACTGGCCAGCTTGACCCGGAGAAGTTGGGGTGGATAGAAAGATAGAAAAGAAATGGAAAGAGAGAGAAAATGAGAGAGATTAAAAAGGTTTGCAGTATCTGATTAGCACCTTATTTGCTCAAAATACTTTACCTGGTAGTATTGATTTCTCAAAGTAGTACCTGGTAGTATTTTGCAGCAGCCTTCAATCCTTCGTCGCTGTCCAGGTTCTGTTCTGAAGCGATCTGACTAGCCAGCGCAGCTCCATTAAACAATACACACGTCTTCTCATAGCCAAGACTGGCCAAAGCTAGAACACAAACACACATTGTGGAAGAAAAGTTCAGTCTCCAACAATGTTGTGACATCAGACTAAGATGTGGAGTTTATGCTCATTGGTCAGTATAATACATCTCCAAGACACTAGTCTGCTGCTAACTCGTTTTTCACAGTAAAAACAGGGATTAATCAACTGGTATACAGAAAAGGTGGATTAATACAATAGGCAGTCCTTGTATATGATGTCATTTATGGTCCTGACAACACACATCCCCTTTAAAACTAGTGAGACACACACACACAGAAACCGTCAGTCCAGTTCCTTCCAGAGAAAGGGCATGAGACTCATATACCTTCTTAATGAAGCCCTGGTACACCATGTGCATGCATACTTTAAGCATGCTTTAGTGGAGGGGGAACACACGGTTCAATGACTCATCATCCTACTCATCACTTTGTCAGGCATGTGTGACAGCGCGTGCATCAAGAGAAGCAAATCTTACCCAACTTAACCGACCCTCCGAACAGTGATCCTTTATCGAAGGCATCTTTCCATGTGAAGGTTAAACAAAGCTGCAAGCCAAGAGAAATACATATTTTATCATCATGACACACTCTTAACACGCTCAATACACACACACACTCCTCGTACGCACACACACACTCTACCTGGTTTTCAGAGAAGGGGAACTTGGGCTCCACGGCACACAGCTGGTCATAGTACCTGAGAAGGAGGGAAGAAGTTCGACCAATCAGGGCTCTGTGGCATGTGATTCACCTCCCTGTGTGTGTCATCGCTGTGGTAATGCATTTGAGGGGGAGTGGGGCGGAGTTCGACAGTTCCTTCGGTGGCTTCAATCTGGAACATTCTATTTTGGGTCAGTGACCACTCACACAGAGTACTAGAAATCCCCTATTTACAGTTTCCTCTTAATCCAGCCCTCCTCCTTGTGAGTCCCAGTCTTGCAGAATATAGGCCTCGTAGAGGGAGCCCTCTACAACTACGTGAGATCAGACAGCGAGAGAGAGGAAAGCCGAAACTTTCCAGAACAAAACAGCGGTTGCCAAGGTGACACAATGGCCGTCTGTCTGGGGTTGTGAAAGGCATTGGGTGAATGGGGAATGTTGCCATAGCAACCTGGCGCATGGCTGACCTAGGGAAGAGCCAAGGAGGTACAATGTTAACATTCAGCACCCCACTCAAAGTAGCAGAGTGGTGCTAGTAGGCTATGTAACGATTTAGCCAGAGAATGCTAACGTGCTGGCATTCACCAGCCCACTCCCTTACAGCAGCTTAATCTTGGGGCTATGCTACTAGCACACTGCAATGAAACTAAGTAGAAGTTAAACAATCATACAATGAGTAGGCCTAGCTGCCTATTCACAATGCTCAGCAAGCAAACACCAGTCTGTTATGTATTAGGCTGAAAGCCTGAGCAAAGTCTACCTGTTATTCACGTCACCACTACCTAGATGAACAGAACAGGTATGTAACTGATGAGGGATTGATGCACCCAGGAGGCATGGTTGGTCATAGACTCTAGTGAATCTGCAGACACATCTTTAGAAATATTATTCAAGGTTTTGTTTTTTCATGGACTGCTAATATATCATTCTTACGTGGTAATTGATTTGGAATCAATACCACGATCATAACGGAGTGTCAGCTCATTACTCATTTTAATAGCTAGCAAGTTCCCAAGGATTGGCCCCTGTTTCACACAGCCCCCCAAAGTTCCAACATGGGTTAAATTGAGCAACACAGCTAGGCAAAATTTGTTAATCAAATCGCATTCCCATTTCCTCCATGATCCACCATGCAAAACATTGACACCATCCTGGCTAATCTGAGTTTTGTTTGACCCCCAAGTCAGCTAAAATCACAAACATCTGTTCAATGGCCTTCACTTCTTTGAAACCACTTACAAATGATAATTAGAGGGTTCGATTCTAATCCTTTTCAATATTTAACTCAAAATGTTACTTAAACTACAAAGTCCAAAAGATTTCGCCAATATAATCAATTTTAAATTGTGTTTGTATCACACGATGACTTGAGCTAGGATGAAAATGTCATGACATCACCAGCTCGGTCAATCCGCTGGATATGTAGCTAAATTGGCAGCGAGTAAACAAAGGGGGTTGACATGGGCCTAAAGTATATTCCTCACTGCAACTAATACACATTGACAATTCGACAACAGTACCACGTAAAGCTGGTATAAATAATGTTCGAAACTAGACATATACACGAAACGTAAAACATAGCTAGCGAGCAAACGAGCTATCTACCTACAACTACTAGCTAGACTAGCTAGTCATACAAACCAGGGTGCGGCTAGATGTATTTCCGCACAGATTAAAAGTATGTCATGCTAGCGTTAGCAACCAACGAGTTCGCTATACAGCTCCCATTGCGTCGAAGTTGGGAAGATGTCTCACCTCAGGAGGATCTCCAGCGAGCTCTCGTGTTTGTCAAGCGGCCTCCCCAGAGCACTCTTGCGGAGCTTGTTCAACTCCTCTACAGACCGAAGATATTCAGCCTGATCCTCACCAGCTGGGTATGTAGCCGTGACAAATTTTGAAAGTGGTTTAACAAGATCGACTTCAGATGACTTTTTCAACGGGACCGAAATAAAAGTCGCCATTTCAGCCCGCAATAAACGACAACAGATCGGAGAAGAGGGAAACTCGCTTTCAATCGGACAAAAACAACTGCAGTTTCACTTCCTGTATTCTGCTGTGAAACGTCAGATGACGTTGGCTCACAGGTGCGCAGGAGCAGAACAGATTCAGAGCAACATGTCTGACTTTCAATGTGAATACACAATATAATACTTCATTTTATCGCTTGTTTCATGGTGGGGCTAACACAATTATTGGTGTGGCTGTAGCTAAAAAAGTTTCTAAAGGTTTGAAAAAAGTTTTGAAAATAACGTTTTTCCTTTCCTTTTCAAAACTATTTTTCGAAACTAATTGTTGGTGTAAATAAAAAGTTTAGATTTCTTTTTTGAAATGTTGAATTTCTTTTTTCAAAAAGGTTTCGAAAGGTTCTTGTTATACATAATGATCACAGTAAAATACATCACCAGCATCACTGTATTGCTTTATAAATGGCCAGACTAACAGGGGGGAACCACTTTTTTCAGGCATCATACCATTTTAAAGCGACAGGTATGTATTTATTCTTTACATTTCATTTTTGAGTTTTAAATCAATTATTCATTTGTATTAGAATGTTAAATTGGAATAGTTACTAATATCTAATGAACAAGTACTAGTTTTTAATAATGAGTTCATAAAACTGAAATACAATACAGACTAGTAACTGAATACTAGTTTCTTTCAAATTGATGCATCAATGCATTTCTAAAAACTTGAGGAAAATATATTTTAAAAGGATTAACTTTGAACACTGTTAAGCATTACTGTAGTAGGCTACTTGTTCTATCAACCGTGAATGACTTGCATGTTTAGGATATTATTGGTCACTCAGTTAAGTTGAAAAGGTCTGGCCCGATCATGGTCACTCCTTTACATTTATTAACATGTGTATCACAACATTGGTAATATGTCAATTATGCTCATTAGTATATTAAAATCATGAACTATGTAGAGATTCATCTTTCACCTTCATGGTTTACATATGAAGTTGCAACATGATCAGAATATACATAGACAACCCATCTTTATGAAACCATTTTAATTTCCAGTGGAGGTTTGTGTTTGTGTACATCTCCATAATATTGTACTGTACATGAGAAGCATCATCAATGACATTAGCCTTTACAAAGACACAGTGATCATCATTCCTTATCTCACAAACACACATGAACAGACCAGGGAATGGTTCTCCAGCGATCAACACTTAAATACCACAACAGGCGTTCTTGTATTTAGCATGTGAGATTGATGTATTTGTAAATTTTTATACATCAAATTTCTATCTCTAAATACCAAGAGAATCACATAAGGTAGAACATGCTAACCTGTCCCTAGATCTGTGGGGTAAAACCACATCTATGGTGCCGCATGGAGCATGGGTTCCCAGACTCTGGTGAGGAGTGAAACAAGAGACGTGCTTTTTAAGATTCTTCTTGTAAGAAAGTGAAGGGTGTGGTTGTGGTTGTAGAACTATTCACGATACATCAAGTTTGAGTTCTGTGGTTTTCAGTGCAGACTTGGTCTTTTATTTCTGGAAACAAGATGGAGGGTTCCTCTTTTAATGCCAAAAACCTCCTCCTCCTCCTCCCCACCCCCCCATGCTCTTTACTAAAAATGTAAACTAAACACGGATCATGCCAATCGGAAAAGCTCTGGAGAACTACTGAAATGATCAAACTAACTCAGCCTTAATGATGATTGCAAGATGTTTTGATACAACACACACACACACACTCATACTCACAGCTACATTTCCCAGCCCAGAGAAGTAAAAAACAAAAAAAAAAACTGTTCAGCTTTTTCCAGGCTCTACTCTCAGGGGTGAACAGCCATCCCTGGACACACCTGTCCCATTCATACCAGAGCACACATGTACCACCCTGATGTACCAGGGACATGCACATGTACACTGGGACCAGGCCATGACAACGCCCCAGGTTACTGAACAAACAGAAACGTGATGTGTAGAGCTGCCGCAGGACTCAAATGCACATAAGACACTCATCCTCTACCTGTTCTACTCAATCAATGCGTGTGTAAACGTTGCGTAAGGATTCCTTCTGATATGGCCCCAGTCTTGGTGTGAGAGATCAGCGCACTGCTGATAAATCATGCACTTGACTTGCGCCTTGAAGTGGCGAACGAAGCTGTGCCCGTTCTGTGTGGTTACAGTGCTACCTGTACTGTCTGTATTCCAAGCCGCTTTATTGAAGCCCCTTTTGTACAAGCCCTATACAATGAGATATTTAGGCCTGTCCAAAACCGGTTTGGTCCATTTCATAGTACATTTTGGATAATAGTTTCTTCCTGGATCCTGTACTGATAGGCTGGTGGTGGGGTTGGGGGGGGGGGCAACTCAATTGTCCTAAATTTCTCACCTTATTTATATTCTATCAACTACACAGACTGACTGACAACAGACCCACAGACAGCTAACAACTGAACTTGAAATTTCCATTATGTATAAAACATGCAACTTCAAAACAAGCCCATGCTTCAAATCAGTACTGGTAAGGGAGAGGAGGCAAGGAGAAACTTCTGTGGATGGATGTGTGTGTGTGTAAGTGTGTGTGTATGTGTGTTTATGTATGTGTGTGTGTGTGTGTGTGTGGGTGTGAGGGTGTGAGGGAGGACTCTTGCCAACAGGCAGTATGGCACCAGAAACACATCTTACACATCTCAACTGCCAAAAAAATAACTGTCTACAAATGTAAATGTTTACGAAAAAAACAACAAAGGCATTATGCTACAAGAAGTTTTGTAAAAAATAAAAGCCTAAAATTAAGAGAAACATCTTGAGTCATGCTGACATGAACCAAGTCAAAGCATGGCCTTGGTGGGCAGCACCTTGGTTGGAGATCCTTTCCTACAGACGATGGGCCAGGCATGAATCTTAACTGACCAGGTCCTAGTAAGTGGTCTACTCCAAATGTCTTTTAAGTTCCCAAGAAATATGTTTATCACATCCTCTGGCCTACATTTAAACATGCAGGCAGAACCAACACTTGGTGAGCTCATATTTTAATTAACAGTAGGGGTGCTGTCTTCTATCGCAGGGGGCCCAGGCACCCTCAGACACCGACCTGGAGAAGCCCACAGGGAAGACGGAACAGCCTTGTGATCTAGAGGCCACCATCTGAATCTGGAATCCTAGCTCTATGAACATGGCACTTCTAAGAACACCCCTCCTTGTGACGCGAGATGGATCAGTCCTCATCATCAAACAAAGGGCTTACCTCACAATCTACCAACTTGAGAATGTCTGACCACAGTTCTATAATGCCTGAAAACAGCAACCACAAAGCAACAAGTCTGTTCAAATAATTCAACTTGAGTACACACACCATATCTACTAGAAAGGTTGCACGAGACGCACACAAATATTGTGGAGGTTAGCTTGTGGCTGGATATTAACAGGAGAGGGTGTGTTTAAGGGAGACCGAGCCCACAGAATGGCAGCCACAGTGAATGAGACACATTGCACACAGAGTGGACTAGGTTTCCCACCTTCAGTATTGGTTTCCATTGCTGCCTATACATTACAGAATACTGGCCAAGCACTGGCTGTATTGTGTGTGAGTGTGAGGGGGGGATCATAACTCTTATCCTCCCATCCTCTGGTCAGACTCTCACTGACCGCCCCCCCCCCCCTCCCCCTCTCACCCAACGCACATACAACCATACAAAAATAGAAATCAAAGTTAGGTCACGCATCACAAGCATCCCCCTCACCCCACATCCCCTCTCCCTCAAGATCAAGCTCCCACATTAATAAGTGTTTTCAATATGAAACAATGGACACACCCATGTCAGATTCTAACATTTACATGGCTTAGGTCAGTCTCCACAGCATTCCACTCAACCAACTGAGCAATGTGTGAGAGAGAGATGTGGGGGGGGGGATTAGTCTGTGGGGTTGGGGGGGCAGGGAGTGAGAGAAAGAGAGGCTTCTTCTTTAAATTGAGGGTGGAGTGGAGATGTTGTGGACCTCTGTCGCTACTTGAGGATCAGGTGAAGACCCTCCCCCAACTCGTCTGGAGAGAGAGAGAGAGAGAGAGAGAGAGAGAACGAGAGCTAGCTTAGCACAGGTCGAATCAACATGAGAAAACCAGAGGCTATTCCTTCCACTGCCATGATACGACATTATGTTTACTGAGGAACCTACCTTTGAGCGTGCTGATCAAAAAACAGCTCTCGTCGGGTAAGTTGTAAACCATCTGGGACAGAACAGAGAAAACACCAGTCAGGTGTGGTGGAGGGGCAGACTGGGGCAGACTGGGGCAGACCCTCTTATACTGAAAGCTGGAAAGGGGGACTGGTGGGTTGTGTAACAGACGGTGTACTGTATGGAAATGCCATGCAAACACTCAAATAAAACTGCTCTTCCTGGAGAGATTTCATCAATAAGAAATGTATAGGAAAATGTATAGGGTGTGAGTGAGTGAGTGAGTGAGAGAGAGAGAGAGAGTGTGTGTGTGAGAGTGTGTGTGTGTGAGAGAGAGTGTGTGTGTGAGAGAGAGTGTGTGTGTGAGAGTGTGTGTGTGCTCTTAACCTGGTCACTCAGGAGGATGTGTATGCCTGTGGGCCCGTGTCGGTAGACCTGGTTGATCTGTCCCAGAGGCAGGCCGCACACACACGCCATCTTACGGATGAGCTCAGCAGCAGTCAGCTCCTCCAGGTACAACGCGTGGTACACTGTGCACACACACACAGTATTGTTAAAATGATTCTTTCTAGACGTGTAAAAAGGTGCCACCACAGTATGCCCCAGAGTATGCCCCCACAGTATGCCCCCACAGTGTGCCCCCACAGTATGCCCCCACAGTGTGCCCCCACAGTATGCCCCCACTGTATGCCCCCACAGTATGCCCCCACTGTATGCCCCCACAGTGTGCCCCCACTGTATGCCCCCACAGTGTGCCCCCACAGTACGCCCCCACAGTATGCCCCCACTGTATGCCCCCACAGTGTGCCCCCACTGTATGCCCCCACTGTATGCCCCCACAGTATGCCCCCACAGTGTGCCCCCACAGTATGCCCCCACAGTGTGCCCCCACAGTATGCCCCCACTGTATGCCCCCACAGTGTGCCCCCACAGTATGCCCCCACTGTATGCCCCCACTGTATGCCCCCACAGTGTGCCCCCACAGTATGCCCCCACTGTATGCCCCCACTGTATGCCCCCACAGTGTGCCCCCACAGTGTGCCCCCACAGTGTGCCCCCACAGTATGCCCCCACAGTGTGCCCCCACAGTATGCCCCCACTGTATGCCCCCACAGTGTGCCCCCACTGTACGCCCCCACAGTACGCCCCCACAGTGTGCCCCCACAGTATGCCCCCACAGTACGCCCCCACAGCGGCTGATCTCCGGGCAGACGCACCATGTGAGCTGGAGGGGTTGCTGTGTTCTCCGTTCTCGCTGTCGCATCTCCTCTCCAGCAGGGGGCTCTCGCTGAGGGCCTCCTGACACACGTACACCGTCAACCTGGGGCGCACGGACCTACACACACACACACACACACACATTATGTAATGACAAAGAACCCCACACAATAGATGTTTCAACTGACAGACACATAAGCCACACACACAACACACACACAGCACACAGACACACACACCTGGATTTAAGTGCATTAAAGAGTCTGATCCCGTCTGCAGGTCCACAGATCTGGACCAAGTCGTCCCGGGTCAACTTCAACAAATCAGAACCTGGAGAGGCAGAGGAGGTCAAAGGTCAGGAGGTCAAGACGAGCAGGAGGGGAAACGCGCTCAGAACCAAATGGGGGTTGATATGGGTGTGTTAACACACACGTGTGTGTGTGTGTGTGTGTATACACACCTGAGAAGTGTGTGAATAGTCTGGTGTAGGAGTTGAAGCGGTTCTTGAGGAGCCACTTCTGCGCGTCCTGGATGGAGGCAGCAGGACCCAGCTGCTGCAGGGGGAACACAAACACACGGGCGTCAGGAGGCTAGCACGGCTCCTCAACACTGGGGCCCAGCACAACACCTGCCCTGGGGGACTGACCTCCGCGCTGCCCTGGCTGGCCGGCTCAGCCTGGTGACTGGGAGACGAGGAGCCACTGTTTGAACACAGACACCAATCAGTCAGGAGAGACGTTCGAGACAGGATTTATACACACAAGTCTGTTGATGTACTTGAGCATGCCCAGGCAGGTGCTTCTGTGCTTACCTGTCTGGTATTGATGAGGCAGTGTAGGTGGAGAGGGGGGTGGAGGTGAAAGTAGGGGAAGCTGCCTGGTTGGTGCTGATGTAGGCATCTGGCCAGGGAGAGCACTGAGGATCAAATAATGACACAAATATAATACATGGATAAAATATGACAAATTCAATATAAAAACACGTTATAATGGAGCTCTAAACAGAGAACCCTGCCAACATGGCACCCACCTCCAAGATTTCGTTCACCATTTACTTACAAGTAGTTGAAGGGGTAGGGAGCTGGGTGTTGCAGGTGGCCGGAGAGGAGAGGCGGGACTTACACTGCCCCTCTTGGCGAGGGAGTCCCCACAGTCGGCAGGGAGCGTGCGCTTGCTCGACTTCTTCAGCTCGTGGTCGCCTGCATCCTCAATGATAGGCTCAAGCCTCATCTGCACAAACACACATCACCGCAACTCAGCATCAAAACACACTTATTAACATTGTGTCGATGGCCAAATTGTTTATTCATTACTCTTGACCTGTTGCTGAGGGTGTTACTTGGCTGAGTGCCGATTTAAAAAGGGGGAGTCGATACACTGCTAATGATTGGTCGAAGCGTTTGGGCTGGTCGATGATAGCTGAAGCCTGATAGGGTTAGGAGGTCCTACTGACCTCTGATAGGATAGTGGTGTCGTAGGAGGGCTGGTACTTCTCCTTCTCCTGTGCAGTCCGTTTCTCCATCTTCTCCCTGTCAGTCTTCTGCTTCCTGTCCGCCCCCTTTGGCTGGAGACCAGGAGCAGGGAGAGGGACACAAGGAGGGGGGGGAAATAAAAAGATAATAGCAATAAAAGCAATAAAAGAAGAAACGAGGAATGTTGGCTGGGACAAAGGGATACAAGAAAAGGTCTAGCGTTGAGTGAATTAGTACCTCAGAAAGCATATCTGGTGTTAATGTGTGCATGTGTGTGTGTGTGCGCGTGTGTGTGTGTGCGCATATGTGTGTGTGTGTGTGTGCGCATGTGTGTGTGCATGTGTGTGTGTGTGTGCGCATGTGTGTGTGTGTGTGTGTGTGTGTGTGTTTGTACCTTGAAGACTTTGATTTGGCAGGAGGCAGAGTGGAGGTGCTCAGAGTACTCTCCGCCATCTCCCTGTTTGAAGGTGTCGATCTGGATCCTGAAGGGAACCCCCTTCTCCCCCCCGTGTTTCCTGGGAGTGAACTCTGTGCTGATGCAGTGCACCTGCGAGTGGAATGGAGGGGTTAGGCTCTGAGTGTGTTGCTGAGTCCTAGCATTGTGCACCGATGCAGAGGGGGAGGGATAGTGCTAGAGTGTATGAGATAGTAAGAGTGAGAAAGACAGAGACAGTTTTAGAGAGTGTGCAAGAGAGAGAGTGAGACACAGGCAGACACACACACACACACACACACAGACACACACACACAGACAGACAGTAAGAGTGAGTGAGACAGACACACAGATACAGACAGACAGACGGAGAGACAGAGTAAGAGTGAGACAGAGACAGACAGACAGTGTGTAATGTACCTGTACAAACACAGAGGCTCTCTTGTTGAGGTCCCAGAGGAACTCGGCAGCGTTGAGCTGGGATGAGTTCTTCTTGGGCTCCACGATGCCCACTGACATGGGGATGTCTACAAACACACACACACACAGGATGACATCATTATTACACACACAGGATGACATCATTATTACACACACACACACAGGATGACATCATTATTACACACACACACACACAGGATGACATCATTATTATACATGCCACAAACACTGCCTTCAAACAACCCTAACAGAAGCCTTGGGTGGACAGGAGCCCTTTGTTGTTGCTAGGCATTCTCACCGATGTCTAGGAGACGGTCTCCGGGGCGATTCCACTTCCAGCCCTCCAGCTGCTGGTGCTCTGTGTACTGCAGCCGGCGGTCGTGGAACACCACCCTCGCAATGCTCTGCAGCAACCACAACCAACCACAACCAACCATAACACAACCACACAACCACCGCAACACATGATGACCATGTGACTAAAGTTATACCCCCCCAAAAAATCGAATGACGATACACAAGCCCCTGTAACCACTTGAGTACTAATAACACAACTATAACAAGGACCAACAGCACATTGTTACAAAATGCATTGGTACAACAAGTCTTATACCACAACCATGACACCATGAACACAACTCACCTTCACCATCTTGTTGTTGAGTTCTGGTAACTCCCCCAACTTCCTGTTGTCCAACAAACGGATCTCATAGGACTGGCCTGAGAGAGCGAAAGGGAGAAAAAAAAAGAAAAAGAATACAACCTCCACTTTAATGTGCATAGTCAGTTGACTGAACCCTCACAAACTTGTTGGTGGTTGAGAGAGAGAAACAGAGAGAGCGAGAGAAACAGAGAGAGACAGAGAGAGCGAGAGAGCGAGAGAGCGAGAGAGCGAGAGAAACAGAGAGAGCGAGAGACAGAGAGAGCGACAGAGAGCGAGACAGACAAAGAGCGAGAGAGACAGAGAGAGAGAAACAGAGAGAGCGAGAGAGACAGAGAGAGCGAGAGAGACAGAGAGAGCGAGAGAAACAGAGAGAGGGACAGAGAGCGAGACAGACAAAGAGCGAGAGAGGACAAAGACAGACAGAGAGAGAGCGAGTCACCTTGGTTCAGGTAAGTGAGCGTCTCATCGTGCAGTTTGACGGCGGGCGAGGTGGCGGCACAGAGCACGTACTGGAACGGGGGGTTCTTGGTGTCGCTGTGGGGAGGCAGGCTGGAATCCTCCTGCTTGAAGATGGGCAGTGCCAGCACGTCACTATGGAGACCAGGACGGAAGGAAAGTATGACAGAGAGAAAGGTAAACAAAACCTTGATAGGGTTCATCGACTGATTACACAACAACTACAGCTTTATATGTACATAGTACTAGGTATCCAGACAAGAGATCAGTCAGTCACAACAAACCGACAGACATACAGACCAGAACGTTACTGAGACAGACTTTGTCCTTAGAACTCCCAGACATGCTCCTGAACTGTCAACAAGTGTGGGTGTCTGTGCATTTATGGATGTGACAAAGGCCAAGTTGCAAAGACTACCACCCCCCCCCTCTCTCTCTCTCTCTTTCTCTCTCTCTCTCTTCATGCCAAGGAATGTTGTTCATGTCTTCACTCAAATCTCATGTTAATTAAAAGACCCATCCAGACAGGCAGGGCAGTCTACATGATGAGGTCAAGTGTGACTGCAGTTTTAAGCCTGAACCAAACAACATATCGCTTGGGTTTCACATCTGAACCAGAGATGTCCAGATTAAGCCGTTGCTCGATGTTTCAAATGATGACCACTCTTTTACACTTGTTCCACCTGTTACACTGTGAACAAACTGTGGCCGCTCCCAGTATACGATCTAGCCACCAGACCGGGCGAAGACCTGCTGCTGTACTCAGCAATGCTGCCTGGGAAAATGCATACGCTATCTGACACTAAAGGCCCTGTGTCCACTGAGACACTCAGTAACATTCCGTCCTTACGGAACACACCAGCTGTTATTCTAAACATGAGCCTGACTGAATTACTACTACTACTACTACTACTACTACTACACTCGCTAAACTCAAATATGCTGCACTGCAAGTGGCTAGGGAGAGGGGTCGCAGAACGACCTGAGAACTTTGCTTCCTTATTCCACAGAAACATTGGACGCGTCCCAATGCTCGTCCTACCATGCTATTTAGTATGCCCGACAAATATTTTGTCCCCAATGAATACATAGAATGTAAAATGCAGCATGCCAAAAATATCACTGCATCAGGTCACATTTTGCAGAATGCAAGCCAGCATGCTTTTCTGGCTATTCTGATGGCGAAAGGTACATCACATTGACTGAATTGCACAAAAGTAGTAGCCAACGTCATGATTGTATGCACCCTGCTTGCAACATTACGGACTTTGTAAGGGCAGCAGCATACTGAAAGTAAAAAGAAAACAAATGCGATTTAGGACACAGATTGCCACGCCTCGCCTCCCACATTTCAACACATTAGCTGAACACACTCCTTATCCAGTCATCATCTGGTATAACCATAAGAAGGTACACCTTGTATCAACATCCAGCGAGCCTTATCAAACAAACAAACCACACAATGTTCAATCCAGCTTTAAGATAACCCAGTGTTCCCTCGGTACGGTATTATCAACACAGAGCTAACTTGTTCATGTCATATGACAGAGAGCAGGATAGCTTCTTCAAACTTGTGTATTGCAGCCCACCGTGACTGCAACATACAGTTAAGTCATCTTGTGGATGACCACAGTGCTAAGGGTGTAGCGACTCCCTGGCGGAGGTACAGTCAGATCAGTTTGGCAAAACACTAATCCAATAATCGAGCTTCTGGCAAACCCAAGTTGGACTCAGAGCATGGGCTTGCCTTTGAGCGTGTGAGAGGGTGTGTGCTGAGGTGACTGTAACACTTCCCTCTCCCCAATTCATAGTACTGGTAGTAATAATCACTGTCCCTAAATGACCACCTGCTGTGAGTCACAGTGTGACTAAGCCCCCACCCCGTCCCATAGCCACAACATAGACTACAACTATACCACACAAAAAGGACACAATGTACACCAGAGTAATGAATTCAGACGGAATTTGTTTATGGATGAGTACGCATTGGGTTTTAGAAAGGCAAGCAGCGGGAACAGTTTGTACCGTCTATCTTCTCCTGTCAAAACAAGGTGGATTCCGACTTTCTTTCCAGGAAATGTCTTTCTAACAATTTATTTGAAAGCAAAAATACTTAAAAAAAAAAAAATCTCTGTCTAACCTCATACTGTAGGCGCCAGCCCCCAGCTCCTGCCCAATGCCAGACAGGCTGGCATCGAAGTCGTGCACCAGCCCCGACTCGATGGTCGCATCATCCATCTTCAGCACCCAGGCCATCGCTCCCAACTCCTTGTCTTCCGCTTCCACTCGGAGAGTCGCCAGCTTGTTTCGGGGACAGGGGAGCAGCTAGCAAACAAATGTGCTACTGCTTAACTGTAGACGTTGAAAGAAAGTTACGCTAGCCAGCTAGCTCCTTGAGAACTTTGATATGCCATTAGACAGCACTCCACAAGCTCGATGTGTCGCCATATTTTCCCGGAATGAGTTTATTAGGTAGCAGACACAGGAAGACGAACCTAGCCTAATGTTAGCCAACGTAATATGCTGTAGCATGGAGCTAGCTATATTTAAGTAGTTAACGTTAGCCAGCTAGCTGCAAGCTTGCTAAAATAAAATTTGTACCTAGTTAGGAGCTTTGAACCTTAGTCGTAGCATACACTAACTTGGTTAGCTAGTTGGCTAGTATGCCAACAATCATTATTATGTAAAAAAAGCAGGGAGGATGTTGTTGACAGTCCACACGCCGCATTAACACGCAACGTCCGTCTACTGCTACTGCTGTCTAGCTAGCACGCTAGAAGCAGCATTATGGAACTTCACTTGACACTTGCTTTATTTGATGAGTCGAATCCTACGCGAAGCTTCCTGTCAGCGCTCCCTGTGCCGTCCGAAACCGCTCTCCTTTTTTCATTGCGAACTCGAGCGACCGGTGCTACGGCTCCAGACCCGAGAAATGAGATTCTTTAGATATCCAAAGTGCAGCAGCTGACAACGAACCAGGCAACATCAACATGGCTCCTACCGACTGTCCCTTTCTCATACCCTCCCAAAGCCAGGCGCAGGGAGGATGCTAGAGGGATCGCCGAGCCAATCACTGAGCCGCTCTCGTGCCAAGCATACGCTTGTCAGCCAATAAGCCACCATAGAGCTTTCGTCATCTTCAGAGCCATCCGCGTGCACGTACACGCACACAAAAGAAAATTAAATGGGCCAGCAGGAGACTAATTACGTCGTTTTTCTGTCTACACCTAAGTTACTTTTATTTTGGACTAAACAGAAGTTAAGCTGCTGAAACAGTAGGCTAACTCGCTAGAATTAACACAATAAACCAGTCCTATTGTGTATGCATTTAGTCATTTAGTAGACCGGTATGACCGCATGTTGTCACCTATCTCCATTGGCCTATTGTAAACGTTGCTATCTACAAAGCTTTAGTACAAATGTATTTAGCGAGGCCATATTTAATGTCAGTCAGGGGTTTGACATCTCCTTTACTGCGTGTATCTGCAGTCGGCTTGCACAGGTGTGGTCGTAGGTTCTCGGGGAACGCAGGGCTGTCTGATCTGAGCAGTAGGCCTAGACTGTGAGAAGAAGTGCCATTTACAATCGCCTGTGGTAACTTCCGCAAGTTACAGCTATGCTCTTTTTTATACGCAGTTATCTTGAATCTCGGGACGAATCGTTTTTTGTCATTAGCATATTGGATTTTAAAAAGAAGTGTCCCTAAGGCTACGTTATTTCAAATGTTCACCCAGTCTCTGACTTGTCACGACTACTCGCATGTGGTATGTGAGTGACATAACACCGCACTGGGCATGAAGACACGAGTCACCCCAGACCTTCGTGACAGGGCTCATGTCTAGAAATAGCTAGTGGCAGAATGTTACATTTCTTGCCATAAGGAACACACGCAAACATGAAAAGGCCTTCATTGGCTATTAGTTCCACTAATGGAAAGAAGTTCGGTTGTCTGCACGTTGCACAACACATTTATTAGGTGCAAGAAAAAATTCCAGGTTACATCAAGCAGGTCTCTGATTTAGACTAAGACCATCATCAAAGCCGATCATTTAGGAGCATCAAATGTCCACAACCACAGATTTAAGACCAGGGCTGAATCCATGAGGCATGGAGGTTTAGACCTGGTCGAGACAGATTCATGTATTCTAATGATTGACATAGAGGCCTTTGTTTATTATGGTCTGTACAAGTGTTTTTTATTTTCATTGTAAGCACAGCTTTGTAAATGCACAGAGGAAACAGTGAACTCTAGAATGTTACTCACAAGAGGGAAATAATGTCACAATGAGAAGAGAAAGAGAAGAGGAAAAGAGGAGCCATGACAGTTTTCCAGATCTGTAAATAATACATTTCTACAAATTCCTCATCAGAAAAACCAATGAGAGAGACTACGGCACGCGCAACAGAAGAACCAAAAAAAAAAACATGGATGGGCACAGGTGCGCGCACACGCCCCTTTTGGGACTCAATTATTTTACTGGATATTAATTTTTTTATATCGTATATAGATACAAATCCACTATGTGATAATAATAAGCCATGTCCTGTCATACTTTGACTCCATGGAGTAAGTAACCACTCACATCTTATCTGAAATGGTTGGATTTAAAACGGATGGGGAGGGGGGGGGGCAGTGGAGGGTACCATGGATTATTTAATTTTTTCTAAGCAGTGGGAATAATTTGTTTAAACCCCTTTTTGACTTTAGGAAGGATCCCCGATAAAAAGTTTCTCGTTATAAATCGTCTCATGCATAGCCAAGCACATTATGTCTACCTCAGTCTCTGTGTAGCTAAAAGCAGGTATGGCCTGTTGAGCATTAGTGCTGGGTGGGTCGTACCTTGTGAACATCAGCACCGTTGAGTCTGAGGGGTTTCAAAGCCTTACAGCCCTTCACACCCCAACACACAGACAAAATAAACACATAAAGAAACCCCCTCCTCTTCCCTAACCCTGGACAACTGTTCAAAAAAATCCCCACCATCCACCCTCCTCCATGCCATGCCCTCCTCTCCCTAGCCTCTGCTATTTAGTCACAACTGGCTGGTTTCCATAGCGTCAACTCCCTCTTCCTTCCTTCCTTGTTGCTATGGTGGCCGAGGGCAAGGGCTGTGTTTGGGAGAGACAGAGCTGGGAGTGGGCTTGGATGATACACACTTGGGGTTGAATGCGTGTGAGTGTTAGGTCGGGGGTACAAGACAACACGAGAATAACCTTCCGGGGTTCAAGGGTCAGGGGGTGTTTTTAGTCTGAATGCTAGAGAGCAGGGTGGATCTTCGGCGTCTTAGAGGAGAACTACAACACTCGTTCTCCTGCACTCCTCACCACAAGTCCCACAATGCACTGCAGCAGTAACGGCGGAAGAAGACGACGGCAAACAGGAAGTCCGACCCAGCGTGTGTCTGAGCCTGTGGGGTATGGTTGAGCCTGCGTGTCAGTGTCTCTCAGTGTAAGCGTGTGTGTGTGTGACTGTGTGTTTCCGTTTCATCCAAATCTGTGGACATCTGTGCATTGTTTATAAGGGTTTGTGTTCATGAGAGGGTGTGTGAGTGAGTGTGTGTAGGTGTAGATTTCCGAGCTGTAGTTCTTGGTTTGGCCTGTAGGGGTGCTGTTTGTTCCTATAGGCCCTCTGGAGGTTCACTGCCACTGGAGCCAGACTGAGCCCGCTTGATGTACAGATTCAACAACTTCAGCTGAGAGGGGAAAAGGACATTAAATTAGACTGAGACCAAAATACATCAAAGAGAAGTCAGACAGAAGTTCTGTGCAGGGCATGAATCCTCAAAACGTTGGAGGAAGAAATGGGAATCTGAAAGCTCACCTTGCTGCCTGTGAGCTGGCTGAGATGTGGTTTGAGGTCCTCTCCTATGACTGCATAGATGGCCACCAAACAGAACACACAGGCCTTCCTCACACTGCTTTCAGAGTTGTCGTAGCCCTGCAGAAGGTCACATAAAGAGGTTATAACCCTTCATGTAGCAGGATTTCTGTGTCTGTGTGCATCAAGTCAGTACTAATTCACCTGTAGGCGTGTGTGTGTGTTACCTGTATGAGTCCAGGGACGATCTCAGGCAGCATGGCCTGCAGGCCGTCCCGCGGGACCCTCTCGATGACCTTGGTCTGCATCTTGATGGCGGCCAGGTTGATGGGGTAGTCAGCTGACTGGATGATGGGACACAGTACCTTGACGCACTGGTCAGGGCTGATGGACGTCGCTAGCATAGCGGCTGTCTCCTCTGCCGCTCGCACCACCTGCACACGCACAAGCCAATCAGAGACGGCGTGACACAACAGGACTGAATCCCAGGTACAGATATGTTGGATGTGTGTGAGAACAAGGCCTGTGTGTGTGTGTGTGTGTGTGTACCTCCTTGTGCGGGTCTTTGTGTGCTTCCAGAGCCTTCATGATGGTGAGCTCAGCGTAGTTCTTAAACCTCCAGGGCTGCCGGCTCAGAATCTCTCTCAGCACACGGAGGGCCAGCGCACGGATCACATGCTGGGAAGGACAAACCACTTTGTTTCTTTCCATTGTTTTACTTGCCCCTAACTGTAATGTGATCTACCAGAAATGGACTGAGGATAGATGTCAGTGTGTCTCCCCTAGGTGTACAGCTCTGGGGGGGTTTGTTTTATAGGAAAGGTAACCTTAAATGACTTATTTTGTGATCTGGCGCCTAATATATATATTTTTTACTTTACCTTCGGGGGGGGGGGGGGCGTTGGAGGGCCCCCCTAATATAATGGTAGGGGAAACACTGGATATGGGATATGTGCGTATGTGTGTGTGTGTAGGTGTGTGTGTGTGTGTAGGTGTGTGTGTGTGTGTACCTCTCTGTCTCCCAGCGTCTCTAGCAGGAGCAGTAAGATGGTTTTGAAGTGTTCGTCCCAGACCTGCAGCGTGTTTTCACGAATCAGCTTCAGCAGCTCACACAGCGCCGCCTTCCTCTCCTCCACACGCTCGTTGTGATTGGACAGCTCCTTCAGCAGGTCAGCAACCAGCTCCGACTGGTCCAGGTTACTGTCTGGGAAAGGTGCGAGAACCAATGGGGGGGTTGAGATTCGACGCACCGTGCGATGCCGTTCCCAGCCTCCATTTCATGCAATGCATGTGTGTGTGTGCATGATGACCATCAGCACGGCAGGGAATCGAACCGGCAACCATCTGATTAATAGCCCGATTCCTTAACCGCTCAGCCATCTGACCACCCGCGCGTGTGTGCCTACCGTCCAGGAGCTGGCCTGACTCGTCCATGCTGGTGTCTTTGATGTTGTGTTTGTAGGGGGAATCGGAGAAGGGGTCCCGGGCCCCCCGGGGGCTGGAGGAGAGCAGGGACGTGTTGAGGAGGGACGTCTTGTTGTCCAGCGCGGTCCGACCCCCGTCCACCACGTCTGCTGCCTTCCCATCAGACCCACTGCCCCCCCCCACGCCCCCCTGAGAGAGAGACACACGCAGAGACAGAGAGGGATAGAGAGAAAAAGAGAAATGTGGATATTATTTAAAGTATTCACACTAATCCGACCTTCCTGTGACCTACAGTAGCATGCTGTGGTACTGTAGGTAGTAGTACACCTACATACAATACTGCCTGTGACTATAAGATTGAATTGAGAATGTTGGGATCGCTTTCATTTCTCAATTATTATTTAAATAAGGCTTCAACATTTTGAATTGGTTGTTGTTTTCTTGCTGACTCTTGAATAACAATTAGATTTGCGATCTGTTCCGCTGGCGAGGTGTGCTGGAGGGCAAAGCCAAGACAGGGGTGACAGAGTTGAAGGCAGTTATACAAGCCGTGTTCCTGTGACTGTTGATGTTTTCCATCAAACCAGGATGGACGTGGTGATGAGTCAGGTGCAGTCTGCCTGGCAGGTTGATGAGGTCATGGAGGAGGGTCAAGTTTCAGACTGACCCAAACATGAAATGTCAAGGGGTCGCCCTCCCGTAACGGGACATACCATGTCTTTATATGGGAGAGGGGTGTTGGCACGGCTGAC
Organism: Thaleichthys pacificus; assembly: GCA_023658055.1. NCBI lineage: Eukaryota > Metazoa > Chordata > Actinopteri > Osmeriformes > Osmeridae > Thaleichthys > Thaleichthys pacificus. The sequence continues at coordinate 10,548,029 of CM042861.1, read as the reverse complement.
GCAAGTGCTGACACTAAGGTTTTTTTTCTTTTTTGACTAAACATAAACATGTGTGAAGGTGTATTCCCATTTGCGGCTCTATATTAGGGACGGCATCGGCCTGGGGAGGGTGTGCGTGGCAGTTGTGATTTATGAGGGTCAGAGTCCGGTGGAGGTCAGTTCCCACACTGACTGTGGGGTGGGAGTGGGAGGCATGATGATCAGGTGGCAGGAGGATCCTGGGGGTGTGTGTGTGTTATGTGTGTGTGTTATGTATTATGTGTGTGTGTTATGTATTATGTGTGTGTGTGTTATGTGTGTGTTATGCGTGTGTGTGTTATGTGTGTGTGTGTGTTATGCGTGTGTGTGTGTTATGTGTGTGTTATGTGTGTGTGTGTGTTATGTGTGTGTGTGTTGGGGACTCAATGTGGCATCCACCAGAGCTAGACAGGAACTATAAATAATCGAGGGGAACAAGGTGTCATACACATCGGGGCCACAGCTAGACTGAGACGGATCTGGTGTTTGTGGTGACGAAGGCTGGGCCCATCTGTTGTCACTGCCCCCCTCTGACATGGAACACACTCCCCCCTCCCCCCTCCCCTGTTATTTACATTTAGTCATTTAGCAGACACTCTTATCCAGAGCGACTTACAGTAAGTACAGGGACATTCCCCCGAGGCTAGTAGGGTGAAGTGCCTTGCCAAAGGACACAACGTCATTTGGCACGGCCAGGAATCGAACTGGCAACCTTCAGATTACTAGCCCAATTCCCTAACCTCTCAGCCACCTGACTCCCATTGACTGTTATCTTACTGGTTCGTTCATGTCCTCTTGGCTGCGGACGCTGAAGTTCTGGATCGCCTCGGTAACGCCTCTGAGTGAGCTGTAGATGTCCTCAGAGTTCATGTTCTCCGTGTCGTAGTCAAACGCACTACACACACACACACACACACACATCATCAGAACACGTTCAAAACCTTTACACTGTATGTCAATAGAGGCATGGAGAAAGGCATTAAAAACATGAACACAACCTAAGACCTGAGAGTGTGTGTGTGTGTGTGAGAGAGAGTGTGTGTGTTACCTTGGCGAGGGCGTGTTCTGGGAGGTGTTGGTGGGAGAGGTGAGGGGGCTGGACCAGCTGGCGGGAGATCGGGGAGTGTGGCGCGTCAGGGGGCTTCCCATTGGTGCCTGAAAACAAAACAACATGAACTCGTCTACATGTCCCGGGTTATGTCTGAGAGTCAGCACTGCTGATATGTTGTGAGTGTGTGTGTGTGTGAGAGTGTGTGTGTGTGTGAGAGTGTGAGTGTGTGTGAGAGAGAGAGTGAGTGTGTTACCTGTGCAGTGTTGCCTGTGTTCCTCAGGTGGTTCTGCAGCAGTTTGGTGGCTCCATCCTGGAAGGTTTTAGGCAGGGCTCCAAGCAGCATGGTGAACTCTGGAGTGTTCAACTGGAACAGCGAGATCAACACGGACTGGGCCGCCTGGAACACACAGAGAAGACAACACACACACAATCACACACACACACAATCACAGCCCTTAGCATGATCGAAACCAAGGGAATCTATGCAGCTACAACAAAGAAAAAGGCGATGGTTTCACATGTTATTGCGTGCGTGGAGGTGTGTTCACACCTTCCTGACGTCTGAGCTCTTGGGCTCGGTGGTCCAGGTGATGATGCGGGACACGGCCAGGCGCGTCTCGCTGGAGTTGACAAAGTCTGGAGCCTCCATCTGCAGTGTTAACGTCTCGATGTACTTCAGGATGGCCACCTTCACCTGGACGGACACACACACACAAACACACACACACATTAATAAACATGGATGAACTAGCCACGGCCTTTCATATAATCAACCTGCAAACATCCAATATAACCAACACACTCATATGGATCCTGCACTACATGCAACACACTAAATGGCTTTTGACCTTTTTGACCTTTACCTGCAAGGATACATACAGCACTGTTAGTTCAACCTCACACACAAACAGACATATCGGTAACACACACGAGGACAAGCATCTCTACCAGCACCTCTGTTGGAAATAAAATCACAATGGTGAATTACTGGTTGACAAAAAAAGATTGTGTGTGAGAGTGGGTGTTTCTGGAACCACAAGTGTTATAAATGCCAATGCTTGACAACACTTGGAGAGCACAAAAAACAACAGATAGCGCGAATGAAAAAAACGGGACGGATGACAAAGGAGAAACAAGACGACGGGCAACTTGGAACATGATGTCAGAGCCTTTCCAAACCAAACTCTCTTCAGTGCTCTCCTCTGCCTCCATTCTGCCAACTCGGTCTCCCTGCCTCCAGTCTCCCTGCCTCCCTTCCCCCAGTCTCCCTGCCTCCGGTCTCCCTGCCTCCCTTCCCCCAGTCTCCCTGCCTCCCTTCCCCCCCAGTCTCCCTGCCTCCCTTCCCCCCCAGTCTCCCTGCCTCCCTGATGCACCATCTTGTCCTGGCTCTTACTCTGCGCGCGCGTCATAAAATATGCTCCCCCCGGAGCACACTGACCTGGGAGGACTGGTTCCAGGCTGCGACCTGCTCGTGCAGGCAGCAGGCGTGGCGCCTCGCTCTGGGGGGAAGCAATTTTAGCGCGGACCCGCCCCTGCCTCGCCCGCAACACGAGCTCCGCATAGGCTTCAGAGAGAGAGAGGAGAGCACCACGTCAACAGACGGAGAGAGGGAGGGAGAGGGAAGGAGGGAGGGAGACGGAAGAGAGAAGGGTACAGGAAAAAAATGAAGGGATAGGTGAAGGGAGAGGGGCAGAGGAGGGGAGAGGGGCAGAGGAAGAGAGGAGGTCGAGTGGAGATGATTTAAAAGGACGAGTTGAGGGGGGGGGAAAGGAAAGAAAAATATAAGAGTTAGTCAAAGGGATCGACAGAAAAGATGGGAGAAGTATGGAGGGAAGGGAGGAGGAAGGGAGGGAGGGAGGGAGGAGAGGAGGGAGGGAGGTTCGAGGGAGAAAAGGGTCCAGGCAGCAGGTCCAAGCCGATGACGCGTTTATCTGGACAGCGAATGATACGTCTCCTATCAGAGTCCAGGAGTAGAAGGTGGGGCGGAGCCAGCATTAGCAGGCGGAAGGTTCAGTGCGGCGGGCGGGGGTTACCATGGTTACAAAGACAGAACAGCCCAAAAGCCGTAGTCTCCTGCCTCTGAACCTCCCCTCTGTCCAGTCCCCCCCCTCCTTCCCCTGACATCCGTGTCGCACTCACGTAAAAACCATGGTAACAACACAAACTTCAAATGAAACTCAAATCACTTACAAACCACGCACATTCAAATCATAACCTTTCTTTCTTTCTTTCTTTGTACCTTGAGGTTGGGGGTCTGTGTCTGGTCCACAGTGAACCTCATGAGGATGGTGAACTGAAGATCGTTGGGGAAAGACTCCCTGAAGAGAGACAACAAAACAACAAAGCTGAACTCTTTGTTTCTTTTAGCCACATTGAATTACACACACAAGCAGGCGCACACACACACACACAGGCAGGCACACGCACACACACAGGCAGGCGCACACACACACACACAAGCAGGCGCACACACACACACAGGCAGGCACACACACACACAGGCAGGCGCACACACACACAGGCAGGCGCACACACACACACACACAAGCAGGCGCACACACACACACAAGCAGGCGCACACACACACACACACACAGGCAGGCACACACACACACAGACTGACCGTGTGATGTCCAGGGCCCTCTGGACCTTGGCCTGCACGGAGCCCAGCAGGTCGGCTCCCATCTTCTTGAGCAGCTGTGTGAGCAGCACAAACAGCCAGTCCTGCAGGTCCTCCTTATGCACCAGCACAAAGTCCACCAGCGTCTCCAGGAACATGCTGAACACCTGCACACACACACACGTTACACACACACGTTACACACACTGCATACACACTGCATACACACGCTGCAAACACACACAGCTCCGTGATGGCGTGCACACAAAACACACACGCACTCAAAACAGACAATAGACACACAGGGACGTAGCTAGCAAACACCTGGGATGGGGAGGGGCATTATGGGATAGCATTAGTCTTCCAGGGAGATGCTGAGATCAAAGGTCCATGCAGAGGAAATATCCATCCATCCATCGAGTTCAGGAATCACTTACACACAAATTCTTCATTGGTTGACAACCAATATGACAGCAATGATCTATCAACATGTCAGACAGCAAGCACCAATCACCACCAACCATCCGTTAGGTCACCACTCAATTCAATACGCTGATTGGCCGTGGACTACCCAGGACCACAGACCAGTAACCAATCACAAAACGGGGCAAGATGTCACAGAAATAACATCTTCAAGTGGGTTAGTGAGTGAGTCTGCGGTTGCCCTGGAGACGAGTCGCAGATTAGTTGCCCAATCGGATTAATGCGTGAGAGTCACAACCACACAATCAAACAAGACAGGCTTCGGACGTAACTTACTCTCTACAGAGAGTTCCGTGGGGGCGGGCGTGGAGGAGAGAGAGACACACATCAGTTAGCATCCTGGCCCACACAGCACACAACAGCCTCACTGGATATGCAGTGTGTTTTCACACTTCAGCCAGTTCATATCTGAACTAAGGGCGTGTCGTGAGACACAACACGAGAGATGGAGTGAGATGGAAAAAAGTCAACTCAAGAAGAGGGGGGGGGGGGGTAACAAACAAACAAACTAAAAAAAAAGAAAGAAAAAACTAACAAAAAGAGAAATGGTCCGAGCGAGATCGAACGAGAAAAACCCCAGAGCTGGAGGAGAGGAGTGAAGGGACTGGAGGGGGGGGGGGGGGGGGGGGAGAAGAGAGACAAAGAGAGGGGGAAAAAAGAAAGAAAAAGAACAGAACGGGGAGCGATGAGATGTACCTTGAAGGAGGCTGAGCTTATACCGGATTCTGCCGTGCCGTACACTCTGCCGGAGTCTCGCTGAAATTCACAACCGTCACCGTCAGACGAGAGGGGAGAGGGAGAGCAACACACACTCGACTGAGGGTGTGTGTTGGGGAGGGTGGGGTAGGGGAGGGGGGGGGTCCGGGAGGGGAGAGAGAGGTGGTGGGGGCACTCAAAACGCCGCAAGTGGGAGGGGGAGCGGAGTTAGAGGGGGAGCGGATTGTAGCTGGTTAGTCAGAAGGAAAGGATGGCTACGAAAAAGTGTGTCTGTGTGTGTGTGTGTGGGGGGAGGGGCGGTGTTCCCTTTAAGACAACACAACGCAAGGAGGGTGGGGGAGGCGAGGGTTGCAGTGAACGCAAGTGAGCACCGCCAGCGGATTGGCTGACGGGACAGCAAGAGAGCAATCCCATTGGCTGGGGAAGAGCGTGAAGGTCACACGCAAACTCAAGGCGTGGCATGCCGTTAGATACCAGTCAGCTACCGCCGCACGCAGAGCATGCTTGTGTGTCGGTGTGTGTGTGTGGCAAGACTGTGTGCGTGTGTGTGTGTGTGGGCAAGACTGTGTGTGTGTGTGTGGGAAAGAATGTGTGTGTGTTTATAGTGTTGATCTAGGTGTCTGTGGACGTGAGACGATACGTGTGTGTGTGTGTTTACGGACAATATTCTCCAGGCGGTTGTTTTGGCAGAATCCGGTATACTGGGTGAAAATGAGTGAAGTGATGATGTATGTAATCTGTCAGAATGTGTGTGTGTGAGCGTGTGATGGCGTTTCAGTGGCTTCCCAGCATGCATCCATACCTTACTGTGGGGATCTGCAAACATCCTGGTGAAGATCTCACACAGCCTCTTCAGCTCCACACGACTGCAACACCAAAACACAGACACATCCACACTTACACCAAAACCCAACAGCACTCCAACCCCAGTGTGTCTAACGTCAAGTCTGGGCTGTGATCAAACGATCAGGCCTCTGGGGTGGACCTCTTATCGGCTAATGGTTCTGGTCTGGGATAATAAAGACAATGAATTAAACATGATATAAGACATTTGCAACTGTTATTCCTCTTGTGATCTGGCTGCTGAGCAGGGATTGGCTGACCTCAGGGTGCGCTGGTTCTTCAGCAGCGCCTGCAGGCCCAGAAGCCCCTCCTTCCTCTCCGACCAGTTGGCGCTGGCGCAGCGGTTTAACACCTGCAGCGGGAGGTGCAGAAAAGGCGGGAACATTAGAGGTTGTGACATGAACTGCCAAAAAAACACCAGTGCCAGAAACGCCACTTTACAGAGACTCAGTGAATGCATCCAGCGAAAAAAAAAAAAAACTGGCTCGTGTCCCGAGTAATTGTTTCCGACACCACGGGAAGTACAAATTCCTCGAGAGAGGATGCACGGTGCGCGTTCTAGCGCTTTCCGAAATCAATAGTCCTGTTTACAAGGCGAGTGCACACGCTCGGTGTTTGGGTGTTGATGATGCGGTGGTCAGCTGACCTCTGCCACGTCCTCTGTCTGTCTCATGTAGGTGGGGATGGCCCCTCCGTTCCTGGAGCTGTACGAGCGCTCCGAGCACGCGCTCGAGGCGTCGCTGTTGGCGTCGTCGTCGGAGTACATCCCATAATTGTCGTACCGTCGCCGCGCGGGTTTCTTCTGCAGAGGGGTAAGGAGAAAGAGAGAGGGAGGGATAGAGAGAAAGAGACAGAGAGAGAGGAGAGAGAGACAGAGAGATGAGTGGATATTGGTATCTCTTTCCCTGAGGTCACTACAGGTCTAGGCTGGGTGCCTGCTAGTGGATGCATTTATGCTAGGGGTTAAATCTACAGTGTCATGGCATCTGCTAACAAACTAACTAGTATGTGGCTTTAAATCAGGGCCGCCGTTAAGATGACTAACGGTGGTTAACAATATGAACTAAACTAAAACACTAATGTGCGCACACACGCGCACACACACACACTAGAAGCAGGTAAAGAGGCTGACCTTGGACCGCATGTCTCCCAACAGCTGAGAGCGTTAAACAGAGGCAGAATCAACGGGTTAGTTGGAGAACACACACTCTCAGGTCCCACACACTGGGGTCAGAGAAGACACAGAAAACACACTCTCTCTCTGCAGTGGACACACGCAACCAAGGGATGTGTGCAGCACGGGGGGAAAGACTGGTTGTGTGTGTGTATGTTGTACTCGGGTGTAGGCGTGTGTGGTACTGTGTGTGTGTGTGTGTGTGTACCAGTGCGTCTGCAAGAGCCTCCTCTACATCTGAGCCGGTGTTCAGGACTCTCATGGCACTGACCGATGATGACAAGCGGCTGGACTGACTGATACCCAACCCTGACCCTGGAGAGAGAGAGAGAGATAGGAGAGAGAGATATAGGGGGAGAGAGAGATAGGGGGAGAGAGAGAGTATTACACACCAAAACAGAGTCCCTCTTTCACATACAAATCTCTTCCCAAAGTCCACTCGCACACAAAATGAACCTTCATTCAATCCACCTTTCCTCTCCCAGTCAACAAACAGTCCTTATGCTAGGAGTGATCCCGGCCTGTCGACCCACACGGGTCACAAGTCACATGATGATCCCCAATCCCAGAGGGTGCCACCCGGCAAAGCATGATGGGAGGAAAAACAAAACATGGAGAATGTGGGCGTGTCCATATTGATGGGGGTGGAGCTAAAAAGGGAAAGAAAGTCAAACTAGGGGGGGGGGGGGGGGGGAGAGGATGGACTGGAGAGGGGGCAAGGTCGCCGTGGCAACACGCGAAGGGGAAAAGCATGCGGTTCCGAGCTGGAAGCCTAAAATCCGGGACTGGAATGGAAGTAAAGACGAAGAAAAAAAAAAGAATATGGGAGGGGGGGGGGGGGAGAAAAGAAAACAGATGCTGCCGATCCAAAAAGAAAAGAGCAGGGTGGTGAAGGAGAGAGAGAGAGCCAGTACTCAGCCTTCACCTGCAGCCCCGAGAACGTCAGCTGAATGGAGAGCTCCCGTGGAGCGAGAGTAGTGTCGCGTCGCTGCAAGGTAGAACACACACACACAGCCACACACACAGCCACACACACAGCCACACGCCCGTCAACACCCACACACACACCCCGAGGACACACACACACACACATGCAGCCCCCGTCACCGTCAGCACACAGTGACAAAGCACAGCGCTCAGTTACATGCTAATGTGCGTCTGCAGAATCCAGCCGTGCTCCCAGACGGCTGACCCCACCCTCTGCTTCCTGTGTTGCTAGTCTGTATGTTGCACCACCGAGCCTCTCTGCGGGACAGAAGACACTCCCCAGCTAACCAGGAGCTCCTATCCTCATGTCCTTCACTGATTCACATACTGGAGAAACAGGATTGGTTTTTTATTTTATTTGCGAACAGCATTATTTCCAGTAGTCTTTCACCTCGACATGTTGTCTGAGTTTTGATGGTTATTATTCCCGTCACCAAACCAATAGTCCTTTTTTTTTTGGGCCGCATAACAGAACGCATGGTGTGTGTCTGCACAGAAAGTAGTTTGTTGTTGTTGTTATTCCATCACCCCCCCCCCCCCCCCCCCCCCCCTCTGGTCCACAGCATCGTCAGGCAGGATTCTACAGGCCGCCGTATCACTGCAGCGGATCTGCGTCGACATTCGAGGTGTGTACCAGGGCTGACTCCCCCTCCGGATGCATGCTGGGAGTGTCTGTCTGTCTGTCTGTCTGGCTGTCTGTCTGTCTGTCTGGCTGGTGCAGCGTCTCTGTCCCGGGTGTTACTCACCCAGGGGCGTGAAGGAGCGCACAGGGCTGGTGTCCCTGCTGCTCTCCCGGCTGGTCTCCCTGCTGCAGCCCTGACTCATACTGGGCCGAGGGATACGGCTGCCCCGAGCTACGTCACCGTGCCAACCCCGCCGGAGAGGGAGGGGGGGGAGGGGGGGGGGGAGGGAGGGGGAGAGGTAGAAGTACAACAAAGGGAAAAGAGGATAGAGGAGAGAAGGGATGGAAGAGAGAGAGAGAGAGAGAAAACAAGAACAAATAATAGAGAAGTAAGGAGCAAGTTTTGGAAAGAAAGATGGTGGAGACAAGGAGAAAGTAGAGAGGGAGGGGAAGGGAGGGGAAGAGGGACAAAGAGAAACAGAATAGTGGCAAGAGTGACAAACGGATAGAAAACAGGTTAAGAATGTGAACCAGACTCCCTGAGCTCTCAGGATGCATCTCAACAGCCTAGTGATGCTTCCTCTGGTCATGTCCTTTGATGTGACTCATTTGGGCTGGAATGAAGGAACGGGGGCAGGAATATTAAGATGCCCCCCCCTCCCATAGTCCCAGGAGAAGAGGCCCCCTTCTGACTGCTGAGATGCATGCTGAGGCTGTGGGGCGGCTGTACTCAAATCACATGACCACGTACACATTCAGAAGAGTCAGATGACGACGTCTCTCATACGCACACACATGCACACATACAGGAGGGACAGGGAAATTAAGTGAAAAAACAGATAATTTTTAGGAGGTCAAGGGTGACAGGGGAGGGGATATCGGTTTTCATCCAATAGCATTTGGATCGAGGTGGCAGGCCGTTTGCCTAGCATTAGCGCCCGCCCCTTCAGCATTCAGGGCCAATCACAGGGCCAACAAACGGTTCAGAACACCCAATGAAGCGTCCCCGATCCTGTGAAGCATTATCATCCACGGCTCCAGCCCATTGGTTAGTGAGGAGATGCTTTCACATAGCTAGGATGACGGGGAAATGATCACCGTTTGAAGCAGTCACCAAAACACAACACATGGGGGGGGTCAGAGGTCATGAGAGGATTTCTGGGGTACGAACGACCGGCGAACGTCCGGCGGGCTGGAATGGCGTGCGGCAGAGAGGAGAGACGCTGAGATGGAGGGATGACGGGGTTGGATTAGAGGAGGAAGGAGAGAGAAAGGAGAGGAGGACGGCAGAGGAGGACGGCAGAGGGGAGACTGGGGGAGGCGGGAGTCTTACCTCCTCGGCTTGCTCCGTTGTAGATGGAGCTAATGCTGGAGGGAGCTAGAGGAGAGAGGGAGAGGGAGGGAGGAATAGAGGATAGAGTTGAGAGTCAGTAAATATAGAGAAGACAAGAGTTTGCCACTTGTGTCCGTGTATTACAGACCCTTCACTCCATGCTTCGATGATGAATAGATGCATGGAGCCGGAGGGGGGGGGGGGGCTCCAACATCCTTGTCAATCACACGGGGTCAATCACACGGGGTCAATCACACGGGGTCAATCACAGCCAATGAGACTCCAGCAGGAACAGACTCAGACGAGCAGAGGGGAAAGCAGTCATTTATTCCACAGCCTGTACAGTAACGTTTTCAGACAAACAGATGCCGTTGACGGAGGAGGGGCAGAGGGGGCGTGAGCGCTGGGAGGATGACGAACGGTCGATCGGCGTCGTTTCAGGAGGCCGGAGCGTCTACTCACCGACCGACAGGCGCGTGGGGGAGGAGTCTCGCGAGCAGCCCTGGCTGCGGGGGATGCGGCTTCGCCGGTGGCTGGCCCCGCCCGCTCCCACCAGGACCCGCTGGGCCCCGGAGCCCAACGTGCTCAGAGCCGTGCTGGTCAACACACGACCTGGGAGCCACTCCTGCTGCCAGCTGGAGAGAGGGAGAGAGAGGGGGAGGGAGAGAGAGAGGAGAGAGAGAGGGAGAGAGAGAGAGAGGGAGAGAGAGGGACAGATGGAGACAGATGGAGAGAGGGAGAGATGGAAACAGAGTGAGAGAGAGAGATGGAAACAGAGAGAGACAGAGAGAGAGAGAGAGAGAGAGAGGGGAACAGAGAGAGAAAGAGAGATAGAACAGGAGAAAGCACAGGATGAGGCTAGTTAGAACAGAGACGTGTGTCAGGGCATCATCCTAGAGCAGCTAGGTGTTCATTCACAACTCTGGAGAAGAGGATCTGTGGAGGGGGGGAGGTCTTGGGAGGACATTTTGGAAAAGGTTTCAATTCGGTTCCCAAATATAGGTCATCTCCTCCTCCAAGTCCTCTGGTCCTTGTCAGACATCACACAGCTCTAACAGTATGAGACCACAGGAAGCTCTATGATGCTGATCATGAAATGCCTACAGCAGTCAAGGAACTACGTGACCCACAGTCAGGAACTAGGAGGTGGTGAAACTAGGAAGTAAAACTAGGAGGTGGTGTGACTCCCTCGTAGGCACACAACTGAAACCTACATGCCGCTGATCTGTCTGACACACAAACACCCCTTCACACGCTTCTCATCTCCACTACACAAACACGCCTGGTAACACACACAGGACAGCATCGCTCCACAGCAGCCACCACCCAGTGACGTGGAGCTAAAGCATGTCTCAGGTGGGTGACAGGAGGAAGGGTCTGTGGGAGCAGGCCTGTCTCGTGGACCTGTGGATCATGTCTACTCCCTGCTGGTAGGATAAACTCTCTCTCTCTCTCTCTTTGTTCTGTTGCTCTCCCTTCTGCCCTCCATTCCAAATCTCTCTCCCTAATCTGTCCCCTCGTTCTGGTCTCTAGTGTTTTGTTTTCAGGTCTGGATGTGGGCTGAGCACACAGCAGCAGCTAACTCTGACCCTTGACCCTTGACCCTGACCAGGACCCCCCGAGCCCAAAGGAGCAGTGCAGTTAGAGTGAGTAGGAAGCAGCCAAGTTTGAGTGTGCCTACAAGTCCCAGCATGCTTTAGCCACAAAGTAGGTGGAGCCCCAGGTGACCAGTCTGAATGGGGGGGGTGAGGGGGGGGGGGGGGTGAGGGGAGGAGGTGTGTCGAAGGCAGAGAGGATGAGTAAGGAGAGAGGAGGGTATAAAAAGGTATTACTGTTAGAATCTTACCACCAACTGGGGTAGCAGACTGAGATCCTGAGCCAATAAGAAGGCAGGATTGTTGAGAGGGGGAGGAGCCGTAAGCCCATTGGTTGGGAGGAGGGGGAGCAGAGGCGAGGAAGGAACAGCAGGTTAAACCAGATGAATGAATGATGGGTGTTAGAGCACAAAGCGTCATGGGAGTTAGAACATAGAGCATTATGGGAGCTTCCTATTGGTCGGAGCCAACAGAATGAGGGCGGGGCCAAAACCAACACAAAGCAACCTCTATTAGAGGAAATAAATCAGAAGAAGCACCGATTCATCGCTGAAACAAACACACACAGCCAGCCATGGATGAGGAACAGCAGCGTGACGTCGTCAAGTTGATGAAGGCTAAGCCGGGTCACGATGGAGGAAAATCAGGATGCCTCAGAAGTAAAAGAACACACACACACACACACAGAGCCCCAAATCCCTCATGAACTCTCCACAGAACCTTTCTTTCTTCCTTCTGTATCCTAATCTGTCTTTCTCAGAATCTGTTCTCTGCCTGTGTTCAACTCCTGATCAGTGCTAAACCCATGTGAACCTGAGAAGAGGGAGTTCTTCATCCTCAAGTTCCATTGGTTACCTAGTGCACACGGGTCGTCTGTAACCAGGCAGACAATAGCCCAGCCGTCCAATCGGTGTTTAGCAGGAACATGGGGAGGCAGATTTACAGCGACAATTACAATATCAACACGGCCAAACGTTAATTTTGGAAGGCTGATGTGGTATTAGAGACCGACTGACACAGAGACAGACCAGTAATGGGCAGCATTACTCAGCTCCACACAGTCATGTAAAACTGCAGCAAACACACACACACACACACACTTTGGTGCAGTGTACATGTGTCATGTCATCACCGTGTCGTGTCTGCCTAACCCTACTGACAGAAGCACAAATGAACGCTTCACACCACCCTCAGTGATGAGACAACACCGCATGCAGACACACACACTCCAAAACCCACACAGAAAAACTGGTATGACAGCAGCAGGTGTTCCCACTACAGAACACACACACTGACACACACACCAAAAATACTCTTGCTCTCCCACAAACGAACAGTGTACCTGGCGTGCAATCTGATTCGTCGGAACCTGAAGGCACAAAAACATTTGTAGGGGGCGAATCGTCACTGTTAGCAGACAAGCACAGCAACTCCAAAAAGTGTGTGTCGTGAACCTACTACTACACACACGCTCATCAGAAAACACACAGCACTGGAAAGTGATGGTGTGTGTGTGTAAGGCGTGTCGGGTGGCAGTGCTTACGTTGGGACTGGGACACCATCTTGGCTCGGCTGCGGCCGCGCGAGTCCACCTGGCTCAGGCCTCCGCCGGCCGTGGAGAGAGGCTGCTTGGTACGCAGGCGCCCTGGGGGTCAGAGGTCGACACGTTAGGACGCCACCGAGACACAGAGAGCAGCAGAATGACTTTCCTGTCCACAGCGAGACGCAGGCTAATAAACACACAATGAGTGGAATGAAGAATGAAGCCCCTAGGAAGCAGCCAGCGTGTAGCAGCTAAGAAGCTCTACTGCTTAACACTAGTCTACTCACACAGTACACTTACCTGTTCTCTCTCTCTCACACACACACACACACACGCACACACACACTAGTCTTACCATTGTTTGATCTGGCCCCTAAGGACAGAGAGTGAGGAAGGTGTAAGTGTCACACCACCAACCTTTTATTCTACTACATTTACTAAAACATGACGTTTTTCCTCTGCTCCATGGTCAAAAGAGCTCCAGAACACTCACTGCTACTCTGAGCTATGATGATGAATGAGTGAATGAGACATGAGTGAGGTGATATGTGAGGGTTATATATGCAGGTGACAATCAGCAGGGGGCGCTGTGGTTACAGAGCGCGTTAACTGAGGTAAACACCCCAGAATGCAATGCAGGAAGGGAGAGAAACAAAAGAAAACGAGGAAAAGGGGGAGAAAAAAAAGAGAGAGAGGCGAGAGGTGGGCGGAGCCTGTGGAAGAATGAGATGATCTTACCATCCGTTTTATCACACGCCTCGTCTTTACAGGAGGAGAGAAGTGAAGGAGAGATAAGAGAGACACGCAGAGATGGAAAGTGGAAGAAAGAGAGAGAGAGGAACACAGTGGCTGTGTTAGTTAAGAGAAGACTGTTTAAACAGAACCATGCATGTGCTAGGGTGACTTCTAACAACGCAGAGTGAGTGTAAAGGGACCTGTTATCGATCAGCTGACTCAACTCTTGGCAGGAATATTCTAATGTATATAGATTAATTTTTTTATTATACTTTTTTTTTTATATAAAACATTTTGCCTTAGCGTTGGACTTCTCTAGACGCACACCTAGTTCAAACCGTTCCAATTTAAAAAATCCATTAGTGACATTACACAGTGTAACAAATGAACAGCAGTCTCGTTAGAACGGTTGACCTGTATCAGGTCGGGAACGCTGGAGAGTCTGAATGATCGATAAAGGACTCCAGTACGCATGCAAGAACATTTCATCCCAAATAGAGGCCATGTTGGAACATAAAACATACAGAGAACACATTCCACAAGCCACAGGCAGAAACATCCAAAGCAGAGGAAGAGGAAGAGGAGAGGAGAGAGGCCGGAAGAGGAGGGTTCAGAGAGACAGGTGTCCTGTATGTCGTGGGCCCACATCGCCGTGCAAGTGGATGACACAACATGTGTGTAAGAGTGTGTGTAGGTGTGTGTATGTGTATGTGTGACCTGCCTCAGCGACCTACAAGTGTTCTGGAGGCTGTCCTGACCCAGACTGCTCCGCCTCTAAGAGGCACACTCCCTTCTGTAGCATCTCTTTGATCATGGGGTTCTAACCTGACGTTCCGGAACAACACCCACCCCCCCCCCCTTTCTCCCCCTCGCTAGACAGAACCCAGTGATTATACACACACTCACTCACTGTCAAGTAAAACTCTCCAAATATTGATTTGTTTTTGTCTTTCGACCGATGAGAGTCAAACTGCCTGTCAACTCTCTGCTTTGTAGACAGGCCTGGTTGCAGCCCGGCCTGATTGGTCGTCCTGCTTGATTGACAGGGCCCTTACCCAGTGAGGAGTAGGAACCGGGATTAAGCCTCCCCGTCCCAACGGGCTGCCCGACGTGCCGGTGCTTTGCCACCGCTGCCGCGTTAACGTCCACATCGCTACGGGAACGCTGCAGGGCGGCCGGGGAAGCCCCGCCCTTTGACCCCGCGGGGACTGAGAGGAGCAGGGGGGGGGGGGGTGGGGAGAGGATACACACATCACACACACATGCAGAACACTACGGATACAGTAACAGTGACGCCACAGACACCAAAACATGACGGGTACACGCGACATCACGTCCAAAGGCCTTCAGCACGCACACACAGCAAGTGTGTGTGTGTGTGTGTGAGTGCGGGCCAAATACAAACATACATGGCTATATCCACATACAGTCACTGTGCTGGACAGGCAAATGTAGGAAAAGTGGACAAATGATGAGGGGGTGTGTATGTGTGCAAGTGTGTGTATATGTTTACGTGTGTGTGTGTGTGTGTGTGTGTGCAGGACTCACCTCTCCCTGGGCCAGCAGACCATTTAGACGTTAGAGGCCGACTGAGGGGAGGAAAGAAAAAAAGAGGTTAAAAAACCCACAGAAAATACACAGGGGGGGGGGGCTGCAGCTGAAAAACAAGAGGTTGATAGAGAGAGGTGACAAGCGAGGGATGAGGAGAGAGGATGAGGGGAGAGGATGAGAGGAGAGAATGAGGAGAGAAGGGCTGAAGAGAGAGGATGAGGAGAGAGGATGAGGGGAGAGGATGAGGAGAAGTGATGAGGAGAGAGGATGAGGGGAGAGGATGAGGAGAAGTGGATGAGGGGAGAGGATGAGGAGAGAGGATGAGAGGAGAGGATGAGGGGAGAGGATGAGGAGAGAAGGGATGAGGGAGAGAGGATGAGGAGAGAGGATGAGGAGAGAGGATGAGAGGGAGAGGATGAGGGGAGAGGATGAGGAGAGTGGATGAGGGGAGAGGATGAGGAGAGAGGATGAGAGGAGAGGATGAGGGGAGAGGATGAGGAGAGAGGATGAGGAGAGAGGATGAGGAGAGAGGAATGAGGAGAGAGGATGAGGAGAGAGGATGAGGGGAGAGGATGAGGGGAGGAGCTTACTTGAGGCTCTCCTGTGAGGAGGAGGAGGAGCGGTCGCTCTGGGGGAGCGAGGCCACACTGCCGGAGCTCCGCAGACACGACTGCAGGCTCTTCTGGTACGACGGCTCCAGGGAGTTGAAGAGAGCGTCCGCCTTCCCCTGGAAAGTGGTTCCTCAAACCCCAGTACGCTCTGTGAGGGGGAGGGGGGTTAGTACAGCATGAGGAAGACAGACAGTTTGGGTAAGAGAGAGTTAGAGAGTGTGTGTGTGTGTGGTTCTGTGTGTATGTATATGTGTGTGTATATATGTGTGTGTGTGTGTGTCTTACTTGCGGGCCTCTACTCGGGCCTCAGCGTCGGCGTCTCGCAGGCCCTTCTTGATGCTCTCCACCAGCACGGCCGTGTGCCTGCAGAGACCACACCACACGTCACACACATGCCCCCTGCTGGCCCCCCGCTGGCCTGAACACAGCTCTCAGGCCCCCTGCCGGCCTGAACACAGCTCTCAGGCACAGCGCTGGCCTGAACACAGCTCTCAGGCCCCCTGCCGGCCTGAACACAGCTCTCAGGCACAGCGCTGGCCTGAACACAGCTCTCAGGCCCCCTGCCGGCCTGAACACAGCTCTCAGGCACAGCGCTGGCCTGAACACAGCTGTCAGACACAGCGCTGGCCTGAACACAGCTCTCAGGCACAGTGCTCCACACAGAACCAACAGTGGGTGAGTCAGTACTGACCGCTCCAGGGAATGAGTCTGCCACTCCTGCAGCAGGAGCTCCAGAAAGTCATAACAGCGCCTAGAGGACAGGAAACACCAGGGGGAAATCATCTCTTTTATGAATGACTGTAGGGTCATGGTCCAACGTGGTGGCGTTTATGATTCAACCCCAATGAGGCTTGGTATCCATCCTCCTGCTCCTCTCTCTCTTACCTTCGGACGGAGACGGACTTGGAGGTGCAGTTACTGGCGATGAGGGGGATGAGCCTGGGGACGTGGGTGTGCTGGAGGGACGGAGCAGGGACCAGACTTACATGAGCACACACTGGTGTGAGCGCCAAAACAGATCAATAAAACGTGGCTGTACGTGTGTTTTAGTGTACAAAGAGAGCACAGTCAAGTGTTTGTTGGCGTGTATGTGTGTCAGGGCATAAAGAGAGCAAAGTAACGCGTGTGTGTGTGTGTGTGTGTCACTGACCTTTATGATGAGGCGGATGGCAGACACGCCCGAGGTGGCCATGATTTTGGCACAGTTGGGGATCAGGTTGAAGAGGACTGGGACGATGGCCTCTGCTCCGTGGTCAAACTTGTTGCCCAGTATTGTTGACAGATGGCTAAACACACACACACACAAACATACACATGCGCACACACACTACACACGTAAACATTTGCTGAGTAATACTTGACAGCTATGAAATCAAGCTTGCATGCTGACTCAAGACTCAAAGAAAAGCTGCAGACTAGGCAGGCACACACACACACACACACGCACACACAGTGTGGGGTACTCACGCCACAGTGATGCAGGCCTCTCGTACGACCTGGGAGCGCAGGTCTTTGGCGGAGAGCTTGAAGGCTCCGTCCAGCAGACGCAGGTGCTGGTAGAAACAGTCGTACTCTGTCGCCCCGGCGACCAGTAAGGAGCGGATCTTCTTCATCTGCACACGTGACAGACAGCGAACACAACCAATGAGACGGAAGGACAAAGAAAAGCTCTACCAATCAAGTCCACGAAGTATATGTTCCAATATAGGCAGTAAGATTAAGGGTTAAGTGGTTGGGTAGTTCTAGGTTAAGGTCAGTGGTTGGGTAGTTCTAGGTTAAGGTCAGTGGTTGGGTAGTTCTAGGTTAAGGTCAGTGGTTGGGTAGTTCTAGGTTAAGGTCAGTGGTTGGGTAGTTCTAGGTTAAGGTCAGTGGTTGGGGTAGTTCTAGGTTAAGGTCAGTGGTTGGGTAGTTCTAGGTTAAGGTCAGTGGTTGGGTAGTTCTAGGTTAAGGTCAGTGGTTGGGTAGTGCAGGTTAAGGTCAGTGGTTTGGGTAGTTCTAGGTTAAGGTCAGTGGTTTGGGTAGTTCTAGGTTAAGGTCAGTGGTTTGGGTAGTTCTAGGTTAAGGTCAGTGGTTTGGGTAGTTCTAGGTTAAGGTCAGTGGTTTGGGTAGTTCTAGGTTAAGGTCGGTGGTTTGGGTAGTGCAGGTTAAGGTCAGTGGTTGGGTAGTTAGGTTAGTCGTTGGGTAGTGCAGGTTAAGGTCAGTGGTTGGGTAGTGCAGGTTAAGGTCAGTGGTTTGGTAGTTCTAGGTTAAGGTCAGTGGTTGGGGTAGTGCAGGTTAAGGTCAGTGGTTGGGGTAGTGCAGGTTAAGGTCAGTGGTTGGGGTAGTGCAGGTAAGGTCAGTGGTTGGGTAGTCCTAGGTTAAGGTCAGTGGTTTGGGTAGTGCAGGTTAAGGTCAGTGGTTGGGGTAGTCCTAGGTTAAGGTCAGTGGTTTGGGTAGTGCAGGTTAAGGTCAGTGGTTGGGGTAGTGCAGGTTAAGGTCAGTGGTTGGGGTAGTCCTAGGTTAAGGTCAGTGGTTTGGGTAGTGCAGGTTAAGGTCAGTGGTTGGGGTAGTTCTAGGTTAAGGTCAGTGGTTGGGGTGAAGGCGTGTGTGACTCACAGCAGCGGCTCTCTGGTCCCAGTCGTGTTTGTCATCGGAGCAGATCTCGCGGATCTTGTTCAGGTTGTCCTCCAGATCCCGAGAGGAGTAGATCTGACAGAGACCATGTCACATGCTCACATCACATGACCATGTCACATGATCGCCAAGGCGACACTCCAGGAGGAATTTTCAGACAGTCTGGCCTACATAGCGCTTGGAATTGTTCTACTAATTAAATGGTGTGTGTGTGTGAGTGTGTGTGTGTTACCTGTACAGTGGGGACATCAGTGAAAGCCTTGATAAAGTCTTCTTCATCCATACCCCCGGTACCTTCCTTCGACGAACCTGAAAAACACAGTGGTCAGTGTGTGTGTGTGTGTGTGTGTGTGTGTGAGAAAGGGTGCGCGCGTGCATGAGAGTAAAAGGGTTCAATCTAGGAAACATGGATATGATTGAACGAGTTCTTTCGCCAACCAACAACACGCACATCCCCTTCTCTCACCCTGCTTCACTAATGGACTTCCTGTCAGTAATGGACCTGTCAATCATGACTCCTAGACGGCTGGCACAACGAGAGCAGGGCCACACCCCTGGACTGGGGAGAGGGAAGAAAGGCAGGGAGGAGGAGGGCCGCCAGAGGAGGGAGGGGAACATGAGAAGGGAAAGAGCAGGAGTAATGGGGAAGATTGGGGGAGGAGGGGAAAGTAGGGGAAGGCCATTTGGGATGGGAGGCAGGAGTGGAGGGTGGAAGTTGACAGTGGAAATCTAATCTCTCTCTCCCTCTCTCCTCTCTCCCCCTCTCTCTCTCTCTCCCCAGGGCTAGTTTCCCTTTTCAGCTGGTGTCAGTCAGATACAGTAGCTCTATCAAAACAGTCCCATAAAGAGCTGTGCCAATCGATGTAAACCATTAACTGCTAACAAACTTTGTTCATTTTTTTTTACCAAGTCCTTCAGCTGAGGGAGAGATGTAGACCGGCTCTCTAAAGAGGACTGAGTCTGAGGTGTGTGGTGAGGGCCTGCGTTTCCAGACCGCTTTGAAGCACCAACATCCTCCTTGGCAAAGGCGAGTCGCTGGACATTTCTGATCGTAGTGCTGGGAGCACTACATTTTACATTTACATTTAGTCATTTAGCAGACGCTCTTATCCAGAGCGACTTACAGTAAGTACAGGGACATTCTCCCTGAGGCAAGTAGGGTGAAGTGCCTTGCCCAAGGACACAACGTCATTTTGCACAGCCGGGAATCGAACCAACAACCTTCTGATTAATAGCCCGACTCCCTAACCGCTCAGCCATCTGACTCCCTACACTCACTACGCATGTCTCTGTTCTCCATTTGCTAGTAGGCCTGGTTCTCTGTTCTGTTCCTTTCTCTCTCTGTTCTTACTGTCCAGGGCTGTGTGGGGGGAGCGGACGCTAATCTAAACGCTAACGAGGCTACCGCGGACCGCTAGCATGCTAGGAACCACGCTAACTCCCCTGGACTGTGGTAGAAACAGGGTTAAAGGAGAGAGTGTTCAAATAGCAAACGCCTGGGGCAGGATATTACTGAGATTTTCCCATCACTGGCATGGCTGGCCTCTCTCCTGTCACTGTGCAACATGACTTTATCTGGGAGGCTCTGGTCGCTAGTGCACACAGCCATAAATGTCAACTAGTCAGAGCAAGGGAAACAGTACTGGTTGGCCTTTAAAGGGTCATGAGGTTTTTTTTTTCCATCCAGTGTCAGTTGACTCAGTCAGCAAAGATAGAAGCACAGTCGACATGCTTCAATAGGGAGCCTCGTAGACAGTTCCGGAACAAAACAGTGATCTTCTTCCTCCAGTCAGAGCTAGAGATACCCAAGCTGACACAGTTGACGTACTGTGTGTGTGTTTGTGTGTGTGTGTGTGTGTGTGTTTGTGTGTGTGTGTGTGTACATTTGTGAGTATAGCAGTGGTGTACTGTTATAGATACAATTGAACAATCAGCCCTGAATGGACGGCCTAGCCGTGGGAACAGTTCCTCCTCTGATAGAGAGAGAGAGATGGAGGGATCAATGGAACGGCTCGTCTGCCAGCAACAGCCTTCCTCAGTCTTGTACTGCGACAGCAGAGAAGAGAGAGGAGGGGCGAGAGAGTCGAGAGAAGAGAGACCAAAAGCCGGTAGGATGGTATTCTACTGGAGTGATATCTTATCAGATTTCATACGCAACATCAATGAAACCCGGATATCACGGCCCTGATGAGACATGAAAGTGTCTCAGAACTCAAAATAACCAGAGCGCTGCTCCTTCTATCATCTCTTACTGCATAAGAGAGTCAAACGGTGTGTGCGTGTGTGTGTGTGTGTGTGTGCGTGTGTGCTTACCCATCTTGGCAGAGCCCGTGGCGCTGGGCCGGCGGGCTGAGGAGGGCTCTGCAGTCTTCTTGGGGACTTTGGGGACCTTGAAAGCAGCCTGAGCTGAAGACGGCCGGTTGCCGTCCACACTGTCGTCGTCACCGTCAAAACTGCGGTCTGCAGGAGGGGGAGGAGTTAGACGGAGGTCATGTGATCCTCAGGAACATGTTTGTTAGGAGGAAGGAGACATGGGGGATCAGAGTGAATTACACAAGTGCACCACTCTGACTGTTGCAAAGGGCTGATTAAGAAAACAGAGGATGACGGGGGGGGGGGGGGGGGGGAAGAGGGTTTAAGGAGGAAGGGAGGTTTCCTGGCCAAAGCTTGGTCAGGATCAGTAATCAATACTAATTAGAACACGAGGCTTCAGGCCAGGAGGTGAAGCTGCTAAGGCTTACCAAACTCTTACACACACACACACAACATACAGTCACACATAACACTACAGAGACTTACACACACGTAAACTCCCACACTCCATACACATTGCATACACACACAAATCATACAAGCGTACACACACAGGCACACTACATACAGACACACATGCACACTCCCACAAACCATACGCACACACACACACAAAGAGCTGGCAGTTAAGACATCCGCCCACTCATCCACTGACAGAGGCTGGAGAGAGACTATGTTAGAGTGCTAGCAGTAACACTGACAGTCTCCCTCCAGCCTCTATGTTAGAGTGCTAGCAGTAACACTGACAGTCTCTCTCCAGCCTCTATGTTAGAGTGCTAGCAGTAACACTGACAGTCTCCCTCCAGCCTCTATGTTAGAGTGCTAGCAGTAACACTGACAGTCTCCCTCCAGCCTCTATGTTAGAGTGCTAGCAGTAACACTGACAGTCTCCCTCCAGCCTCTATGTTAGAGTGCTAGCAGTAACACAGACAGTCTCCCTCCAGCCTCTATGTTAGAGTGCTAGCAGTAACACTGACAGTCTCCCTCCAGGTTTAGAGGAAGGACTGCACACTCATCGACTGGCTGTCTTTCTCCTGCCCGACGTTCACCTGGCCATTTGGCCTGGCTCACGCACAAGCTAGGAGGTAAAGATGAAAGAGCTGCTCCTGTCGCTGTGACAACCACTGAGCGTTACCGAGATATGCAGCAAAGCCACCACCCTGATCCACACACACACACCCGTACGGCCGGTCAACAAGGTCTGAAACATCAATAAAACTGTAGAAATTGCGTGCCCGTCAGCAGTCTTTATTCTGCAACGCACCAACGCATACAGACTGTGACTAGCACCACACACAGCACTGCAGGTTCACTGCAAATGAAAGTAAACACAAATCCGTACATAAGAGAACGTACACACACAAACACACAGACACAAACACACACACACACCCCAAGGCCCAGCCCTGCACTCACAGTCACAGATCTTTTTGCAGATGAGGCGCCTCATGCCGTCTGGAGGGCGGGGTTTCGGGGAGCCCCTCTTTGCTCTGTCCCCGTACCCCAACACACGCGCTACGCAAACACACGCCTCGCTGCAGAACACGGGCTACACACACACCTCCGTCTCATATCTGAAGAACCATCCGCCCATACCACTGCCGGCATTCTCTCTCTTCCCTTCTCTCTCCCTCCCTCTCTCCTTCTCTCTGTCTCTCGCTCGCATCGCCCCTCCCCTCTGTGCCCAGGCAGCCAGTCAGCAGGAAGATGACATCATTGGGTAACAGCCAGTGCGGAGGCAGGGCTGCGAGTGTGTGTGCGCATGTGTGTGTGTAGGCATGTGTGTGTGTGTGTGTGTGTGTGAGTGTACATATGTGTGCGTCTGTGTGTGACACCTCTGGAATATTAACAAGGTTTCTGGGTTCTGGCAGAGCCACTCATTATCATCGACTGGCATGCACAGCAACAACTACACACACACACACTATCCATTTTGTCTGTCATTATGATTATATTGCAATTTACCTTACATGCATAGGTCAAGTCCTGCCTAGCAACACACACACACACAGAGAGAACAAAGAGCGAGAGGGCAGTGGCAGGAGAGGGGGGAGGGGAGACAGATCAGGAGGAGAGGGGGGAGACAGATCAGGAGCAGAGGGGGATGGGGGGGGACAGATCAGGAGGAGAGGGGAAAGCCACACCCCTCCAGCTGAGGCCTGCTCCTTGACAACAGGCTGTCCCTCAGACAGAGCCCCCCCCCCCCCCTAGGCAGCATCACAAGCTGCCTGCTTGAGAGGAAGCAGGGCAGTGACATCATCAGGGTCGCAGGGTCAGAGGTTAACAGGCTGGGGGGGTGGGGAAGGTGAGCCAGGGCCCGGACACAGCCAGACCGGTCCCATTCGAGCCGTCTGATGATGCAGCTCATCATCAGACGGCCGTGTTCACGGACAGTCTGTGGGCCGTCTTTGCTTTGATTAGCGGTGTTAGCATCTCCAGCCCCCCCCCTCCCCCCCCTCCCCTCCCCCTGGGAGGGCGTGTCTGTGTGAAGGGCACAGAGAAGACACGAGGGAGAGAGAGAAACAGCGAGATGCAGGAAAGATAAGTGAGATGGAGGGGGGGTCCTTCACAGGGAGAGAACTGCACAGGCTGTTACCATGGTGACCTGTAGAGACCATATCCTCAGGGGAGGGGACTAGAGCAGCGATCAGAAAATCGCACCTATGCACACGCACACAAACACACACACACCAACCAACATTAGATGTAACAAATAGCTCGTTAACTTGGACATGGGAGTTCCCAGCCATCATGGGGGGGGAATTAAGGCTTACTGCTGGATGCAATCATACCCACCAGCAGCACATGACAAAATATATCTCATCATGGCGACAAGAGCGCAAGAAGATTATATATATTTTTTTAAAACATGCATTTGCTCACACATGCAGAGTGAACAGTCACAGTCTTTGCCTCACAGAAAAGAATTCGCACACTGTTGCCATGGAAACTCCATCCAGAGATTCCCTCCCTTTCAGTCAGGGAGTCGAAAAGAAACAGATGGGGAAAGAGAAGGGGTGAAAGATGGAGGGAGACGACTGTGTTACAAACGTCTATTCTGAGAATATACACCTCGAATGACCCGGCAGGGAACGAAAAGAGGTTATTTTAATATCTTAGTGATATCAAGACGGGAGGTTGTTAGGTTGCTACTAGTAACAGGTCTGGTGTATCAGCTGTGGTAAGTACAGGATCTGTAATGCTGTGTACCTCTCACCGCCTTAACCGACAGAACAGCCCCTCAGAACACTCAGCATTTAGAATCCCTCTGCTGGGTCACATTCTAGAATATAAATACAGCAATATTCTGATTCCTAATCATACTTAGACCAAATGATAAAACAGCAATATTCTCTCATTGCCGTGTAGGCTTATTCAAAAAGCTGTAAAAGGAGGCTTATTCACAGGCTTATTCAAAAAAGCTATGAATTTAATTAAATCAGGTGTCGTCCGATGTTTCAACCAATCAGCCGAGGCTTGTAGTTCTGCTATAGAAGACCTGCTGACTTCAACGTGACCCTCCAAATCTCTCAAAGGAAATATGAATAAACACACGCACAGTGCGCACATACACAGAAACACGTACCAAACTGCCCAATCCCTAATCCATGTGAGAATAATCCCAGAGTTATTCCCAGGCCAGAGGGTAAATATAATCCGTCCAAACATACAGTGTGGATGAGAACAGTACAGTCAGGCCCAGAGGTGAAAGCAGGTTTCTAAGGTGCTTAACACGCCCACAGGTGTCAGTCCCCAGTGCGGCCACTGGGGGGGCAGCACATGGTGTCAGTCGCTGTCCGGCCACTGGGGGGCAGCACATGGTGTCAGTCACGTCCAAACATAAACACAAACTCCCGGTGTGACTCATCTGAGACACACAAACCAAGTCACACAGAGACAGACCTGTGTGTGTGTGTGTGTGTGTGTGTGTGCGTGTGTATGAAGGGAAAACGTAGCGACCGCATGGATGAAGTTGCGGTCTGGTGAGTGTGTGTTAGACGGGACACACAGTACTGCGTGTTCCAGTCAGACTGGTGTGTTATGAAACTTGACATTCTATCAGAGGCCCCAAAAACAGCCAATGGTACGATGAGGGTTATGGCTGGAACATTGGGTAAACACGTCAAATTGTCTCACACAGGGACAACAGGCCCTTCTGTGTGTGTGTGTGTGTGTGTGTGTGTTGTGCGTGTACCACCAACACACATCTGGTCATCTGCGCTAACGTCTAGGAGCACAAGCATATGTTACATATTTCCAGCGTGACACACACAGAAATAGAACCAGAACATGCAAACCAGTTTCTCACAGCGCTACACACTACACGGATTCATCCCCACAGGCCAATAAACACCACTAATCAATACACACTGATACACACATCAAGCTAACACACACACAGCTGCCTAGGCTACTTCTGCACTCCTGGTATATATACACAGACCCAGCATAGCACTGCCCTTCAATCTAAACTAACAAGGATTAGGCCTACTTCTCCTGTCTGTGTTACAGCTGTAGCAGTGCAGGCTGGGTGGAGATGCCCAGGCTGGGTGGAGATGCCCAGGCTGGGTGGAGATGCCCAGGCTGGGTGGAGATGCCCAGGCTGGGTGGAGATGCCCAGGCTGGGTGAAGATGCCCAGGCTGGGTGAAGATGCCCAGGCTGGGTGGAGATGCCCAGGCTGGGTGGAGATGCCCAGGCTGGGTGAAGATGCCCAGGCTGGGTGAAGATGCCCAGGCTGGGTGAAGATGCCCAGGCTGGCATCAGAGCAGAAGACCAACAGAGGTGCCAGGCCTCTCTGACATGGCCCACATCCACCCCTAGCTCACAGAGACGATATTCACAAAGCCAAACATACGCTTCCAAAGACACACTGTCACCCCCCCCCTCCACCACACACACAGCTAATATGAGCCTTCCCATATCCAGGCTTGGGAAAAAGGGGATAAACCATAATACTAAAAATGAAAGCTTAACCGTGGCAACCGAGCTCGCCTGGGAAACGGGGTCATGGTTCTTTCTGCAGAGACGGAGACGCACTGAGGCAGAACGAGCTGTCTGTGTGTGTGTCTGTGTGTGTGTCTGTGAGGGTCTGTGTGTGTCTGTGTGTGTGTCTGTGAGGGGCTGTGTGTCTGTGTGTGTCTGTGTGTGTCTGTGTGTGTGTCTCACTGTCAACAACGCAAAAAGCTAACCAGTCGATGTAGACTGCCTGCTCAGGGCCAGTTTGCAGTGCACTAACTCTCTCAGGGCTGCCATGGTTACTGTGAGAGTGTGAGTGTGTGAGACCGGATAGCATGAGAATGAGCCCGGCGGCGTTGACATGCTTCACTTTCATGCACCAGAACCTGCTGCCCCACGCAGGAGAAATACTACCTCTTCCTTTGCAACAGTCTTAATTAAGCTCCTAAGAGGACACATGCTGCCCTACCTGCCGCCATGACAACACACACCTGACCTACTAAGAGAGAGAGAGATGATAGGGAGGAAGAAAGGAAGAGATTAGAGCGAGATGATAGAGGTACGATACAAGGGTAAACAGAGCTAAGCTTGAAGGGTCGAGAGAGGTAGAGAAAGATAGACAGAGGTAGAGAGAGGTTCTAGTGTAGCAAACACCCAGCACAGGATATTGAGCACTTAGCACTCTCAACATAAGCTGATTTCTCTCCAAAACCATATGCTTGCATGTTTGTGTGTCCCATCCACATTTAGATGAGCTTACACACACACACACACAAAATACATTTGTGCACGCACACACACACACACACACACACTCACCGTCTCCCTCACCCCTGACCACCATCGTAACAATGCATAATGCGCTTCTCCTGCTTTCGTAGGTCTTCTACTGCCTTCTCTAATCTGTGTGGTTTGCTGGTTCTCCTCCCAGATCCTTCTCTCTTACTCCCTCCCTCTCTCCCTGTCACGCTGGATCAGTGAGGGCCAGTGACAGGCACAGCTCTGTGGCCCTGCTACTGCAGACCTCATTCAACTCTCTCTCTGTCTCTCTCTCTCACTCTATCCCACACTTCCTCCCCCATCTCTCCCTCCCTCTCCCTCTCTTAGTCCTGCCGCTCTCTCCCTCTAGCCCTGCCTCCCTCCCTCCCCCTCTCTCTCTCTCTCCATATCTTCCCCTTTCTTTCTCTCCTTGCCTTAGTCTCTCACCAGCAGCTGTGTTGGACCTTCAGAATGAGACCCCTTCAAACTGAGAGAAATGAGGACAGTGTGTGTGTGTGTGTGTGTGACACTGAGTGGGTGAGACAAAAAAACCAGCATGCAGTTTGGCCCACAAACAGACACACACCCCTTTCCCAGTCTGACGATGTCCTGCATGTTTTACTAGCAGCCAAAAGCACAGGAAGCTATACACCACACAGGACAGAGGCCTGATACAAGCAGGCCTGGTCCCTAGCTTTGTTTCCTAGCTCCTAACTGTCTCTCCGAGCTCCTAACCGTCTCTCCTAGCTCCTAACTGTCTCTCCTAGCTCCTAACTGTGTGTCCTAGCTCCTAACTGTGTGTCCTAGCTCCAGGGAGGGCACATCCCTACCAGGCCTGTTCAGCGCTCAGATCTGGATCTAAATCCCAGGCAGGAGAGAGTTAAGGCCCATTCCAACCCCCCCACCCCACCCTCCCGGTGCCACCGGAGATGGTATCGTAGCAACGACCCCCCCTCCCCGCCACCCTAAGCACTCTCCATCTCAGGCTAAACAAGCAAGTAAACAGGGCTGCTGCAAAACAGGCTAACTTCTATCAGCACTCACACAGGGAGAGAGAGGCCATCACAAGCCCTCATACAGTCTCCACTAACACTCTTCCTGTTGTGACCACGCTGTCAGGCTGCAGAGTCCCTCCAGCCAGACTGCCCTGGAGCAGAGCTCCAGCCTGGAGACCCCAGCCAGACTACCCTGGAGCACAGCTCCAGCCTGGAGACCCCAGCCAGACTGCCCTGGAGCAGAGCTCCAGCCTGGAGACCCCAGCTCCCCTCAGCTAGAACACCAGTAATCCTACTGGCCCTTCTAACCGGCCTACCAGCCCCAGCTACAGACACAAACCAGATGCACACACACACAGCTTGTATGCATAACAAACGAGCTAGCATGGATATACATTGAAGATGTAAATGAATGACATTAGGTGCTTTCTTGACACCAACTGTGTCTCTCCTAGGAGATGAGAGACTATGTCAGGTGAGGGTGGGGGGGGAGTGGAGGTGGGGGGGGGGGGGTTAGAGTCAGAGCAGGGTAGCAGAGAGTTCAAACAGGACTGACCATGACTAGGGCTGAGAGCCATGTTCCCAGAATTCAACGCTTCATCAAACCGCCCAAATATCGTCTGCAACCTGCAACAAAGAACACACATACAGGAGAGGTTAGACCACGTGCACACCAGTCACAACGTTACACAAAGACACATCACCGCCAAGGGGATACATCGCAACACACACACTAACATGCATGAACGTACACACACACACACTAACATAACATACACATCCATGCTCTGTGCACATCCATGCACAGAGCATGTGTAGGCTGAGGAGGCAGAGACTAGGCAGCATCAGCACATGTAGGCCGTCTGGCTGAGACAGGGGTGGGTGTGTCTCCAGTCACGCTAGTCACACCAGCCTGCAGCCTTCATTCAGACAGGAGCACAGCCTGGATACCCCCCCCCCCCCCCCCCCCAGAACCGCACACATCCGAGCCTAAAGAGGTGCTAACCGTCATGCTCACATTTATTCATACACATGTTCGTTAATCCTAATATTAACAATCCCAGGCACCTGGCAGCATTACAGCAGGGCTGGGAGCCCTTCATCTCGTGACAGAATAAGATGGTCTGGTGAAATGAAGGCACACGCACCACGCAGCCTGCGACAACACACACACAATTTATTCGGTTGCATCTGCTCCAGCGATACAAGCAAAGAAGCGACAAAACATCCTCAATGTCACACAACCTGTGTGTGTGTGTGTGTGTGTGAGAGAGTAACGATACACACCGTCCTCTGTAAGCCTGCCAGACAGTCCAAACCCCCCAGGCAGCTAAGCTGTTTTGATTACTGACGATTAGCGTAGCGTGTCCTTAGCTGCGTAGCATGTCCACACTCCTCTCTCCCCCGTCTTTTCGCTAGTCTACATTAGCGCTGTCGTTAGGCTTTCCTGCTCCCTCTGACAGCGTCCTACACGATGCCCTAGTTAGCGTGTAGTGCTAAGATCTCCATACGGGCTGGAGGATGGAAAAGGGCAGGTTACTGCGTAGCGTAGCCGTCGCTGTAACGATAGTGACACACTGAGTCCTTTACTCCCCTCTGCTCTTTGTGTCCAACATGGTGCAGTGGCTCCGAGATGGAGGGAGGGGAGAGGGGAGATGAGAGGAGGGAGGGAGAAAGAGAGAGGAGGAGGGAGGGAGAGAGAGGAGGAGGGGTTACAGAGAGAGAAAACAGAGAGAAACAACAGGGGACCAGAGCATTAAACGGCGTGAAGTAGGCACACGACCAGGAAACACCCACCATCTCACACACACACCTCAAAGAGAGGGTGTGGGGGCTTAAATCTGAGAAAAGTGCTGTGTGTGTGTGCGTGTGTTTTTGTCTGTGTTTTTGTCTGACGTCTGGAACGCCAGCGAAGAGCCTAGCAGGGCCATGTGTGGGAGACAATACAGAGATTCTGTTACCCTTTACATAACCTCCCTTACCGACACACACACACTCAGAGGGGGAGGGGCCACAGTCAGGGCTCGAAATTAACGGCGTCCCGTCGTCCCGGGGATGATGAAAAAGATGTCTGAGACAGTTCAACACAGACTGCGGGACGATAGACCATAACAATATAAAATGCATACACCAGTGGTTCGACACGTTTAAACACAAGGCGGGTGAAACATATCATCACATTTAGCTCTAGCTTAAAATTCCATAAACTATGAACAATGTATTCACATTACAAGCGCTGCTATGTGTTATGCGCTGCTCCACGGTGCGTGGTCTCGCTTCGTCAAACAAACAGTGGCCGTCCATCATGAGTAAACTAGCTAGCTACCAGCTAACATTAATTCCAACCCCGCTAGCAAACGTAGTTTTTGGACCTCGATATTTTTTTAAACCCTACATAAGCCCATGACCACAACCACTGCCGACATGACAAGACCTGTAGACCATCACGTCAATTCATACATCAAGGTAATGACAAATACCGAGCTAGCTAGCTAACCAAATGGGGACCTAACGTTATTTCGACCGGCTAGCTCTTGACAGTTACAGTACACTCGTCAGGAATTTCACGAAAATGTGGATGTACAGTAGAGCTAGAGCTAGCTAATACAAATAAAAAAACATATCTCAAAACATTCCGGCCTTAAAATCCAATAGTGATATGTTAGAATAGGATATTATTAATTTTTTGCCAATTACATTACCGTTATCGGCCGTTCAACCGACGATTCGCAAGAAGTACAATACAGCTAGTCACACATAAGCGGTGGCCGGGTGGCTTGGTTGGGCTACAGCCACACCAATAATTGTGTTAGCTTTTGTAACTTTGACACTTTTTGTAGAAAATATGTCAACCTTTCGAAACTTTTTGTAGAAAATATTTTTCAAACCGTTAGAAACGTAAAAAAAAACATTTAAAAAACTTTAGAAACTTTTTTTTTTTTACTACAGCCACACCAAGAATTGCGTTAGCCCCACCACGAAACAAGCAATACAATTGTGTATTCTATTGTGTATAATCACATTTAAATTCAGACATTGATTTGACTGTATGGATTACTAAATAGTGTTGTAAATAACCTAGACCCATGTCAGAAAAACACAAGAATATTTAGGGACAGCCCTGGCCAGACAGCACTATCAGAGAAGAGAGCAAGACTGCCCCTCCTCTTCCGCTTGTCCACTCTCCCTCCCTCTCCCCTCTCCCTCCCTTTCTCTTACTCTCTACTCCCTCCCTCTCCCTCTCCTTCCTCCCCCCTCCTTCAGTCAGTCTCCTGATCCGGGGGTTCCTACTAGACTTATGACTCTCAGTCCCTTTTCTCCACCCTCTTGTCTCTATTGCTCCGTCCTTCCTCCTTTCTTTCAGTCTTGTTGTCTCCCTCCCCCTCCCCCATGACACACCCACACACAGCTTATATAATGAGCAGATTGTACTTTTCTAAGATGGATATAGGCAGCACAGCTGGGGAGACTCGAATATCTCTGTTGTTCCTCTTCACCTCTCTCTCTCTTCCACTGCTTTCCTATCTCTCTCGTTCTTCCCTCTCTCCCTTGTTCTTCCCTCCTCTCTCTCTCTCTCTCTCTCTCTCTCTCTCTCTCGTTCTTCCCTCTCCCTCCCTCCCTCGTTCTCTCAGTTATCTGATCCTGGGTCTGGGGAGCTGATACATGATCTGGTCATCATGCCTCTGGCTGTAGATCTGCATTCCAGCAACACACACACACACGCACACACACACACACACACACACACACACCACACTCTGCTCCAGGAGCCCTCTCTCTCACAGACGGTGTGTGTTTGCGCCAGAGTCAACCATAATCTGCGTGACATATGATGGACAGGCCATGCATTCACAGACACAGTCTCATACGGAGCTCTCACAAGCTGCTGCTTGCGCAAACACAGCGTGTGTGTGTGCGTGTATGCTCAGAATCGACAACATGTTGCACGCTGGACTTTTCATTACGGTTACCACGGCGACCTAAGCAAGCTACACGACCACTCAATAGACCTCTTCAGAGAGACGCCTTCAACACGACACACACACACACAAACTGGTTTGCTCTCTATTCTGGCCGTCCCTCCGCCCTCCCCCCTCCTCCCTCCCGCCTCTCCCTCCCCCCTCCTCCCTCCCTCCCCCCCCCTCCCCTGGTATTGTCCGCTAGATAAAGCTCCTCAGTGTGTGTGAGGGGCAGAGTGGAGCATGGCGTGGCCTGGGACAGGGCAAGTGCCAACGCCACGGGACCCACAGACCCACCCCACACACACACACACACACCCTGATTCAGAGCCCCACACACACACACACACACACCCTGATTCAGAGCCCCCCCCCCCCCACACACACACACACACACACACACACACCCTGATTCAGAGCCCACACACACACACACACACACACACACACCACAGACAGTCCGGATGTTCCAGGCCTTCTGTTCCAGCTCATGCAGTGCACCGCGTAGCTCGTAGCTACGATGAGCAAGACCTGCTGGTTCACACCCATCTCTCTCACACGCCCACACACACAGGTGTCGCACACACTTAGATACATGTCACAAACACAGACACACACAGGTGACACACACACACACTCACCTTGCAGCAGGAAGCCCTCTCTTGCCCAGATCTGCTCTGACTCTTTCTCCGACATGCCGATACACATCCACCAGGGTTGCTGTGGAAGCTTCTCGCACCTGCAGAGAGGACAGAAAAACATCCCATAATATTCATGCTTTCTCTAGTGTCTCTTCGATGGGCTCTAGACAGCAGGGCTGGACGTCGGGAGGTGATGTACCTGTAGCGGTGTTGTGTGTGTGCGTGCGTGTCTGAATAGGCCTTGGGTGCGAGGGCAGTGCTTAAAGAAGTGGGATAAGGGTGCATTTCTCGTAAACACACAGATTGCACTCTCACTTCTCTGAGTGGGATTATCACACCACGTGGTCAACACTCACGCACGCCAAACCAAATATATCTGTCTGGATATGTGCCTGATCAAAGCCATGCGATTGGGTAGAACGTGTACTGTAACAATCCTGGGGAATAGAAGTTTTGTGTGTGCGGGACTCCGCCCGGAGAGATTGGGGATGGTGATTGGTTCGGTCAGTGTGTGGGTTGATAATGATTGGGTAGAGGACAGCATTCCGCTTTGGGGTACATCTTGGCAGGAGGCGATACCAGCCTCAACCCACACACACACACACACACACAAAGACACTAATCAGCAGTGTGTGATGAGTGGGGTTGGACTGGGGGTGTTCATGTTTCAGTGGTGAAGCTCTATAGAGCCCAGTCACCCATCCACTCCCTAATAATAGGCTAGGGGGGAAAAGTCTCTATGTCACACTCTCTGTTCGGCTCTAAAACAATGACAAAGACAGGGGACTCGAAGAGTTTGAGAGTTTCTCTCTCAAACACACGCACACACACTCACACACACACTCACTCACTCACTCACCTGTGGGTTCTGGTCTCCAGTTAGGGTGCAGAGATAGGGAACTATTTTGCTGAGACTCAGTGGCTGAGCACCATACCTGAGAGGGAGAGGGAGAGGGGGAGAGAGGGAGAGGGGGAGAGACAGACAGACAGAGAGAGGGAATATATTTAGTTGAATACAAGCTATGTGGGTCCAGTGACAACAACATGTATCCGCTTGGTTATTAAAGGTTGGAAAATCCCTTCTATAAATAATACTGTGCGAGCCAGTATGTTGTGAAGCAACACTTGATAGCGTGTGGCGTGCAACTGACCTCCACTGACCCACACAGACAGGTAAGAAGATTAACCCTAGAGCATGTGTGTGTGTGTGTGTGTCTACCATCTCTTCAGTAGGTATCAGTAGGAGATGAGGGTAGTGGATTCAAACCCAGTGAAGAGGAGTGGCACAGCGGGGAGTCTGAGGACAGGGAGGAGTCTGAGGACAGGGAGGAGTCTGAGGACAGGGAGGAGTCTGAGGACAGGGAGGAGTCTGAGGACAGGGAGGAGTCTGAGGACAGGGAGGAGTCTGAGGTCAGCGCTCCTCTCGACCTTGTGACGCGGCAGAGAGGAAGTTACTCACGTGTTGAGGGTAGCGCTGAGACAGACGCACACGCCCTCTCTGCTGCGGAAGTTCTTGTGTTTGAAACCAGCCAGCAACCGTTCCCACACGTACTGGAGAGAGAGGAGTGGGAGAGAGAGGGGGGAGAGAGGGGAAGAGGAGAGACAGAGAGAGGGTGAGGGAGGAGTGGGAGAAAGAGAGAGAGACAGAGAGAGGGTGAGAGGGAGGAGTGGGAGAAAGAGAGAGAGACAGAGAGAGGGTGAGAGGGAGGTGTGTATATTGAGGGCTTGTAACAGAGGGCTATGGATGAGAACTCTGCAGGAGCTGAGCAGATTACAGTTTATAAAGGTTACAATCTGTGTGTGTATGTGTGTGTACGTGTGTGTACGTGTGTGTTATACAACTCTGCCCAGCAGAGGGAGATTGTTCCTGGCATCCTCTTCCCAGGGCCTCCCCTCCACATAACATAGTTACATACATAGTTATGTATAGTTATAGTTAACTATGGCTAACATAGTTAGCCAACAACATTGCATCCAACATATCAATGTGTGTGTGCTCACCATGGGCGAGGCAGTCTGTTCCATGCAGCGTAGGATGAGCGCCTGGCTCTGCTCTCTGACCTGGTCCTTGCTGTCACCTAACCGGTCCACCAGCGCAGGGACCACTAGAGACGAAACAAAGAGAGAGAGAGACAGAGAGAGAGACACAGAGAAATAGAGAGACAGAAATAGAGAGACAGAGAAAGAGAGAGACAGAGAAATAGAGAGAGAGACAGAGAAATAGAGAGACAGAAATAGAGAGACAGAGAAAGAGAAAGAAAGAGAGAGAAAGAGAGAGAGAGAAAGAGAGAGAGGAGAGAGATGAGGTTAGGGTTAACAGGATCACATTCTGATCAACCAACCGAGTGATCAGGAGGCAGAGAGCCTCCAACACCAGGGTGACACAACAGTGCCCTCAAGTGGATCAAGGCTTTGTGCTAACAAACAAGCTCCACTAACACAAACGTCAACATAAATCAATACACACACTGCTCATTGGCAAAATAATACACACAACATTGTTCCAAAAAGGTTCAAATTCCAGTTATTTTATTAGGATACAAAATGAAACACAGAACATTAGACTTGCCGGGCTGGTCTGGACACACAATGCCCTGATGGCAGAAGTTCCTCTCTCTGTATGAAATAAACTTCCTCTTTTAAACACCCACAGGCACTCTCTCACACACACACTCACACACACACACACACACACACACACACCCTAAAGAGTGGGATGAGATCACCATGACACTGCCTCACTGATGTTCTTGGGTAAGAATGTGTGTGTGTGTGTGTGTGTGTGTGGGGGGGGGGGTTGGGGGTTGTTACCACAACAGTTGGTTTCCTTGGCAACAGATACAATACCCTCACACATGCTTACAGAGGGCATTGTTACGGCGAGATACATCATCCTCTGTAGTTAGAATGAAATCACTCTCACACACACACACACACAGATGTGTGTTCAAGTGTTATTCTAAGATATCAAGGGGCTTCATCCTCTAAGCCTCCATCTTGGTCATTATTTGGTTTCACAGATTCGTTCTTTGTCTCATGTATCTCACTACTGAGGACTGACTGATGGGTGAGGGACTCCGATCCCGTAGGGATTTGAACACTGGTGGGATGTGCCCACATTTTGTCTTTGACAAGAAGATAGGGGTCGGACAGGGGCGACAGGGGCGGGACTAGAAGATGTTTCGGCTGTGATTCCCCTTGGCTGGGAGGATGGAGACAACCTCCCCATGAGGCCAGTCCACTGACAGGACAACAAAGGGGCAGGGCAGAGACAGTGCACCAGGGTTCAGGCCATGTCACAGAGCGATTCTGACAGCATCCTGGAGCTCAACAGCAAGGCTGCAAATGTGTGTGTGGGTGTGTGACTAGGGCCAGCCTGGGTGACACAGTGGATGACACCTGCAGCAGTCCGACAGGGCTGTGTTATACAACAGGCCCGTAAACACACACGCACACGCCACAGAAGCTGTGTGGTGTTTGTGAGGAACAGGGTTATTGAGGTGAACTCCAGTAAGTCATACAAATTTCCTACCTAAATTTAGAGAACAAGCAAGAGAGAGACAGAGAAGAGAGTTAGAGAGAGAGAGGAGACAGAGAGAGAGAGAGAGAGAGAGAGAGAGTAGACAGAGAGAGGAGAGAGAGAGGAGAGAGAGAGAGGAGACAGAGAGAGTAGACAGAGAGAGAGAGAGGAGAGAGAGAGAGGAGAGAGAGAGAGGAGACAGAGAGAGAGAGAGAGAGAGAGAGAGGAGACAGAGAGAGGGGGGGACAGAGAGAGGCGGGGGAGGCAGAGAGAGAGTTAGGAGACAGAGAGAAAGGAGACAGAGTTAGGAGACAGAGAGAGGCGGGGGAGGCAGAGAGTGTTGGGTCAGATCAGGATGCAGCTGCCTGGCGGTGTGTCTTTGAGGTTCGACAGAAAGTGAGGGAGGAAAACTTGACATGAGAGGAGGCTCAGAATGACCTCAACTCCACAGACACACATAGGCAAGCACTGAGATCAGAAAAACAAACCTTAACAACACAGGGGGTGAAAAAAGACACAAACACGCACGGAAGAGGGGCAGCTGCCTCACCTGTGCCCAGGTATCCCTTGAAGCGCTCTCCCAAGCGCTCCACAAACGCCTCGGTGATGTCGATACCCAGCAGCACCACCTGCAGGCCCAGACAGAAACACGTTAGGGATCGCCCAAAGAGGGGGTTTCAACACAGGACAACAGACAGCAGAAGTCTCCTTCACATGTGGAGGAAGGTCAGAGCCCAGTCCACCATGACCCTGCTGCCTGAGGGTGGTGGTCCTACGCTATGGGTCCACTTGGTGAAATGTGTAGACGGGGGCCGTGTCTGAGACTCCCACAGCAGTTTTCCAGCGAGCCTGTGATTAGAATCAGATCCCGAATGGGGCCGCGCTCCCGGAATGCTTGTGTTGGCAGCGCTAGATGGAAGCGGAACATTCCTCCGAAAATCCGTTAAAACATATTCCTCTCCTGTCCGCGGAGGGGGAAGAGTCCCGCCTGCAGCTATGCCCTATTTTAGTCAGAAACGGGGGGAACCAGGTGAGGGCCGAAAGAGGGGGGAGGGGGGGAAAAGAGAGAGAGAGAGAATAACGAGTGGGGGAGGGTGGGGTTGGTAGAACGAGAGAGAAAGTGAGTGGCTAACGAGAGGAGAAAGCAGCCAAGGGCTCTCCACCTTCCCCCCTCCCAGCACCCCTACCCGACAGGCCCAGAGCCCTCGTCCATATGGCATCCTCGTACGAGGGCCGGGCTCTGAGGGGCGCAGAGGAAGGAGCTGAGACTGTTTACCTGAGGATGGGGATGGGAGGGGGCAGGCTAGCTACCTGAACACAGCACAGGCCCTCACCAGCAGGGCTGAATAACGAGCACAGGGGGTGGTGGTGGTGGTGGTGGGGGAACCAGACGCCTCACTCAGACTGTGGCCACACTACCTACTCCCACACGGGGATGATGGGAGTAAAGCAGGCTTTGTTGTTCTGCATGTGTTCATGCGTGTTGCTGCCGTGAGGGCCTGGGCTGTGTTGGCTAGCTGATGGCCGTGTCACATGGATCTCGTCAGGATAACACTACAGGGTTCTGCTGTCTTCGATCGACCAAAAGACTTGTTCCAAAAGGGACAGCCGGTTGGATCGCCTGGCTTGATGTTCAAGCAGGGTCGGGCAATGAGTCTTGCAGCTCTAAACCACTCAGAGAGCACAGATAAGGCAGCCTGCAATATTAATGTCTGCTGCTGTGGCGTGTGTGTATCCTGCATATGCACTGGTCCTTCTGTAGTTTCTGTGAGTCTGCAGCTTCAGTGAGAAAAACAACCTTGAGAAACTAAAAAAACTAAAAACAGAAAAAAGGACAGACAGTTGAGAGAGTAAGTGGCTGTAGGGGCGAGAGAGGAAGACAAAGTGCTGGAGAGCAAAAATAAAAGAGGAACAGCCGGTTACTATTCTCCTCTAGACAGAAGCAGTCATGAGTCAGATGAGTCTGACTGGTTTTTCACATCTCCTCTTGAGACTCCATCTTTCTCTCCTCGTCAACCTCCTTCATTTTCCTCCACTTTTATTACTCTGCATCCATCCCCCCCTCTCTGACAACCTCCCACCCTCTTTCTGACATCATCTCTCCCTCTCTCTGACACCCCTCTCTCTCTCTCCTCCTCCCTCTCTGACAACCTCCCACCCTCTCTGACAACCTCTCACCCTCTCTCCCTCTCCCTGACATCCTCCCACCCTCTCCATTCCTACCTCTCTGGATGTGACTTAGTCTATGCTGACTCTGCAGCTTCATCTCCAGCACCGCCCCCCTGCAATCCCTGGACCAATCCCTGAAAGCCCAGGCAGGCTGAGGTCAGATTGATGTTGCTAGCAGACTCTGGTCTGTGGTCATTTTGGTATCATTAATGTTTTATTAGGCTTTATGGAACGGGGAGTGTCTAATTTGTGTAATGAGGTGTGTGAAGAACTAACTTTGTCCAGTGTGGAGAGATGTATTGTGTCACTATAGGTGGAGAGTTTGATTCTCATCCAAGCTCATGATCTGATCCAATTACATCATCGCTGAGTTTTATTGTGATGATGTAAGCTCTGCGCTTGGGCCAAGTTACGTATCCTTTTCAGTTCAATAAATGGCTTCTTCATTTTGCAGTTCAAGAAGACAACATCCATCACACAGAGTATCAGGTATCATATATTAGGCTCCAGTCATACTGTAACTTAATTTGATTTTGGATGCAATACTTGTTTACATTTAACTCTGGTTGTCTCACGTTGTTTATTAGTCCTTACTTTGAAGTTTAAAAAAAAATCTGGATTTGCTAAAGAAATTGACAAAAGGAACGAGGGTGCTGCAACACGGTGTTTTGATCAGATCTACGTATACTGGGGCCAGGTTCAAACAATAAACGCCATGACCCCTCCCCCATCCTTTCCTCTCGAGCGCCCTGACAATGGGTCCCTTCTATAGCAGTCAGTTTAAGTGAGCCTTCTGAAGAAACCAAAGAAAAAATCCAACCAAATTCGATTTAGTTTACAAGGATTTGAATTGTAAAAGATAATTTTATAGTTATGCCAATAGCGGGCGCGTACAAATCTAAACTAAACTAAACAACCGTGGCTTGTCTAGAGAGTAAATGGTTACAAAAGCATTTAGCATGGAATTGTGTGGAATTTTTCTTCAAAGAGGTTGAAAAAATTGGCACAGTAAATAAGATTAGTGGGGTTTGCATTAGGAACCGATTAGTTAGACTTTTTTACCAGATTATGCGCCCGCGAGTCCGAATCTTTCGGCTAGACAGTTCCCCCATGAGCCCAGACGATGACAGCTCGTTAATACTAGTTCTGCTGCCTGGCAAGATAACGTTAGCCGTACCCGACACTGAAGCGTGGTACACAACACAACTACTAGACAACATTTTGCCAAAACGATCACTCGTTCACCCTTCTGTTTTACAAATGTAGTCATATGCAAACGTTATTATTAGCTAGCTTCATGAATCTCATAGATTGATGCCACTGCAATGCATCCGCAATTCAACCCCAAGCCTAGCGTTCTGCTAGCTCAAATTCTCACCTTGTAATTGCTTGCGTTTACCCATCCCGTAAGTTCATCAATGGTTTTATCCAGTCGTGGCTTATCTTGTTCCACGTCAGGTGAACGTTGCGGGTCGTTCAGATAGTCAATAAGGTCCTGGCCGACCTGCAGCCTTCTAGTAACATCCTTCTGCAGAACCTGCTGGTAAAAATAGTCCATGTTGTCATGTTCCTCCATTGGGCACGCAGCGCCGAGTGGCCAGCTTTAGTGGCCAGCCGCAGACGAGACACTGGTCGGTGTTTAGTTCGAAAAAGGTTAGCCGCTGTCCACGAGCTTTCCTTATGAACACTACCGGAGTCTGAAGGACGAGGACTGTTTTACTAGTCGGACAGGTTATCAACAAACAACCGACTTGTCAAACAGTAGTAGTGCACGCCAGCACCATTTACACTCTTCAATTGCTTAACTTTGATTTTCTTTTCTCCAGATAGATAATTTAAAGATATTTTAGAATTTGCCCAGGTAGGCGTTCTGGAGATTTTGCTAAACGTGGATTTACTTTCTGAAAGTTACGAAACGGTGACTGAAAATACGGTACAATGGACAAGGTCCGTTAAATCGACCCGCATCAAAACAGAGCTATCCAGCTAACGTTAGCTGCCAAGCTAGCTAACGAAAGCCGCGAACCCTGGCTAGCACTAGCAGGGTTAGCTAGCTGCTAATATTAGTTAGCTAGTTGATCACAGGCCTGACCCTAAGATTTAAGCTACTTTGTTTTTGTATTCCATGGGTTAAAAGTATCCGTGGACCCGTCGAAATAAAGTTGCAACCAACTTTGAGGACAATTTTTTTCTGCGCTCCCGCGGTTCCTGGATACTCTTAATCCGAGAGTAATCGTTACTGAGACAGCTGTCGGAAGTCCTTCCCCGCTGAAAACCAGCGCGCCGCCGGTAACTGCAGATAGTAGGTAGCGCAGACGAACAACCGAAGGCCAGCGCGGTCCTTCGGCACCGCACAGCTAGCCAGGATAATGCCTGTAGTAAAATGATTGGTAGACACCGGACACAGTGACATTTATTTTACAGATAGATTACTAATATTTTGTGTCACTAGTAATATTACTGTATACGGATTACGGAATATGCACTGCCATGATTATGCCAAACAAATAGACATTTGTCGATATGTGAGTTTGAATGAAAATCTACGAAGCTCTCCACCGACATCTGGCGACAAAACTATACTCTTTCAGTCAAAATCGAAAACAGCAAATTATTTCAGGAAGCAGTATTCAATATTTTTTATTTCAACACATTAGAGACACAGTCGGACCACATTTACTATGTTACTTTTATTCATTTATTTTGTATGGATTTCTTCAACATAAAAGTCCTGTTAAACAGCTGTCAAGAGAGGGCATTAGTCTCGTTACCATACAGTCGGTCCAGTCAATGCGTCACATAAACGATACACCTCTACTTGCTAGGCTCAATACTGTCCGTCTCTAACCCAGCATTAGCCCTGTACAATCCAGTTTCTCCTGAACACCTGAAACCACTGGATAGGTGGCAGCAACATGGTATATAAGACACACTGCACTGTATGGCTAAAACACTCCCCTAGGGTGCTTGACTCAACTTTTCAAGGAAGAGTAATCCTGTCTAATTCTTGTTCCCCTGAATCCAAAAAGTAACAGTTTCTCTTTGCACTTGGGCAGATTTTTCATATATGGCTAACGATTTAATATATATATATATATATATATATATATATATATATCCAATCTTCTAAGTTCTAAATAAATGCGTTTGGTATGGGGGTTCAGAGTTCAAGGTTCAGAATTGACCTCATTCCAGCAAGTAGATATGAGTGGCTCAGTATTTAGGGATAGTAATAGATTTGGAACAAGGCCTGTGTGTCAACACAGCCACAGTGCACAGGAGGCCCTGAGTACACACAATCCAGTGATGTAGCACACACAATCCAGTGATGTAGCACACAAATCCAACCTGATGTCATTAAAAGCCAAGGTCCTGACTGACAGGGTCCATTTATGTCAAACATCAATATATATTTTTTATTATCTCAAACAGGAAAGATACATATATCTCTTCCTCTCTGGATAGACAAGCATGGACAATTACAATAAACACTGAAAAAGAGATAAAATGAAAATAACAATTTGTTGAAGACCTTCTCCTATCTGAGAAAGGTTATATATTTTTTTTAGTTTTTTTGCCATTGCAAAACATTTTCTGTACAAACAGAATTAAAATCTCAAACTGAAGCACAAAAAAAAAAGTCATGTGTCTTCTTTTGTGGTTCCTGTCTGCTACCCTATCCCAATCCTGAATTAGAGGGTGCAGTGGACTGTTTCTTGGAGCCCTATCCAAGCAACCTCCCTGCTGTACTTCACAAGCACTGTATTTCCCCAAACCAAAACACCCTCACCTTATCCCAAAGTTGCACGTCCATTGATCGAAGCAGAATGACTCACAAGATGGTCACATTGAGGTGGTGTGTGATTGGTTCCGATGACGCTCCACTCAAGTGTTGTCCCATCATCTCATCGTCTAAAGACAACATAGTTCCACTGTTCAGAGGCCCTCCTCTCTGCTTTCCTTACATCCAGTGAAAGGAAGATCCTTGCCCCCCTTTACCCACTCTCCCGATCCCCCTACACCAAGATTAGCACTGGGACGTTTAGACGGGGGGAGGGGGGGCGGTTGATGATGGAGAATACGGGGTATACACTAGTATTGTTTTGAGAGAGAGAGAGAGAGGGAACAGGAGAGTGAGAGAGCGAGGCAGGCGAGACCTCTGCAGTGCTGTCTTATGGATCAACGATCAGTGGCGATCAGTCTTGTGTATTGACCAGTGGGTCGGTAGTAATGATGAGTCCAGGGCCCCCCCCCCTCCCCCCTAGGCGGGCTCACAGCAGCAGAACCTGCAGACAGAGGTGCCCCCCCCGGGCCCTCCACTGTCAGAGGATGATGCAGCAGCGACACAGACGCTGGCCCCCCCCGTGCACGGAGGGAGGGGGCGTCACCGGAGCAAAGTAGGCGTGGACCTTGATCTCGGGGAGGTGGGCCTATCAGGGGGCAAGAGGAGAGAGCGGCTTTAACACTTCAGAGGACTACAAGCACGAAAGAACTACATCTTAAAAAGGGACATCAGCCTAGAGCAAGACTCAAGAGAGCTGCTGATGAAATAGCTGAGACAAGCCAAGGCAGGAGATCCAAAGGGAGGACGAGGAGGGACTGACCCGTATGCGTTTGATGCCAGCCCGGGTGACCTGTTGGCAGTCGTACAGCTCGATGCGTTCCAGACGGTGGCAGCTCTTCAGGTGCTCTAGTGTGACGTCGGTGATCAGGGGGCAGTTATCCAGCTCCACCACCGTGAGGCGCTCCTGTCCACACGCGCTGCTGCTCAACGCCCGGATGCCATCGTCGGTGATCAGCTCACAATGGGACAGGGACTGGGGAGGAAGAGAGGAATCGTAGATTTTTTTGTGATAGCAAAGACACTGAAACACACACACACACACACACAAGTTTGTAGTACCAGTGCTTGCAGGCGGGGGCAGTGGATAGAAAGCTGGACCAGGGTGTTATCAGTCACCTGGGGGGAGAAGAAGACAAACTCTGTGTTTACAATCTACACGCAGGGGTGTCAAACTCCGGTCCTCGAGGGCCGCTGTCCTGCATGTTTTAGATGTTTCCCTGATCCAACACACCTGATTCAATTAAATGGGTTGTTATAACGACCATTCATTCGAATCAGGTGAGCTGGATCAGGAAAACATCGAAAACATGCAGGACAGCGGCCCTCGAGGACCGGAGTTTGACACAGGCTCAGAACAAACAAGTCACCCCCCCCCCCCCCCCCCCCCCAACCAAACGAGCCCGCAGTGAAATCCTCTTAACATTCAAGACCAGGAAAACAACCCACGGAAGTCTTACCAAAATACATTCTTCTAAGTCCATTTTTTCAAGCTCGTGACAATTCTGCAAGGTTAAAAACACATTTAAGACCACATGAAACAAGATTTCGATGGACTGGTAAGTGTGTGTGTGTGTGTGGTGAATGTGGGGTGATGAGGGGGCATTCCTCACCCTGGCCAATACAGTAAACCCAGCATCTGTCACATGGGAACACCGTGCAGCTTCTAGGATCCTGGGACACACAGTAGAGAAGAGATAAAGAGAGAGAGAGAGAGAGAGAGAGGGGGGGGGGGGAGGAGAGAGAGAGAGAGAGAGAGAGAGAGGGGGAGAGAGAGAGAGAGAGAGGGGGGAAGAGTTAGTAAGAGCTGGCTTCCAGTAACGGGCCAACAGGGTCTGAGTGTGGCGTCAGAGCTCACTTGAGTCTGGGGCAGTTGAGCCCCATGGCTGTGAGGGAGGCGTCAGTGATGTTGCTGCAGCCTGACACACACATGATCTGCAGCTTGTGACAGCCCCGACACAGGCTCACCAAGCCGTCGTCTGTTATCTGCTGCAGAGAA
Source organism: Thaleichthys pacificus (assembly GCA_023658055.1). NCBI lineage: Eukaryota > Metazoa > Chordata > Actinopteri > Osmeriformes > Osmeridae > Thaleichthys > Thaleichthys pacificus. The sequence goes on along the minus strand of CM042861.1, from coordinate 10,504,380 downwards.
CACACACACACACACACATTACCATTCACTGGCATGCACACTTCCTCACACACCATCTTTCGGTCGCGCTCTCGTCTTTTGTTCTTTCTCTCCCACGCACGCAAACACACGTAAGACTCTTTCTCTTACTGTGCAGGACTGCATGTTGATAGTGGTGAGTTCAGGGCAATGTTTCTGCAGGTGTTTAAGAGCTCCATCCTCCAGCTGAATCAAACACATCAACAACAACAACAACAGCCTCTTAAGGTTCTTATTGCACCCGGCAACCAGGAGAGGGCAACATTCCCTTATGCTACAGTATCAGGGTGTGAGTGTGTGTGTGTGTGTGTTTGGGTACCTGTGTGCAGCCTCGGAGGAACAGTGCTCGTAGGCCCGTGCATCCTCTGGACAGGGCCTCGATGCCGTCACGCGTGATCTGGTCACACCACGACAGGTTCAGCGTCTCTAGCATCCTGCAGCCGTCACTGCTGACACGAGGTCAGGGGTCAAGTCAGAGTTATTGGATCAGTCGTACTCTCAATCGCTGATACTTTTGATTCGTGGTGCAATGGCTCCAGTATGCGGAATCCCAATTGGAATTGGAATTGGGGGAAGGTTTAGAATTCAATTCATTCCACTAACAGGAATGGCACAAGCTGTGTCACGAGATGTTCCCGCTAGTCAAAACACGCCACTTATGATGACCTCATAAGGTTCATCTTAGATTATTTCCTCCTGTGATCAGCACAACCTGAACTGTCAATCTTTCACAAGGAGAAATGTTAAGATTGCGAAAAGGACAACGAAAGGAATGTTCTGACAGCTAGGGCTGCCGTTTGGGCACACAGACAGAACGATCTGTCATATTTTGTCCTGTCTTTCTCCATTCATTAGGACGGGTGTGTCCTACCTGAGGGCCTTAAGGGAGTGGTTGCTAACGGAGACACAGGAGGTGAGGTCCAGTTGTCTGAGTTTGGAGCAGAACTTGCTGAGGCTGAGGCAGGTGCTGTCTGTGATCTTGGTGCAGCCGTTCAGATTCAACACCTCGATGTTCCTGCAGTTCTGAGAAAACGTCCTGAAGGGAGGGAGGAGCCGCAGCCAGTCAACACAACCAACAGGGGTGTCTGTTTGCGTGTGTGACCGTGTGTGACCGAGAGACCGTGTCCGTGTGTATGTGTGTGTGTCAGCATGTGTGTGTCAGCATGTGTGTGTTAACACATCTTAAAATGTTACGTGTGTGACCGTGTGTGACCGAGAGACCGTGTCCGTGTGTATGTGTGTGTGTCAGCATGTGTGTGTCAGCATGTGTGTGTCAGCATGTGTGTGTTAAGAAACGACTTACTTCATGGAGGCGTCTCCCACACTCAGACACCCCCTCAAGCTCAGCTGTCTGAGGAAACCCCCGCATCGCTTGGAGATGTGCTCGACCACCCTCCCCTGGGGAGAGAGAGAGGAGGACAGGAGACCACAGGAGGGGGCGGAGCAACGGCACGTTACAAGCGTCAAGCGGTAGGTAATAGAAAAGAGGGAGGGGGGGATCAGATGAATTAAGAAAGAGAGACAACGGGGGAGTGAAGAGAGGGTGAGAGGGGGAAAGAGAACAATAGAAGAAAGGGAGAGAGAGAGAGAGAGAGAGAGAGAGAGAGAGAGAGAGAGAGAGAGAGAGAGAGAGAAAAGGGGAAGAGAAAGAGGCAAGGAGGGAGGGAGAGACTACTGTGACCCGGGCTAGTCCGAGGACAGAGGCTCAGTGATGACGTCACAGACATGCAGCACTAAGCCCTGGGCAATGAGCTTGATAATGCTACTCAACACACAAACAGTAGCAGGCACACACACACACACAAACTGAGGCCCGTACAGACACACACAACCATCTCCATAACCTCTCACCTCTATGTCTGTCTGGAAGTTAAACAGGTCAATCTTTTGCCAGTTACTGCCATCTAGGGCTAGGACATTCCATGCCTGGAACAGAGAGGGGGGAGAGAGACAGAGAGAAAGGGAGAGAGAGAGAGAAAGGGAGAGAGAGAGAGAGAGAGAGAGAGAGAGAGAGGATGGATGTGGTGAAGGAGATATGGAAAAATGACAAAGATTATTATTTGTAGCTTCTGGACAAATGATAGGTAATAGTCGTAAGGCTTTTACGCCATTCGCCAGGTGTTGAATAGTGGGAGGGGCTTACCTTTGACACCTGGGCACACCTGCACAGCGTGACCACATCTAGGTAGGAGAATATTCTAGAGAGAGAGAGAGAGAGAGATGAGGGGAGGGGACAGAGTTGTTCCTTCTTTAGGGGGCATCGTTTTTTCTTTGTCCTTTCTTTAATCTGTCCTCTGACAGTTCTATTGTTGACCTCAGTTTGAGTCCCACAAATGGCCATCCACACCACATGGAGAATGAGCTGTAGCAGGCCACACACACACACACACAGACAGACAGACACACAGACAGACAGATTTCCACATGACATGAGAGGTGTAGCTCTAGCAAGCGACTGGGTCAGCGCAATCTATTAATCTACCACTGAGTAATCTATGGCTCTCAGACAGGCCAGGGTCACACACACACATACTCTCTCTCTCTCACACACACACACACACACACACACACACACACACACACTCTCACACACACACACTCCCTTTCATTCTTTTTCGCTCTGTGTCATAGTGGTCCACATTGATTGTGTAAGGGGCTGTGATGTATCTAACATCTCATTCTCTACTATAATGCTTTGTTTTAGGATGAAGTGGCCTCATGCCAAAGTCGGGGTCTGAACTGAAATGTCCCTTTAACCCCAGGAAACCAGAGCTGACCATTGTTCCCCTATATGGACAAAGAGACAAAGGGTGTGTGTGTGTGTGTGTGAGTGTGTCTGAGAGATAGACAAGGGCATGTAGGGGCATGTCTGTCGGATGTACAGAATATAATTCAAAATAGAAAGAACAGCAAAAAAACTAAAAAACTAAACACGTCACACAGTCCACTCCAGTCCATCCATTGATCAGCATCTGATAAACCAGCTGACCAATCAGATAGGACCTGATTGATCGTCTCTCTGATGACTGAGCATGATGGATGCCATTGATTGGCTGTCTGGTTTAATCTCACACTCTCTGTGATACATGATGTCATGGACAGGCAGCTGACAGTGGAACCCAAGACTATCACTAGGCAGTCAATCTGGGAAAGACAATATGGCCGACCAGTCAATCAATCATATTTACTTACAAAGTTCTCGACAGAAACCAAACTGCAAGTCCCTCGATGAAGCAAGCAGATTCTACGACTGGTGTTTTTACTTTTCGAAATATGAAATCCCCCCCCCCCCCCCCTCTTCTCTCCAGCATTGACAGATAACAACAAGCCTCTCCCACCGCCTGCTGCTGGTTGCTATAGCAACACCGGTTTGGGGATGGGGGGGGGGGGGGGGGGTATTGGGGTCGGTGCTGAGTCTGCACTTCTGGGCTCCGATCAGACGTCACCGAAAACGACCCCAAGCAACTCGGGCTCCCAGCTCAGGCAGGATCTGAGCACACAGGGTCACACACACGCACATCCTGTCCACTCCCCGCCCTCCCCTTGTGTGGTCATTCCAAGTGCTGGTCCTGGCAGGATTACTGGGTGTTGTAGGGTACACTTGTGTACACGTAAAACATTTTCAAGAAAAGACTAAGTATTTATCTGTACTACGGTATCAAGGCTGTCTTTTATGCTAGGTGTGAAGCTATGCTTATGTGTGTTGCGTAATCCAGTCTTCTAGCACACTAAGGTGTGGCAGTGTGGAGTGAGGCAGTGTGGAGTGAGGCAGTGTGGAGTGAGGCAGTGTGGAGTGAGATAGTATGTTAGTGTTAGAGTGTGGAGTGAGGCAGTGTGGAGTGAGGCAGTGTGGAGTGAGGCAGTGTGGAGTGAGGCAGTGTGAAGTGAGGCAGTGTGGAGTGAGGCAGTGTGAAGTGAGGCAGTGTGGAGTGAGGCAGTGTGGAGTGAGGCAGTGTGGAGTGAGACAGTGTGGAGTGAGGCAGTGTGAAGTGAGGCAGTGTGGAGTGAGGCAGTGTGCTAGTGTGAAAGTGTGCTAGTGTGAGAGTGTGCTAGTGTGAAAGTGTGCTAGTGTGAGAGTGTGCTAGTGTGAAAGTGTGTTAGTGTGAAAGTGTGCTAGTGTGAAAGTGTGCTAGTGTGAGAGTGTGCTAGTGTGAAAGTGTGTACTGGTGTAACTAGGTACACTGGTGACTCCCTTAACACTCCACAGCTGGAGCAGTAGGAGAACTCAGCACTGCGGAATTCCCCACCAGCAAAGACAGGCTATTTATAGCACACACACGCACACACACACACACCAACAGTATGAATACAGAACGCTCACATTCAGTACCAAGATTCACATGCTATGCGATGCTCGCACATTGACACAGACACCTTTGTGATTTGTGCTCGAGTGTGTGTGATCTCAACAGGAGAGACTGGAGCTGTTAGTGGACACAGTGTTGGTGTGGAGGTCACACCAACAGTTATCAGAACACCAATCCTAAGAAGTGACACACCAAAACAGTCATAGAAACCCACACACACACACACCCATGCTCACGCCTAGAAGGTTAACCAGCTGGTTCTTGAAGGCCAGCTATGCCCTTATTTAATCAGTAACCCTGGCTGGAAGCTCTTGGTTTTCCAAGTGTGTGTTTGTCTGTGTTGTCAGTGGCCATTTCACTTACCTTAGGAGAAGCTCTTTAGGAAGCTTCTTGTTAATGGGGGCTTCATCACTGTTTGAGAACACCTGCAAATAAAAGCACTTTCAGAACTTGTGTTGCTTGCACACACACACACATTTCTACTATAAGTTTCTACTATAGCACCATCATTGCACCCTAACACACAAATGAATACTACTGGTATCTGCTATAGCTGCTATGCTAAGCTAATATATTCGTGTTTCCCCTGCCACAGTTAGCCTACTGGCAACGGTGACACAGGTTAGTCTGATTAGCTATAACAGCCATGCTTGCAGGCTAAGCCTAATTATCTAAATTAGGACTACTGGAAGGTTGCTTGGCTGTCTACCGAACTGATGCCCTTTTATGTAAACGCACACACACACAGGTGATTAAACTCAGGCCATTTCTTGTTATCTACAAGAGCTATGGGGAGTTGAGGCAGAACATTCCAGATCAGGTAGATTCTATTCATCTGTAGAGCTCAATTTCAGCCCACCCACACACTCAGCACTATGCTATGCTTCTGACATGACACACACACAACCACACACACACGCACACAGACAGAGGAAGCAGGCCTTTGTCTCTGTGTCTATCTCTGTCTCTCTTCCCCTCTGCTTCTCAAGTCTCTCATGAGAGGAATCCCTGCTGCTACTCAGACACACACACACACAAGCATGGTGTGAATACCCACTGAGAGAGCAAAGGTTGATTTTGGAATGTTTGAGTTACAGTTATGTCAGTGACATACACCACCCCCTAGCAACAGAACAAGTTCATAAAGACAGATAATGTGTGAGAGAGAGAGAGAGAGAGAGAGAGAGAGGGAGAGGGAGAGGGAGAGGGAGAGGGAGAGGGAGGGAGGGAGAGGGAGACTATGCAGTAAATTGTATTTGCCTAACTTTTTAGAAAGGTCTGACCAGGGACTGGGGTTGCAAATTAGCCTATTGGCTAAAAACCTTTTATGCAACACCTCTACAACATTATCTATGTATGTAATAATGTGCGCTGCATTGTCCCTGACAAATAAATAAATAAAAATAAAAAAAGAGAGAGAAAGACCTCAGTCAGTGCCAAAACACAGAGCCAAAATGGTGGACACAGGGCAATAGGCTTCCAGGATTCCAATTGGGTTATCTGCAACTGTGTTCAAGCCATTTAGCAGCAGGACACCCTGTGGCAATAAACAAAGCATCCCTCCAAATGGTTTAGACACGAGTGAATGGGGAGAATGCAGGGGTGAGGGAGGGGGTAACGTCCCAGGATGTGTATGCTGGAGACAGCGCATGGCATTCCCTGCGAGGGTGAGGTAGCATCACAGGATGAGGACTGAGGATGAGAATGTGTCTCCTCCTCATGATCTGGCTCCTGTGGCCTTCGCAGCTCTGGGTCTACATCCACTAGCTGGGGACATCCAACAGGAGTCAGATGGCCGAGCGGTGAGGGAGTCGGACTAGTAATCTGAAGGTTGCCAGTTCGATTCCCGGCTGTGTCAAATGACGTTGTGTCCTTGGGCAAGGCACTTCACCCTACTTTCCTCGGGGGGAATGTCCCTGTACTTACTGTAAGTCGCTCTGGATAAGAGCGTCTGCTAAATGACTAAATGTAAATGTAAATGTAGGAGCTGAGAATACGACTCCAGCAAAAAGCTCTTCAAAGGAACTATCCTCCTCTGTTTTTTGGTTAACAGCTCCTGACCCATCTTTTTTCATACACACACACACACAGCAGCCTCTCTCTCTCCCCCATTCCTCCACTTCTCTCGCATTATAAACAAGCAGTTTCCCACCAGCCGTCGCTTTTCATCCTGTTTCTAAGAGGCTTACAGAGCTCCATTGGGAAATCCATCGAGTTGGCAATGCATACTACTATGTCCACCCGACTATTCTCTGCTCACTGACACTACACACACACACACACACACAGCCCTGTTATACATGTTTCAGTACCTGTCCACCTGGAAAAAAAGTCTTCATGGCAAATACTGAGAGAGAGAAAGAGAGAGAGAGAGAGAGAGAGAGAGAGAGAGAGAGAGAGAGAGAGAGAGAGAGAGAGAGAGAGAGAGAGAGAGAGAAAGAGAGAGATCCTGGCAAGCTACACTATTTGAACTAGAAGAAGAGCTGGGTTGCGGTTTCACAGCCAAATTGGTCGAGTGACAGATACAATGTCAACAGGGCACAACCTGTTTATTGTTCGGTCAACTTGAAAAGGAGGAGCTGGGAAGGCATGACAGCCACCGGTGTAAACCGTAGAAAGCCTATCCAGAGCCAGCCCCAGAAGCCTATCGATGCTAATAACCTATGGATCAACACCAAGTTACTGAGGGCTCGTGTGTCCGGATGACCCGCGTCGGCCTCTGTGCCTATTCCCAGCCCTGACGCCTCGAGCTCCAAACGCAGCCCGAGCCCCAGCGCTTCTGTCCAGCAGAACACAGCCCCATGTTGTCGCTGTCAGCTGGTGCGACTGGACAATAACAGGATTTCGGATTACCCTTGGCCAACAAAAGCCTCGGCTCCCTTCAGCATGTAAAATTAGAACAGTGTACGGTCCAACACACACAGTTATACACACACAAAGACACACACAGTCTCGCCCTACGGACCCGATTCATGTCAATGAAATTAACAGAGCTCTGCCATTCACGCAGACCTCATACCTCGAACCTGCCCTTGGTGATGCCGTTCATGTCTGCGGCGGCACGTAGCTGAGTGTGTTACCGCACACACACAAGTCTAGGACGGGCGCTGTGTTTGACGAATGCCGTATTGTTTTTAACGCCTGGGCGGTGGAAGCAGAGGCTGAGCTGGGCGCTCTCCCCTGCCGGCAGCGACGCTCCTGTCTTCGGGTCAGAAGGGAGGATATTCCGGGTCGGCCTGGAGGAGTGGTTGTCGCGGAGCCCGACGGCTCTCCAGTCCGTCTCATCCCAGAGCTACCAAAATAACAATAATAACATGGACGGTCTGTCAAGTGACTTCACTTCCGCCTCTCCCCTATGCTCCAGCGCAAGTCCAACGGCACTAACCTTCCAACCTGACTCAACAAAAACACGAGACAATGTCATCAGTGTTGTCCGATTAAGCAATATTACACTTGATCCTTAAGAATATTTTGCTTCGTCTTCTTCCTGCATTCGTTTAACAGTTGACTCCGGTAGATAGGGGAAGGGGAGGGATGTAGTGACGTCATTTCTGCGGGTAAAGCACGCGTGGCCGATTTGTTTTGATTGTCGATTTCATCCAGAGACACAGAATGTTATGACATTAGCAAGCGCCACAAAGATTTCAAAACTGTCGTGACTTCGTCATTACCACCACATACGCTTTTTGGTTTTTCAGAAGAAAAGAAAAAACGGTCTCAATATTTAAATGTTAGATTCTCTAACCAAGATTTCGACAGTATAGCCTACCACTTGAGAACGCATCACCCTTTTCAACTGCGGCGAAAATGTCAACTCAAACTAACAAAAACATATTTTTTTGGAGCAAGGATTCACCTTCAGCAAGTGTTAATTAAAACATGTGTTCACCTCAATACAAACACGATGCACCACGTCAATCTTTAAAACATCACATTGTGATTTGGCCTTATTTCAACGGTTTTTAGACGAAAGACAGAAGCAAGTAGTGTCAAGCAAATGTTCTTCCTTGCAACGTTTAGCGACTGTTTCCAAATATACGGCTAGAGGGCGCGCTTATACAGTGTCTCATCCGTCAAAGTTTTTTAACTAAAATAATTCCACGATGCAAGACATAATGACAAAAACCTAGCAAGAAAGGCTAGCATTGATGAGGAATATGCTCCTGTGTGTGTTTCGCTGCTCCTTGCACGCGTGTTAGTTCTTTCTTCTTCTAAATGACCTGAGGCCGTTCTCAACAATCAACACCAGTTATTGGGAAGGGCTTGCTTATCAGTTGCTCCCGAATGGACAGATGAAGCTAAATCTAGACAATTAACAGGTGTTAGTTATGCTGATTTTGTTTCTTACAGATTTTTTGGGGGTGCAAATTAGGGCCCTTGATCAGCAAGAATGAGTGTTGCCTGCTCACCGTGTGCGTGTGTGTCTGTGTGTGTGTGTGTATAGGGTGGGGTGGTGTGGGGGTGGGATTGCAGAGACACATTTGTGGATGCTTTAATGGTTAACCTCGATGCACATTATTAGCTCTACATCACTGTTCTACCATAGCCCAGTGCTTAACATGGTAATTAAGAATCTCTCAGCAAAAGTCAAATTAATTAACTCAGGTCTTTAAATAGAACTGCTCTTGTCCAATCCTGGCAGCTGAGTGTAGAATGTTGTCTGGGTCTCAGAATGACAAGTACAGAACAGGGACATTTCTCTCGCTGTGTGTCATTCAAGTTCACTGCAGTTTTACGGATTGAACATGTCTCTCACACATGCACAAACACAAGCATGCACTTAACCACGTACATTCACAAAGGAATGCATACAAACCTAATACAACTCTGTAGTCTGAACCATGTCAGATTTTATTACTGGCTCCTGTGCTATCCCATAATAGACCAATGCAGAGCTTGTTGCCATGGACAGAAACAAAGCCACTTCCTGTCTGCAGTCAAGGGTTTTCCCCTGAGTCACTGTACAGTAGTCCTTCTGGAAGGAAATGTCTTCCTTTGGAAATCATACTTCGAGCAATCCAAATGTGTGCAAGAATGTGTGTGTATACGTCTACGTATTTCTGTTGTACAGTATTTGTGTGTGTGTGTCTATGTGTGAGTATTTGTGTGTGTGTGTGTGTGTGTGTGAACGTGCTTCTCTGGGTGACGGCCTCAGGAGTGATTAGGGACATGTGATATTACACACCTGTCTGTGGTAAAGGGTCTGTCCCAGACTCAGTCCCCTGGACACCTGCAATACAATTCTCACCAGCCCCTCCCAGATAACAAAGGTGTGAATCACTGTCTCTCTCCTCTTCGTCAACCCCCCCCCCCCCCTTCTCTGCATCACAACACACCCATCTTCCTTTCCTGAAGAAACAACTGTGTGTCCTCTGTGTCTCTTCCAGAGTGGGTGACAGTGGTGCGGTGGTTGACTAAACCCATCCGTCCTCTCTGATGTTAAGGAGAATATGTGAAGTGAGTGGAATTACATGGGAGAGAGAGAGAGAGAGGGTGAGCGAGAGAGAGGGTGAGAGGGTGAGGGTGAGAGAGAGAGAGAGAGAGGGTGAGAGAGAGAGAGAGAGAGAGGGGGGGGGGGGGTGAGAGAGAGAGAGGGTGAGAGAGAGGGTGAGAGAGAGAGGAGAGAGAGAGAGGGTGAAAGAGAGAGAGAGAGAGGGGTTAAAGAGAGAGAGAGAGAGAGGGGGGGGGGTGAGAGAGAGAGAGGGGGGGGGGTGAGAGAGAGAGAGAGGGGGGGGGGTGAGAGAGAGAGAGAGAGAGAGAGAGAGAGATGGGGCTGAGAGAGAGAGAGAGCTGAGAGATTAAAGCAGAAAGGTGGGAATGAGAGGGAGGTTGGCCCAGTAAAGAGGAAAAGTGGAAAAGAGGGGGATGTGGAAGACTGGGGGAAGTAGGTGTGATTTCACTGGCCGCTTACGAGGATCTTCTTCTTCTTTTTTTCTGTCTCGGCCTCAGTTTCTTTACTGTCTTTACTTTCTCTGCCTGGAAGTCACACTAATCATGTTTCTCTGCAAGGTGACAAAGGGCCACCCTCCTCTGTGTTCTCCCCTGGTGATGCTGCGAGTGAGAAGATGAGTTCTCCTCAGGTGTGGAGATGAACCTGCGGACCCCCCTCCTCCCTTCATTACAGAGCAGACAGAGCGGCAATGTTGAGGCCACCATATATTTGTCGTCTCTTTTGTCCGTGAAATCTTCCATATTGGATTGGATTGTATCGGACTGTAGTCATATATTCAGTCAAATACTTTTTGCACCCGAAATTGCAGGTATCATGTTCAATGTGGAGTTTGCTGTACATAAACATAGTGCCCAGTCTTACGTAGGGGAAGATGTTTGAGAACAGTAACTGTGACGCCAGGCTCACCTTTATCTCTGTATATACAGTGTTTGCGTGTGTTTGCGTGTGTTTGTGTGTGTGTGTGTGTGTGTGTTTGCGTGCAAGAGAGATACATTTATCAGAGAATGTGTGCATTTCAAAAAAAATTTAATAGGTTTTCACAGCTGTGTGCTGTATGTGTTTCTTGAACTTTATTGGGTCTGTTCTTGCATGCCCCTTCACTGTGTGTTGGTTATCTCCACGCGCAGACTTGACAGTACAATGCATGCAGCCAGCTACTCTCAATGGGAGATGTCCATCCATCTCAATGTGGAACACGCGCATGCGCACGCACTCACACAAACAAAAACCTACACATTACCGTTTCGTTCTGATGTGCGGTTTGATTATTAATAACTAGACTGGCAGAAAATGCATTAAATTGTGATTTGGACCTGACGAATGATCCATTCTCGTGGATGGACTAACTAAATAAATCGGCCATCTTACGACACTCACTACACACCTTCGTTAAAACTTTTTCTATGTATGAAGTGGCCCCCACCATCACCACCGCTCTCTCTCTCTCTCTCTCTCTCTCTCTCTCTCTCTCTCTCTCTCTCTCTCTCTCTCTCTCTCTCTCTCTCCTCTCTCTCTCTCTCTCTCTCCTCTCGCTCTCTCTCTCTCTCTCTCTCTCTCTCTCTCTCTCTCTCTCTCTCTCTCTCTCTCTCTCTCTCTCTCTCTCCAGATCTCTGTGTCTGTGCGTAAAGACGCAGCTCCACCGTCGGTGTTGCTTAGCGCGCGCGGCTACCCACCCTTCAGATTATGTGCTGTGACGTATTTACTAACGGGGATATGTGAGTTTTCACGCCGATGCTCCATATGCTCTGCAAGGCACTATTTGGGGACATAAACCGCGCCTCGCTCCGAACCACACCAACCGTTTCTTTCCGTTTTACCTTTAACGTCAACAAGCTCACTTTCGATTATCTCAGTCCATCTCCGGAACCGGCAGGGAAATAACGGGAGTTTCTGTCTCCTCTGTTTCATCAACTTGCAAAGGGACATTTGTGTTGGAACTTTGGACATCCTACGAAACGTCTCAAATAAGTGCTCAGAAAATGTGGGAACGCAATTTCAACAGAAATTTATTTTTTTCTTCACTTTTTGGATGGTTGACTTGGATAACGGTTGTCTCTGTCGTTTGCGCCGATGGTAAGTTCTTCTTTGTGACATCCTATGGTACTGTTGCGATAGTGCATTGAAGTGAGAAGCAGTTATCCCTACCTGGGTTCTCGTCTCTTGCCTTTCCACACCAACATTTAGGGAGCACCTTGTACATTTACAACGACTGGAAGGTAGGCCTACATTTATGTAATTAGGCTTAAGACAACAAGTCCATAGTCAAATTTGATGAACATGCCACGCGCCAAGTTATGCGCAGTATAAGTGGCATGAGCATAACTGTTTCGATAAGTTTTCGATCATATTGGGCAGCATATCATCTGCAAAGTGGGCATCAGAGCATGTCACGCTCCACATTCTGTCCCGAAAATACATTTCTCACACAAAAATGCAACATTCAGACGGTCCTGTTTGTTTCAAGTTTATTTTGGTACATGTCAGTGAACGTGAGTTTGATGGTGATTAAGATGAGTCCACAGGAGGGGGGAAGGTTACAGAGTTCTATATGGCGATCATTAGACCCTATTCACCTGGGAACACCTCTCATTATCCTCCTGATGTGGTACAATGATATCTTTAAAGGTAGAAGGGCCCTCTAGTCTGATCCTAGACCAGCTCATCTCTCCTCCCAGATTTGAAAGGCTAACCTGAGTAATCTGACCCAGGACCAACAGTTGGACATCAGTCTTTGCTGAGAACCCAAACTGTCACTGCGAGCTATTCTGTTCTTTGTGTCTGTTGTCTCATTCAGTCCCTTCCATCCATTCTATTGTAACTATGCAACCAAAGCGTCCTCGCCCCTGTGCCAGGGCATGGTCTGTGCGTTCGGTTCTGACGCTCTTCTCTCCCCAGGTCGTGTGTTCTTATTGGACCTGAGGAACACGTCCGACTCCCAAGACTTGGGAGTGGCTGAACATGCGTGTGTTTCCCATGGCGCCCGGCTGGCTTCGGCCGAGGAGCTACGTCACGCCGTGGTCGAGTGCTCCTTCTCTGAGTGCACCCGTGGTTGGCTCTATGGAGGCACCGTGGGGTAAGACAAACACGCGCAGCACACACACACACACACGTGCACACATTACATTTTGGGGTTGAAGAGTGATGTGTGAAAGTGGAAAGGGACAACCGGCAGTTGGAGAACGAGTGGAGAGAGCAGCGTCGAGAGAGGGAGAGAGAGGAGAGAGGGAGGGAGGGAGGGAGGAGGGAGAGGGAGAGGGAGGAGGGAGAGGGAGAGGGAGAGGGAGAGAGAGGGAGGGGGAGAGGGAGAGGGAGAGGGAGAGGGGAGAGGGGGAGAAAGGCTCCTCTGTTCATATCTGGAGAGGAGGAAATTCTGAGCTGGGGTGTCATGCCGACAAACGCCTCCATTTACACCTCTCATCTCCACGGTAACACGCTCCATAGCACTCGGGTCCCAATACAGAGGAGCGGAGAGGACAGAGGAGATACTGGGTGACCGAGGGACTGCTGTCCCTCCTCTGTTCATACACATGGACTTCTGGGTTCCCATGACAGTCACCTCAGTGTATGTTGACATGGGTTGCAGATTAGATGGTTGGTTTTAGGTATGGTGAATGGATGAATTTACAGTGTGAGCCTGTTAGTCAGCACAGCGGTGGTCAAAGTGTTTTAAGATTTGAAAAAGCAACGGCAAAATGGCTGCCTGGTGCTTAAAATGGCCCCGGAGTGATGGCTTTTTTGTAGAAAGACACATTGTCTGTCTCTCTCTCTCTCTCTCTCTCTCTCTCTCTCTCTCTCTCTCTCTCTCTCTCTCTCTCTCTCTCTCTCTCTCTCTCTCTCTCTCTCTCTCTCTCTCTTTTCTCACTCAATGGGTTTACCAATGGACAGCAGCTTTCACACCCTCTTACCATGTTTCGCAGTGTATCATTCATCCATCTCCTCGTCCATACACTGTGTGTACATCTCTCCCTCACTCGCCCCTCTCCCTCACTCCCCCCTCTCCCTCTATGTAAGCTGTTCTCATATTTCTGTTTTAGTGCTAGCGAGGAAAAAGACAGTCGTCTGAAATGATAAAAGCTCAACAAGACTTGATGAGATACAGCTTTGCTTCTTTTCCTCCCATTGGCACTGGCACACACACACACACACACACATCTCCAGTGTTTGGTATGTTCATGCATGTAGCAGGGAAAACATCTTTGATCAAGTTAGATTGCATGTGATCAGGCAGCTTGCTGCCTCCACTCTGACATCGCTCTGAGACTCTGCACTCTGAGACCTCCTATAGGGTTGTGGTATATGTCCCATACAGGCCTGTGTTGAGTCATATCTCCCCACCCAGATCTTATGTACGTGCTGTAACCTCCTTACATTCTACTTCACTCTCCAAGATCACTAACAGATGTACTGGACCAAACCCAGCCCAGGAATCACTGAAACAAAAGACCGTCCGTTCACTGATTGATGAGAAGTTTTCATTAAGTAGAACACGCAACGCCCCAGAGCCAGATTCACCTTTAGAACGTCGCCCTTGAGGTAGCTTGTGTCATTTCTGTTTCGAGTGTCTGTTGCTGAAGGTATTTAACAGCAGGGTTACAAAGCAGTGTGTTTATGGAAACGCGCACCCCGCGCACACACGCACCCCTCACACACTTGTGCATGCACACCCTCACAGACACGCACGCAGACACGCAGAAAGACACACATACAGACACACAATTTTCTGGGGGTGAGACCTTGTCTCGTGACTCATAATCAACAGGTTGGTGTCAGAAGCACAAGGATGTGGAGGAGATCATCACTCTCCCTCCTCTCTCATTCCGTCCTTATTCCATCCGTCTTTCCTTCTTCTCTCCTTCCCTCCCTGTAACCCTCATCCTCCCGTCCGCTTTTTCTTCTTTGGTTTTGTCCATCAACCGCCCCACCCAAACCCTCTCCCTCTCCTAACACACTCCAGCAGAATCAGGTTTCTTCCCAGAGGTGATCTGAGTTTGGGTCCACCCAAACTCTATGCTTGCTGGGGCTTCATAAAGGCCTCACCAAGACTTTACAGCAGTTCTCAGGAGCACAGGAAGGCTCACGTGATTCTGAGGAATTATAATTAGGTCCAGTTTGATTTTACAGGGTGAAAGTGTTGCGTACCGCTTCACACTCCCCAGGACAACACCCACTCTTCGCAGGCACGAACACAGATGAAAGTACACTCTCTCTCACTCTCTCACACTTACACACACACTCTTACACACACACCTTTTCACCTCCCTCTTACCTGTCACATAGCTGTCACGGCAACCAAACAAAATACCAGGATAGGGGTTGTTCTCTAAAAAAGAATGATTTAGACACTGCCCCCCCCCCCCCATTCAACCCGCTACACAGGCCTTTGGTCTTTTCCAGTAATAGTTGTGTCATTTAAGGTAAAGGGGACTTGTGAAATGACTCAGGAAAAGGGTAGACGGTGAGTCTCCTCTTTTGCTTTCTCCCTCCTTGTCTCTCTCTCACACTCCCTCCTTGTCTCTCTCTCACACTCCCTCCTTGTCTCTCTCTCACACTCTCTCCTTGTCTCTCTCTCACACTCGCTCCTTGTCTCTCTCTCACATTCACGCGCTTGTCTCTCTCTCACACTCATGCACTCGTCTCACTCCCTGAGAGGTAGTTTAATACCGTTTAAAACCGTTTGTCTGTGTTTTCTTTCAGTCTCTTTATGTGTGTTTTCTCAGTGATTCTGTGTTTTTCCTTCCAGCCAGTTGTCCTTATAAGCTGATAAAGAGGCTGAAGTGAAAGTGTTACAAGGCATATGAGTCACACAGAAGCACACACACTCTCTCTCTCACACACACACACACACACACACACACACACACACATACACTCACACACTCTCTCTCTCTCACACACACACACACACACACTCTCTTACACACACATACACACACCCACACTCTCCTACACACACACACACACACACCATGATGCCAGTCTGCCAGATTCTTTCCATCTGCTGATACTGTGATTAACACACACACACATAGTTTAATAGCTTTTTTTAAATTATTTTGTGTTTTATTTTATTAGTTGCACAAAATCTTTAGTTTTATTGGTAAATTATCTGTTACATTTTCTCATCCTGGTCAGAATCAGGAGCAAAAGCAAATGTACATTGCAGTGATCTAACTCTTCTTCTCTTCTAATCTATTTAAAATCTATAGAACATTTGGAACTTCTGGTGTCTTATGAGCGGTTAAGATTGGCTGCTTCTGTCACTGAAGAAAGAGAGTTGACTTTATTTGCAATGGTTCATTAAACTGTGCTTTTATTTGGGTGTATTTCCTTCTTGTTCATAGGGAACTGTATATTGTTACATACTAGACATACTATTGTACATCCTGTCGAGTAGATATAGTATCACATAGTCTCCAGAGGTTATGGCTGCAAATATGAGTCAGTGTCAGGCTGATCATGGCATGCTGTAATAATATTTGTATTAAACAGAAACTCTGGTGGTGCCAGTGATTTCTGTGTTTGTTTGTGTGCATAGTATAGTGGTCTGGTTGGGATGTGTTTCCCTTGCACACACACACACACACACACACACGCAAACACACACACCCACACACATACACACATACATCATCCAAAGCAGCTCCTGCAGAAGAGATACTTTATACTTTATACTGGACATGTGATACCGAATCACAAACCTTATCCAAACCTGAGGGTGGACGTCTGTGTGTGTAATATGGCCTTTATATAACGCCACAGACTTAAGATCCCATGGAGCTGGTTTAACCCCCAGGACTGACTGCTCTCACATGACACATGATCAACCCGTCTGTATGTGTGTGTGTGTGTATGTGTGTGTGGTTTGTGTGTCTGTCCGTGTGTGTGATTAGTTGACGTGTTGCAGATGTTTGCCTGTGTGTATAGCAGTTCACAGTCTTGTCGTTTATCCAGTCCAGCGAGTGTTGCGTAACGTCGGTCTGGATCACAGGCCTCTCCTGTGTCTGTGACGAGCACAGCGTCTCCATCACGGACAGGACTGCAGGGTAACGCGTGTCTCTCTCCGCAGGACCACAGTGTGCAGCAATGTGGGCAGTGCTCTGAAGGCTGTGGATGTGAAGACAGAGAACGCAACAGAGGACACCGAACACCTGCATGCCTTCTGTGTCAAAGACACGGGTAAGCACACACACACGGACGCACACACTCTTAGGCACGCTCACAAAATGTAAATCAAATGGATGTTGAGTGTGCTTGGAGTGCTTGGAAGATGTGTGTGTGTGAGTTGTTTAAGTGAGCTCGTTCACAGTCTCGGCCCTGAGACGTTTACTAAGGAGTGAAAGAAGCAGTGTTCCTGCATACCTCCTCCCTCCCTCCTCACCCAGCCTCTCTCCATCCTTCCTCCCTCCTCCCTCCATCCTCTCTCTCTTCACTCCTTCCATCCTCCCTCCCTCCTCCCTCAATCCTCTCTCTCTTCACTCTTTCATCCTCTCTCCCTCCCTCCATCCTCTCTCTCTTCCCTCTTTTCACTCCTTCCATCCTCCCTCTCTTCCCCTCCCTCCCTCCCTCCCACTATCCTCCCTCCCTCCCCCCCTCTCTCTCTCTTCCCTCCCTCCCTCCTTCACGGTATCCCAGTCTCCTCTCATTCCTGTGTTTACTCAAGTCTGTTTGTGTGTTTCTGCACGGATCCATGTGTGGGGCTCTCACCCTCTCTATTAATTAGTGCAAACCTGTCCTGTTGATTTACTTAAGCCATGAAATGCATAGGATATCAATCAGAGCAGGCAATGTGCAAACACAGCCAGTTCCAGTCCAACAGCCACCCCTCATTAGACAGTTCACAGGTGTGAACAAATGGGTGAAACAATCGATATATCTTTCCTGCCTTCCACCGGAGGCTCGGCCCTGGCAGCTACCCCCATCCCACCCCTCCTGATCCGGGGAAACCCAGAAGGAAGAAGGGGGTTAGGACGAGGGAGTGTTTATGGAGCGGATGTCTGTTGGACGCCACCCAGGGCTAATCTCCTGGGGTCTGGACTCCTAAACAGGGGAGTCACTGTGGCGGCTCACACAGTGCTCACACTTAGGCTGGCCTAGGGCCTCTGATGGCCTGGGCATCAGTGCTTCTGATGCTTGGTAAGCCGCTTGCTTACCAGAGGTGGTTCTGTGTAGAGTCTCCTGATCAAAACTCACACTCGTCCTATTCACGACTCGTGTAAATTCCACATGCCGCTGCCTGAGTAACCAATGTGTGTGTTGTTGACAGGCGTTCCATGTGGAGACCCCCCATCTTTCCCAAACACTCGTCTCCAGGGGCACACTGGGTTTGAGCTTGGGGACGAGCTGCTGTACTCGTGCGTGCCGGGTCATGTGATGCCCAGCGGGCACAGCGTCTTCAGTCTGCTGTGCGACAGCTGTGCCGAGTGGTACGGACTGGTACAGCTCTGTGTTAAAGGTACGTGTGTGTGTGTGTGTGTGAGAGAGAGAGAGAGAGAGAGAGAGAGAGAGAGAGAGAGAGAGAGAGAGAGAGAGAGAGAGAGAGAGAGAGAGAGAGAGAGGGGTGGGTGGGTGGCTGTGCTAAAACCTCCCATTTCTGTTTCAAAGCATTGACCTCTGACCTGCACAAAAAGCACCAGTAAGTTAGTAACTTCCTTGTGGTCAGTACTGTCGCCTGAGAACAAAGGTGAGCAGGGGCTTCGTTTCGGAACGACTAGCAAACAGAGTCCCAGTTGTGTGAGAGGATAAAAACAGCGTCCATGACACTTCAGTGTGAGATGCCAGTGGCCCTGCTCCCTGTCCCGGCTGGTTAATGTTTTCAAGTCTCACTTCAGTTCAATGACAGTGAAAATAGCTCTCCAGGTCCATCTTCTTCTTCTCCTATGACTTTAAATGTTTTATTGTTCTTCTTCTGGGCGTGTTTGCATGCATGTCTGCTGTTAAGGTGTGTTTGATGGTTCTTCTTAATTGATGTTGATCCAATACTTCTCTCTCTCTCCTTCTCTGTCTCTGCAGACGGAACAGAACCTCACATCGACTACGAGGACAGGTTCACAGGCGACCACCACCACGCCTACGAAGACCCTGAGGACCTCGCCGAGGACGAGCGCCTAGAGGAGGCGCAGGGGGAGGTACAGGAGGAGGTGCAGGAGGCGGCCTACGTGGCAGAAGAGGAGGACAAGGAGGAGGAGCACAGGAGCCAGGAACAGCAGGAAGCGAGCTTCAGCGTGGAGGGAGGAGAGGACACGGCGGAGGAGGCAGGAGAGGAGGAGGCAGGAGAGGAGGAGGAGGAGAGGAGGAGGAGGAGAGGAGGAGGCAGGAGAGGAGGAGGCAGGAGAGGAGACGGCAGCGCCGGAGGAAGAGGGAGAAGACAGAGGAGGAGAGGAGATGTCTGTGGGAGAGGAGCAGCAGGAGGAGGAGGAGGAGGAAGATGTGGTGGAGGGGGTGGATTCCAGCGATAGTCCTGGGGAGGAGGAGGAGGAGGTGCTGGGGACGGGGGCGGATGCCGGGGTGGTGACTGAGGCGCCGGTCTCTCTGCTCTCCCAGAAACACCTGTTCTGGTTCCCCTCCGAGGCCTTCCAGGAGGCGGGACAACCTGTGCCCACCCAGCCGCCAATCATCCAGACCACACCCTCTGGTGGAGACAACCGTGTCAAAGCTTCAGGCAGTGAAACAGAGGATGTAAAAGAGGATGACAGCCAGGAAAGTCACTACAAGCAGCCAGATGACCCCTTTGATGACAGCCATGTTGAACTTGAAGACCACAACAAAGAGGATCTCGATAGCCATGAAGTGATAGATCAAGGTGTCCATGACGATCATGAACACATCGATCACGACGATCACGACGATGACGTTGTCGATGTCGACCATGACGATCACGACAAACACGACGACCACGACGAACACTACAACCAAAGTAAACACGGAGACGACCATGAGAAGGGTGGTCGCTATGACGACGACGATGACCACGAGGAGCACTATGACATGGGCGAACATGAAGATGACCGTGACAGTGTTCTCTATGGCAGCCAAGGGGAACACGTTGTCCGTGAGGACGACCATGACGACCATGACGACCATGACGACCATGATCACCATGACGACCATCACGAACATGATCACCATGACGACCATCACGACCATGATCACCATGATGACCATGATGACCATGATCACCATGATCACCATGATGACCATATTGACCATGATCACCATGATGACCATGATGACGTAACCGATGACCACGATGACCACACTGATCACTCGGAGGAACATTCAGACCCTGACAGTCACCCGGACGATCATGACCACGATCACTCCAATGAACACGATACCAGTGAAGACCAAGATGACCATGACGAAGACAGTGTCCACGACAGTCACGAAGATCACGACGACCACGACAGTCACGAAGATCACGACGACCACGAACACCATGTGGCACCTCCGGTCGTCATGCCGACGGACGACCCACAGAACGTGACCCAGGAAGGAGCAGGGAGAGAACCGACGGCCAGCACAGAGGAGCTGTGGCTAGATGGATACCCGGTCGTTCCGGACGAGACGGAGAAAGTGGGTGGCGGCTCCACAGAGGAGGGGCTAGGATCAGAAGAACCGGAGGAGGAGGTCGTCGTCAAGGGGACGGACAGTCCCAATGAGGTGGAGATGAGCCAGCCCACCGCGTTCACCAGCTTCTCCCAGTCCCCCTCACAGGGAGCGGAGGAAGGCTGGCCTGGACTCGCCCACACCACCTCCCCTGACCATCTCACACCCGAGCCCACGGACTCCCCCTCCGACCCCAACACGGACGAATACACCGTGGCCCCTGGACCGGAGACCTGGGAGGACGCCACCACCGAGCACGTGCACCCCTTCCTGGACCACGGCCTTCCACCCACCGCGCGGGATGATGACATCACGGGGCTGGAGGAGGAGCGTGCGGATCGCAACACGACTCAAAGAGCCAGGGAGGGGGTTGAGGATGGGGAGGTGGGGGAGGCAGCCTGTCTGGATGAGGACTGTCCTCCCCCCCCTCCCCCGTCATCGGGCCGCGGCCCCACGGTGGCGGCCATCGTGGTGGCGGTGTGTGCGGTCGCCGTGGCAGCCGTCGCCGGGGCGTGGTGTTACCGGAGGAGACAGCAGAAGACCTCGATGTACGAGATGAACGGGAAGGGGCAGAGTCCAAGTGGCCAGCAGATAGAGATGCAGCAGAAGGTCTAAAGGAGAGGGGAAGAGAGAGGGAGGGGAGACCGAGATGAGAGACACTGAAGGGCTGCAAGGACAGTCTGGAGGAGGGCTGCTAAGGGGGGAGGGAAGGAAGGGGGGAGGCGCTTCGAAAGGGTGTGAGCTGAACAACTATGGCCCTGTCCAAAGAGAGACGTCTCTCTGGACAGGGCCTTGGTCTGTGAAGACAGACAACTGGGGAGTTGAGTGAAGAGGAAGATAAGCGACTGAGCTAAAGCTAGCAGGAGCTCATATCTGAGATGGGACTTTTCCCCTAAAAGCCCTGGGACATTGTGGTACAGATTCATTGGTGTTACTGTGTTATTACTGTGTGCTCGTGTTATTTTCGACGTCATTGACTTAAAAGGTTTTTGTTATCCTGATCATTTTGATATTGATAATTCGCTTCTTGGTTTCTCATGATAAACGTGTTGAATCCACACCTCAGGTGCGACACGTTGGGTGGACGGCCTCAAACTAACGACCCGGCACTGTCAGTCCAACAGTTTAGACATGATTGCAAGAGAAGAGGACAAGATAGATGACTGGAAAAAAGAGAAAGAGAGAGAGAGAGAAATTCTCATGTGGAGACTTCTTGCCTGGTAAGGTTGTCTTGTTGGTTTTGACAGAGTCTGCTGGTGAGATTGAGAGGGGGAGTCCAGACTGCCGACTCAGCCCTGCAAGAAAGAGACAAGAAAGAGTGTGTGTGTGTCTGTGTGTGTGTGTGTGATAGAGAGAGCGTGAGAGCTGATGTTTGTGCATGCAGATACGGGTGCAGGAGTGTGTATTTGTGTTACGTATGGGTGTGTGTGTGTCTGTGTGTGTGTCCCACTTCAGTGTGAGCTGTCGGTCCACAGCGTGACGTGTCTGGAGTCAGGAGTCCAGCGTCTGCACCCGGCGATGCCACAGGCACTCACTGAGACGGGAGATCAAATGATTTTATACAACCACGTCAACCTGCTAAAGTTGAGCAGGAAGACAGACAGACAAATAGACATATAGACAGACAGACAAATGTGGAGTCACTGCCCTTACTCATATTATAAAATGTAATTTGTAATTAAGTTCCCAAATGTGTGTCATGGATATCAGTGGAAACTGTCGTATGATACTGAATAGTGTATATTGTAACCTGTTGAACTGTTTTGAACTGTTTGTCTAAAATCCGTGATTTTTCTTTATTTCGAAACTATAGAATTTCAGAGCTGAACACTGAAAATGTCATTTGAACAACTTCAACATACAAAAATGGAGTTCAATAATTGATAAGGTAACTATTAAAAACAACAACAATGCTGTATTTTTTCTAAGTGAGTAAGTCAGCAATACTGTATAAATGCAATAAAAAAGAAATATAAGAGGTTACTGTAAACTATAATCACATTACATCTTCTTTTTCATGTATTTAAGTTACTGACAAGTTGTCTCCTATATGCTCTGTTGTAAAAAGCTTAAATATTCAGTGTTGAAAAGCTGTTTGTTTTTAGTCCACTGTGTTTCGGTCAGGGATTGTTTCTGGGTCGAGATGAGAGAGAAGGCACTGGATCGGGGTCAATTACTATTTGCAAACGTTAAATACTTGGTGTGCACTCAGTACAACATTAACTAATAGAACAGTTCTTAAAAAAAAAAGTGCAAAGTCACAGAATAAGAGTAAGTCAAATACAGATTTAATATTTTACAATAAATCATTTTGATCCAGCCCCAGGAGGCCTTTTCCTTGTTTGAGGGGATGTCTGTTCATGTAAATAATTTAACTGCTTTATGTGCTGTCTTTTCGGAAAGGATGTTACAGATACCACAAACTCTTTATCTTCATGTCAATACAGGGTCAGCTTATTCAGGTACATTAGGTTCTTACATACACACACACAGGTAGTTTATAACACACCACTTGGTGAAAGCATATGTAGAAAGCTGGTATAGGCCTACGTGGGATAGGGTATGTCCATACTTCACAGTCCACTTTGGAAGGATAATCTCATTTCCATTCTTCTCTGTTCCACATCTTAAGTTATACAGGACCTATTCTCAAACACAGTTGTTGCAATCAGAAGGATATCTGTAAAGATGAGTTTGAATGAGGTCAAGTAGGCCAAGACAGTGAGACTGTAGATTATCAAGATTATTTGTTGAAAAAAAAGTCGCATTTTATGTTTGTCACCATGATATCAACATGAGTGATGGAGATCAATGAGATCGGACTGGAAAAAGAAAAGTGTGTATAAAGTATGATGTCCATAAAATGTTTTTTTCTTTTTTATGACATCATTGCCTTATCATTGTCTTGTCCTTCTTAATCACTTTCAGAAGGTGCTTGTGTGTTGTCAATAGGAAGTGTAAATGGGAGATAGTTCATAATAAACACATACATCTGGGACACTGTGTAAACCGCAACCCCTTTCACTGAATTCATTTGTGTGTTTGTGTGTGTGTGACTGTCGGGTCACATTCAAGAGTGTGTTCATGTTCTATGACCTCTGTTTCACACGATTGGAATTTGACCGAAACCCCTCCTGAACTCTGACCCTAGTAGTCCCTGTGATGTCTCCGATCAACCCTCTAACCCTAAGCGTTCCGTCACATAGATACGTAGACGGAAATGGAGAAGACTTGGAGAGATCGGTAGAGATAAAGAGTGAGAGGGAAGGAAGGAAGTAGAGAGGAAAAGGAGATGGAGAGAGGAATAGAGATGAAGAAGAAAGCAGAGCGCAGGAGCGATGGAGACGGAGAGAGAGGAGAAAGGGAGAGAGATTTTTCAGATTTTTCTCACTTTCGTGTGATAAACTGCACGGAGGCACGATGTTCAAACACTATTAAACGACTCAGTGTTTTCTCTGGCTCCTCTCCCTCTCTCGGTACCAACTCAGGCCTGATCCAATGTCATCAAACGAGGGGCTGCACTTCCCCTTGTCCTGCCCTCCTCCAGTCCTCCGCCCTCTCCTTCCTGTCCTCTCTCCCGTAGCAGCACCCCCTTTCGGTCCGAGTCAAGCCTTCCGTCTTTTACATTCTCTCCATCTTTTTTCCTCTTTCTCTCCCTCTAACACCTGATCCCCAAATCACACCAATGTAATAGTCTGAAACACCTACTTGCAACACAGCACTTGGACACCCTGAACAACATACGTTTCCTGTGACATAATTCACTTTTTCAATAGTTGCATTTGCAGCTGGGAGGATGAAGCGTTTGGGTGAACAGTGTTTTGTTCTTAGCTGCGATGAATGAGCTCAAAATATTCACAGCAGAAACACATTTTTGTAACTTTATTGTAAAACAATAATTTGATTATTTCAGTGAACAGTTTGATTTCATGAACATTCCGTAAAGGGGGAGTGAGCGCACAGCAGTGACGGCGAGTTCCCCAGCTTCATCATCCTCATCCTCATTCCTTAGTCACTAATGCCTCTAAGGTGTACATGCTAGTGCACGTGATTCAAGAGGTATAAAAAAACAAATTTAGGATCTAAATCTGCATGTAAATATAAAACCGACTGTGATCAGAGCATCTCAAACCACCAAATAAATACAGCACAGGGGAAGGGGTCAGAGGTTAGGGCGTTCCCATAGAAACCCTCTAGTTGTCCATTCGCTATCTGGTCATTTCTTTT
This sequence comes from Thaleichthys pacificus, assembly GCA_023658055.1. NCBI lineage: Eukaryota > Metazoa > Chordata > Actinopteri > Osmeriformes > Osmeridae > Thaleichthys > Thaleichthys pacificus. Next base: position 10,479,771 of record CM042861.1, on the reverse strand, counting down.
TTACTTTCAGTGTGTGAAAAAACGTGCTACTGCTCGTGATCCAGGAACTCATCTAGAAACTCCAACACTTCTCCCTGTGAACACACATACACACACACACACACAGGTTCAGGTGTGGCCGTCTACTGGTAGAATACTAAACAAATCAGCATTGTACCGCCACCCTGTGGTTATTTTTGGTATTGCAATCTGATAAATGGGGCCACATTGTCCCTTCAGGAAACTCAGACATGTGATGTTTAAGAGGAATCAGTTCATCTTTCTGTTGTTTACCTTCCTTAGAGCCATTACTCACAATCAGCTCAACCCAAAACATGACTGGTTTCATGGTAATCCTGCATGAGCTGTTCAGAGATCTAATAATCAGGACTAGCAATTCTCGAGTGTCCTATTTTAACCTAAACAACATCATCAATTATTCACACACACACACACACACACACACACACACACACACACACACACACACACACACACACACACACACACACACACACACACACACACACACACACACACACACACACACACACACACACAGTAGCATACCTCATCATCACCCTGCAGGCGCTGCCTAGAAAACTCCAGCATTTGTAGCTGCATGGTTGTCTGGTTGTAGTACCGCAAAGCCTCCTGTGACACACACACACACACGCGTCTGAGCCCCACGCAAAATGATAACGCTGCATGAAATTAAATATATAAGATGTTGTCTTTCTCTCACCGCTCTGGGCAGGAAGTCTTCATCTTCAAGACCCCACTTTTCTCTGTGGAACTGATAGTAGGCCACGTTGTTCATCATGACCTCATCACTGGGGTCAAACAGCATGTAGCTGGCCACACAGGGCACTGCGTTCTTCAGGTCATTCACTGAAGAAGACTCTATGTTAGCATCATAGCTATCATAATAACATGACAGTCACCATCCCGAAGAACAAGGTTGGCATAATCACTGACACGATCAGAAGCTATGGTTATATATATATAACCATATATATATGACACTCTGGTTACAATGTTGTGATAACATACTCACGCTTATAATATGCAAACTGTAGGTAGTGGTACATGGTCGCCACAAACTTCTCTACCACAAAACCTCCGACCACAGGAGTCAGCTCACTCTCACACTTCACCTTCCTCTCCAGCACCTCAGTGTAGTGATCTGTGGAGGGGAGAGAGGGGAGAGAGGGGAGAGGGTTAGACAGGGAGACAGAGACAGAGTGTAGTGATCTGTGGAGGGGAGAGAGGGGAGAGGGTTAGACAGGGAGACAGAGACAGAGTGTAGTGATCTGTGGAGGGGAGAGAGGGGAGAGGGTTAGACAGGGAGACAGAGACAGAGTGTAGTGATCTGTGGAGGGGAGAGAGGGGAGAGAGGGAGACAGAGACACAGATATAGCAACAGAGATGAGAGAAAGAAAGAGAGAGAGGGCAATGGAGAGAGACAGAGCACCGTGAGAGAGAGAGAGAGAGAGAGAGAGAGAGAGTGAGAGAGAGAGAGAGAGAGAGAGAGAGAGAGAGAGAGAGAGAGAGAGAGTGAGCGAGACAGAGAGCGAGAGACAGAGGCGTACATAAACACAGAGGAGAGAGAAAAAGGCACCAGAGTACCATCACGGGATGAATAGCGAAAGATGAAGACTAAACTGAGAAGGAAAGATATAGACACTTGGAACAAGGAAGTGATCTCGAAGTAGGACGGGGGACAGGGCTACACAGAAGGAGCAGGCCAGAGGCAGGCGGAGGTCTCGCCTGCGATGGAGGGGTAGAAGTCTTTGAAGTCTTTGATCTCCCTGGAGCCCTCAGACGCAGCCAGACACTCGTCGAACACCTTGAAGAAGTCCCTCAGCGCCAGCTCCATGTCGGACACCGACGTGCGGTAGTTGTCCCCGTTGTATGCTCTCACCGCACGCACAAACAAAGTCTGAAACACAACGACGGGCTGAGCTTCACACACACGGAACCAGGCAACACTCACAGCTGGTCTGATTGAGCACAACTGAGAGTAATCAAGCGGTGGGTGTCTGTAACTGTCATATAGATATGAGGTTTGTTACAGTCACGTTTAATAGTTTAATATCGTTTGTTTTGAGGGGGGGGGGGGGGGTACAACTTTGACTCCGTCTGAGGTCATTTCCTCTACATCTCCTCCCTGCTCTCCTGCCTCTCTCCAACTGTCCTATTAATAAATAAAGATGAAAAATGCCCCCCAAAATAGAGTGCTTTGCATTTTTTACCTGTTTTATTTGAAGCCTGGTGCTGTTGCTCCCTGTGCCAGCCTCACCCACATCAATGCCCATCGCCCCGCCCAGAGAGGCAATGACAGAGAGGCTAGTGTGTGTTTCTCTGTGTGAGTATGCTTACAAATAACTTAGTAGAGAACTACAGCCTATGTCTTTTCTCCCTTAACAAACTCCAGGGTTGTACACACTGGCAGAATAGTCTACAAGAAATCTGATCATTTCATGTCTTTATGGGGTTGAGAGTGCGGCTTCATGGCTGCACCTCATATGACTTTGTTTCCAGGTCTTTCAGGTGTTCGTCAGCCCCGGGTAGACTCTTGTAATATGCCATGTTCCTCTGCATCATCTCATCATCTGGGTGTTTCAGCAGGAACGTGTGGGCTGCGGACACAGCCTTGGCCAGGTTATCAGACTGGGAGAGAGAAGACGAAACACACACACACAGACACAAACGAACGCACACACGGTCACACCAAAATACAATTTAAAAACGAGAAACAGAACAGTATTCTCATCATGCTCAGACTGTCTCGTGGCATGTGTAAGATAGTAGACGCCGCCTCCGTGCCATGGAAATAATAGTTGTGTGGGGGTAAATATGTGTAAAAAGTATAGCCCAACTAAGCCAAATGAATGTGCCTGTAGGCTACACAAACGTAAAGCAACTATAGTTGAGAGTCATTCCGTAAACGTTAACTGCGACCAGAACTGCAGTGATTTCTATAACTTTTTAACTCACTTTGAAGTAGGCAAACTGTAGGTATTTATATGGCTCTCGTCGCTCGAACTCTTCCACGGTGTCCCGGCTGGGCATGCTCTGCCTGAAGGCTGGGAGTCCCTGTTTGCAGCGTTTTAAACATTGCGCCCTCTTCATCACGTTACCGAACACACGCAGCTCCGGGAACTCCGAAAACTTTTCCTCGTTATCCAGCCGCACAGAGCTGCAGTTGAGGTTACAGAAGGCCTCACTATCCCGGAGCAGCCGGTACAACCTAAGAGAGACCTCCAGGTAATCTACAGTCTCCTTCCACTTCTCTCCGGTGTATTGGTCCAGTGCGTATTTATACGCCGAGTCTAACGGCATAAGCTCATGCCTCGGAAAACTTCTGAAACTATACTGTTCGTACTGAGAGTAAACTACGCTAACGGAAAAGGTGAATACAAGTAGAGACAAGAGAGGGGAATATCTGGAGGGTGCCATCTTTGCGTCGGCAGCGGTGGGTCTGTTAAGCTGTTCTCTGCTACGTCTCAACTCTGCCTGTATGCGTGCGTGGGACTGGGACCGCCTCAACCCCCACCACGTATCCGGACACAACCAACCCTCCGCGGCCACACAGTATAGGCACTGGAGCTCCCTGCTCCTCCCTCAAAATCACTGCTGCTCTAGAGAAGTCCTCGACAAATTCTCCACGCTAAACTAGGTCACTAATGGAGTCACCCTTTAGCTGAACCAATGTTTAGATTAAATATTTTCGTCAGATAACGTGGATGAAAACTAAGTAGCTCTACATTGAGGAAACGGTCAATTACAAAACGATCTGTTCTCCAGATAATTTATATTTGGTGAATTATCATTGGTGAAGGTTGTCATACGAAACTCGTTTTATATATGCTACAATATTACAAATACGAAATGTTGTGACCAGTAGGCTAATTAGACCCCCCGGGCACGACAGAGCCTCCCCCTTCTTGTGCCACGTAGAGACATTCCTGACTTGGAATTCTTCCCCGAACTATCTGAAGTCTTACGTCTTCAATAGCCCCTGAGCCGAGAATCAGCCCGCAAGTTGATTTGCACACAAAACGGTCTAATACATTGCCTAAAAGTTAAGCCAAGTTTGACTTAAAGAAGTAGACGTTGTACAACCCTACGCAGGGGTCTTGTAGCGTCTTTGGTGATGGAATTTCCAGCTGTGTGGAATAAAAGGGCCTACGTTACCACGTTTACACATCTGCGGCGCTTTACTGCGCCTGCGCTTTACGTGGTGCGCAAATCCTCCAATTCAATCCCACAGTGGGACTTGGAGAGGACTAACCCAAGAAACACCAGAGGATAAGCAACCGGGAGAGAGAGATAGAGAACTCAGAAACCAGAGTTAGAATCAACTGTTATCACAGTTTTTGAAGAGCTAGATGAAAATGAGCCGATGCGTGCACAAAATGATATATCTTGCGGTTCTGGTGGCGTTCGCCGCCTGTAACGCTCCCCCGGTTCCGTTAGATGACATCGTCATTGAGAAAACTTTCGTGCCAGAAGAGTGCGTACGGGCGGTAAAAGTCGGGGACTTTGTCAGGTATCACTACAACGGCATGTTCCCCGACGGCAAGAAATTTGACTCCAGGTGGGTAAATTACTTTTCCCTTTAACTTGTTGACTGAATGCTCGGTGCGTGCATGGGAGTGCATGTTTGATCGGCCCAAAGCCACGCATGCAGGGAGAAGTCATGTTATTTGCAAGCAACAACTGTAGAAAAAGTCAATAAGTATCTGACAGTGATACAGAGGCAGGATATTTATGATAAAAATCAGTGCTCCTGCCATCCTTCTGCGTTATTGCCTTTGGTGACAAATACATGTCCTCTTGGTCTGCTGTCAAAGATACATGCATGGAATATGCCTGTGGGGTTAGGTGCTTGTGCATATGAAGAAACGCTCTTAAGACTACCTAGACAACCCTTACAACGGACTGGTCCGAGCTTCATTCATTCAGTCGCAGCTGGGTTCATATGCGTGGCAGAAGAGGGCCTACTAGTAATCACGGCGCCAACCAATAGAAACCGAGTTAGGTGAACTGGCGACACTGAATGTTTTTTAGAACCAACTATTCGTGTATACATTTAGAACCATAAAACAGTTGTCTTCCGAAATTTTCAAAGCTATGTTTTCTGTGTTTTTGTTTGTTGCAGTTATGACCGTGGCAGCACCTATAATGTCTTTGTGGGCAAGAAGCAGCTGATTAAAGGCATGGATAAAGCTCTGGTGGGGATGTGTGTGAATGAGAGACGGCTGGTCAAGATCCCCCCCAAACTTGCCTATGGAAAGGAAGGCCATGGTGAGTGTGTGTTAGCAGAACATTTCATTTGAACAGGATTGTGTCAGAAAGAGGCAGGGTCTGTTTAGTCTGTCCAGAGTGATCCATAAACACAAGCTCCAAGTCTATACAGACACCAGATACACCAAATCAGGAAACACAGCTACTATCATACAGTAATGTGTGCAAAATACGATTCAATGTTGTTTGGTTTTGGCATGCATCCTGTATACGTTAGTATTAGTTAGTTAGTAGTTAGTTAGTTAGTATTGTGGATCCAGCACTCAAACGCCTGTAGATTTGCATAAGGAGGTCCCAGTCTCCGTGTGGACTGAGGTCACTATGACATCACAGACCAGGAAGAGGCCTGGAGCTAGCATAGCCAGATGGTCTGGTGTTTATATTTCAACGAGAGAAAGTTCCAATGAAGAGCTTGCACAGGTTGAGGCTTGACATTTTTAAACCGTGTCCTTTGGTTGGCACAGGGGTCTGTTGATTATACTTTGTGGATGTAGTAAAGCGATACGAGGTTAGCAAACCAATACGTTTGCAGATATTATGAGTTATGTTAAAAAATAATTTGGGATTTCACAAGCCAACTTTGCATGTAGAGACGTGTGTGTCTGTGTGTATGTGCAAATGTGCATGTGTTTGTGTGAGAGGCGTGTGTAGACAGGTAAAAGCCAAGTGGGCCTCCTCTACGGTCTCATGGGATTAGGAAACACGAGGGAAAGAAAAGGGGAGGAAGAAAAGAAAGAGAAAGGGAGGGTGGAAGTCTGGCGGGGGCAGAGGGAGAGATTCAGGCCTTCAAACTGCCAGCTCACCAGCGTGAGTTTAATCACATCCACTCTCAACTTTTTTTTCTCCCTCCAGCCTCCACCCTCCCACCTTTTCCCACTGCACAAATGCACTTCCTACATGGTAGACAGATAGAGAATGCCAGGTGGAGAGAGAATAAATGATTGACAGAACAAGGAATGTCTCACATTCATCATCACCCCCCCCCCCCCCCCAGGTGATGTCGTCCCTCCCGATTCCATCCTCCATTTTGACGTTCTGCTGTTGGATGTGTGGAACCCTGAGGACGGGGTGCAGATCAAGACCTACTACACTCCGGCGGAATGTTCTAGAAAAGTAGAAGTGTCCGACTATGTACGCTACCACTACAACGGAACCCTCCTGGACGGAACGCTCTTCGACTCCAGGTAAGACACAAGTGAAGAACGTATGGTCACAAAGAGTGAGTGTGTGTTTACAAGTAGTTGTCTGCCCCTCTCATTCGCCATACTTCTCAAATCAAATGTTATTTGTTTAGCCCTTTTTACGAACAATGTCGCAGAGGGCTTCGCATATGCACATAGAACTGCACCTTAACCAATCGAAACTCTGAAGGTTTGAACTCGAGGAGAAAACATTGAAGAACGTATTTGATCCTTCTCCTCTCTTTAGCCACACTCGTCTGCGCACCTATGACACGTATGTTGGCATTGGCTGGCTGATCGCTGGCATGGACCAGGGGCTGCTGGGAATGTGTGTGGGAGAGAAGCGCATCATCACCATGCCCCCGTCACTAGGATACGGAGATAATGGAGATGGTGAGTGAATGCCACTGGGTAATAATAATAACATTATTAACTAGACTCTCTCACTACCGATTCACCACAACGTGTCTCTACCTTTCTCTCTCTCTCTCTCTCTCTCTCTCTCTCTCTCTCTCTCTCTCTCTCTCTCTCTCTCTCTCTCTCTCTCTCTCTCTTTCTCTCTCTCTCTCTCTCTCTCTCTCTCTCTCTCTCTCTCTCTCTCTCTCTCTCTCTCTCTCTCTCTCTCCATCACTCTCTCTCTGTCTATGTCCCTCCCTCCCTCCCTGCAGGAAGTGACATCCCAGGGCAGGCGTCGTTGGTGTTTGACGTGGTTCTGTTGGACCTCCACAATCCCAAAGACAGCATCACCATCACCAACAAGCAGCTTCCTGATCCATGCCCCAGGAAAAGCACTGAAGGCGACTTTGTTCGCTACCACTACAATGGGTCACTGCTGGATGGAACCTTCTTTGACTCCAGGTGTGTGTGTGTGTGTCTGTGCGTGTAATGTAAACCTAAAGTAGACTTTAGTAACAACCCTGTAATCTATTGATACTGTGGGTTAGAGTAATATACAACTGTGGATCTATAGCGATACAATTCTTGATCCTGCTCCCCTCAACAGCTCACATAAATGTATGCAAATATCTGTGAGGGTGAAAGATGGTGTTGGGACATGGAGCTACTTGGTTCGTAGACGAGAACTTGTTATTCCTAAGAAGCCCTCAAGGTGGCAGCATCGCATAGCCTCAGAATGAAAACGACCCCCATAAGAAGTGCTATCTTTTCCATGATGTATTGTGTGTTTTGACAATATTGTTCCTGTCCCATAGCTACTCCCGTAACCGCACGTACGACACGTATGTGGGGCGGGGCTACGTGATAGCCGGCATGGACGAGGGGCTTATTGGTGTCTGTATTGGAGAGAGGCGTACCATCACAATCCCCCCACACCTCGCCTATGGAGAGGAGGGAACAGGTGTGTGTGTGTGTTTGTGTGTGTAAGCGAGTGTGCATACAGTACTGTATTCTGTTTGCTAATGTATGAATGTCACCCCCCTCTCCGCCTCTCCCCCTCTCCCCCTCTCCCACTCTCTCCCTCAGGTACAAAGATCCCAGGCTCTGCAGTGTTGGTGTTTGATGTTCACATCATAGATTTCCACAACCCATCAGACACAGTGGAGATGAACACCACTTACAAGCCTGAGGTCTGTGACTTGCTCACTAAGAAAGGAGATTACGTCAAATACCACTACAACGCCTCACTACTAGACGGCTCACACATCGACTCTACGTGAGTAGACACACACACACACAAACACACAAACACACAGACACACAGACACAAAATCCTAACCTTTTCAGTCATTCTCTAATCAACAGGTACAACTACGGGAAGACGTACAACATAGTTCTTGGGGCTAACCAGGTGGTTCCTGGGATGGAGGAGGGACTAAAGGACATGTGTGTAGGAGAGAGAAGGCACGTGGTCATCCCTCCTCACCTGGGCTATGGAGAGAGGGGAGTGGGTGAGTAGAGATCACACGCACGCTTCCTCATCGTTCAGCCCTTCCTCTCTGCATCCTTCCCCCATGTTGTATCAACATCTGTAGCTGTCATGCTCAACATTCAACCCTGCTGAGGGGAGAAAGAGAAAACAGAGAGGGTAACAGATATGGTGTCTAACATCTGAAATGTTGACGTGTGTGTGTGTTTAGATGGAGAGGTTCCAGGCAGTGCAGTTCTGGTGTTTGACATTGAGCTGCTTGAGATTGAGGAGGGCCTTCCTGAGGGCTACATGTTCATCTGGAATGAGGACGTGTCACCTGACCTCTTCACTGAGATGGACACAGACAAGGACCTCCAAGTGGTACCCTCAGAGGTGAGGCCACCTCAGACCCACCTCCTGCTTATCTATGTGAAAGAAACATCTTAAAAAGAAGCATCCAAAATGTTTTAGTTGTATCGTTTGTGGCTCTTACTCTTATCTGTTGGCTCTATCTTTCTCTCTCCACTGATCTTTCTCCCTCTGTAGTTCACCGATTACATCCTGCGTCAAGTAAACGAGGGCAAAGGTCGCCTGGCCCCAGGTTTCGACCCTTACCGCATCATTGAAAACATGTTCTCCAACCAAGACCGCAACGGAGATGGGAAGATCACAGAGGACGAGTTCAAACTGAAGGCCGACGAATCTGCCAACCATGATGAGCTATGAGGGGTGGAGTCTTAGAGAGGGGGCGGGGTCGAGCTACATGTTGAGATGTATGATTGTGTGTGTGTGTGTGTGTGTTTGTATGTGCGTGTATGCATACGTGCATAGTTGGGATCAGGGCTGGGGTAAATATCAAATGGTGTCTATACAGTAAGCCAAAGAGTTTTACTACTATTGTGAAAACAAGGGTTATTTGATATGTGACTGTTTTTTTTATATAGTTGACTGGTTGTTGGCTTAGACTATACTCCTCTTTGGTAATCCAAGCCTTCTGCACAAGCAATAATAACAGTCTGAACTGAAAACATATTTTGTGGTGGCGGTAATGATGAAGAAGATGATGAGAATGATGATGGATTTACTTTTGTTTACCTCCTCTGCCTAATAGCCCGGTATTATAATTTAGGAATGAATTTCAGTGTTTCGAGAAGTGCCTTTATTAGTCTCAGAAAAGTGGCTTTCTACACGATGCTATTCAAACTCCATTGCAGTCAGAACAATGTACTCTAGTGTGGATCCGTGTTTTTATATTTAATCTCTTGTGTGTCCACTCTGCTCTATTTCGGTCCTTAACCTCTACTTGTAATGATGTTAGAAAGTAGTAGAGATGCAGAATTATTTTATGCTGTCCCGATTTTAATTAGCACATGCTTTTTCATTTATATTTTCTGCTGTCCTAAAAAATCACAGGGAAAACCCCATTGGACGTCACAGACGTTCATCAGGTGTTTTGTTTTGCTTTGTTGTGTTCTTCTAAAACTTTCCTCCCACCACAGTTCTGTACTCAAGGTTTTTGTTTTGGCTCCAGGTGTGTGTGTGTACAGGTGTGACCTTTTTGTGTTTGTGGGAGTGAGTGAGTGAGTGAGTGAGAGAGAGAGTGTACGTTACAGATAAGATTATTGTGTGTCTAATGTCTCTAAATCCCTAGAGATGGACGATAATGATGTGATACTGTAAAATGTGTTTTAATAAATGGCTGCTCCAACCTTTTACACACCAAGGCATATTTCCCCTTAATGCGTGTTCCTGAGTGGCAAAAACAAACACATGAATGATTCTGACATCATCTGTGTTAGAAATATTTGTGCAGGTTGTTATGCAAGCTGAAAATAATGCTGTTGTGGAAGATATTTCATATAATCTTATGCAGAAAGAGAAATTCTGTGCCCCAGATTCCGGTGTGCAGAGGCGGAAAGCGCCTCATGTTCACAGCTGTGACCACAAGCTCTGACTAAGTAGACTTTAAGGGGGAGTCAGGTGGCTGAGCGGTTAGGGAGTCGGGCTAGTAATCTGAAGGTTACTGGTTCGATTCCAGGCTGTGCAAAATGATGTTGTGTCCTTGGGCAAGGCACTTCACCCTACTTGCCTCAGGGGGAATGTCCCTGTACTTACTGTAAGTCACTCTGAATAAGAGCGTCTGCTAAATAACTCAATGTAAATGTAGACTGACGGGGGACATTCAAAGGTGAAAGGCTTCCATCTCCATATATGAGAAACATATTTCACCTCCCTCGTGTAAGTTGAACAGAACATGTCAGAACATGTATGAAAGGGCTACTTTTTACTATGAAGAGTTCGACAACTCTGGACCGCCATAGACTTGTCTCCTTGCTGCATGCTGCAAGAAATAAACTTTCTAGACTCCATCAACTCTGTGCACTACTTGATAAAATTAGTTAGATGCTACTATTTCATATGTTCTATGTCTCTGTTGAATAAAAACACAATCAATACCTCAGATATGCTGTCGTGGGCCAAAACTGGATGAAATATCCCAGTTAAGGCCTAGGTAGGAGAACTAGATGGAAAACCACAGGTTGGACAAAGCTTGTCTTGACATTTGGTCTCTCAGCACAAAAACAGGGAACAGTACGAAGGGGCGATCATGTGACTGAAATAATCATGCATCAGCGGGCACAACGAGAACATCACATATTTACAAAACGCTCACAGTAGATAAAGGGAGACATTCGCAGGAAACCAAACCCTATACAAATAAGACAAAGGGCAGGGCAAACTGACATTTAGTGTTGTATCCACTGTCTTGATCAATAAACTACCTTGGCATTTGAACTCGGACCAGACTCTTCCACGCTTTATTGCAGCCTGTTCCGCTAGAAAGCTAGCCACCACAATACAAAATGTGTAATGACAATGCTGAACATATATTCCAAATATAATGAATGCTTCAGATATAATAAGTAATGATAATGATGAACTTATATTCCAAATGTATGATTATGCACCAGAATGTGACTGTGTCTGAAAGTGAGAAGTGGCCTTGCTCAGGAGAATGTATCTTTTAGTGAGAAGAGGAATGCAATAAATCAGCGTACTGGCAGGGAGGGGTGCACGGGGTGATATGATTTGCTGCATAGAATGTGGAAGTCAAGGCCGGTGAGAGGTACCGGATAGGGGAGGCGAGATGACCGCACAATGGGGCAAGGAGAGAGTACAAGGGGCCTCACAACTCTTGAGAGTCTGGATCAGGTGATAAGAAGAAGATTTATTAGGCTGCACAACTCTGTGGGTCTAGAGGAGGAAACAGACCTGGTTTCAGGCGGTGGAGAATGTATCACTTTTGCACCTCCTGGGCATCATCAGACCTTTAGGTCTGCCCCCCTGGATAGAAACAGGAATCGATAAGACTTGAGGTCAGGGTAGGCATAGTGTAGAGTTTGTTCTAATCTGGGTGGAGAAACAATGAATACAGCACACCAAGGTGACTCAGTCTAGACACATTTTGTATATCTGAAGTATTGATTGTTTTTTATTCAACAGAGACGTAGAACATTTGAAATAGCAGCATTGAATTAGCAGTATAAATTTAATTCCTCCACACCAGCCAGTGTTTCCCCAAAAAATCTCACCAGAGGTCGCTACTGGCTCTCTGAAAAATCCTACACGCTGATGACGTAAATACAAAACAAAGCGGCCCCATGTTGGATGTGACTTTTTATGTCAACACAGAAGGACTTTCACAGTTACTCTGCTGATGCTCACAACGAAAGCGGAGTTTGCCAAAGTCGCAGAAAGTCACCAGATTTGTCGCTAGGGAAGATGGAAACTTTTCACCTTAAAGTCGCTAAATATAAATATCACTAAACTGGCATCACTGAACCATCCAACCCCACAAACCGCAGCTACCTTCTCGAAGAGCCTTCCTGTGCGGAAAACAAAGCCCCGCCTATCCTGTAGAAAAGCAAAAGATCCACCCACCCCTCTTGCAAACTGCGAAATTGTAGCTAACGGAAATACCCCTTCACGTGGAAATCCGACAATGGTAGCATGATAATAGCTATATTGTGCAACCAGTCATAACGTTTATTTGTGTTAACTTTTAAAAGGCAGCTAAAAGCTGACCATTTGTTAACTTCATCCCGGGAAGACAACGTTAGTTGGACAGCAAGTTGTTTGGCACACATCTCGTCTACCACACTACACAAAAAGTTAGGCTATTTATAAGGCCAACGTCTTTGTTGGCTGCGTGCAACTAACGGATGAGATGTTTTGACCGATGAGACTTAAAATGGAAGACGAACTAAAATGTCAGGTGAGCTGGGTGATTATTTGGACTGTCATTGATGAAAGTGTTCTATCTTTTTGAAACTAGAGCAGATCTGATGTGATTCGCATTTCTCTGATTTAGGTGTGTGGTCTGAAGTTTATCAGCCTCTGCCAATTTAAAAAACATGTTCGCGCTGTTGCACATCAACAGGTGAGAGAGAGCATTATGGAGCCTACACATTTCACACGGCAACAGCAAGACGCTGCTTTTTTTTGTTAATGCATTCAACAATGTATGGTTCATGTTTTGTCTATGCACTTTTTGTAAAGCTCTCTCTTGTAAGTCGCTTTGGATAAAAGCGTCTGCTAAAATGACTAAATGTAAATGTAACGGCATCTTGCTTATTTCTCTGGCTAAATGTCTTTCTTCCAATAGTTATGGATTGTTGTCATTAATTCAAAACGTTTCATTCACAGAGGGTTGCGGAAATATTTCACAAAGGTATTTACATATGTAGGCTAATATGAATAAAATGTATTATTAATTTATTAATTGTACATATGGAGTTTGTAAAATGACACCTATTTTCTGGTGTCGTTTTGTAGCTGTGTAGTGTGATTTGTTCCAGTGGTTTTCACCCTTAACTATTTTCACTTCACTTTTTACATCGTTTACATCCACCCTACTTCCTTCCCTACTTTCTCTTCAGACGTCCACAAGGGTCCAGGTAGGCCAAGTCAACAAATTCAAGCTGGAAATGTTACATTTCTAGTCCCTACTCCCTAGGGGCAGTAGGCAACATGCTGGTGAAGTGGAAGGATTAACCTCTTATCCTTTCTTTTTGTTCTGTAGTCTACTTCCCAACCATTTTGGTCCCGTATAAACTGTCCAAGTGCCTTTCCAAATGCCCGGTCATAGGTCAGTGTTTCAAAGGGACTTTCTCTGTCATTATTTCATATCTTACATTCTTGAGATGTAAACATAAAAAAGACAAAATTATATGAACTTATTTTAAGGTGTCACAGAAAGTGAATGGTCTCACAACTTGCATCCCCAATTAAATCATGTATCTCTCCTTAGGTCTGAATGTGATGACTTTGTGTCTAAGCTCAGGGTCAAAAGATCTGTTTTATCTGTGCCATGTGTGTGAGGAGAAGTGTTCAGATGGAAAGCTCGTGGAACACCTTGCCTCACCTTTCCACTATTCCAACTACTATGTGAGTCTTCTTAATGTCCTCCCATTCCAAACCAGACCATACTAGATGTTGTTTTGCGGTAGACTGTTGCATTGATGGTCTGTGTTTGTATTGTAGAGTTACACAGACCCTGATCAGTTGAGTTTCGCATGGCTTTCTGACACGACGATGCAGAACCATCTACTGCCCCTGGCTCTCAAAGAGGTGGAGAGTAAAGGGTCTGGGCAGATCTGTGTACGTGGGCGGTTTTCCCCCAAATTTCCAAATAATTACACAAAGCCGTTGGCTAGCCATTTGTTTAATCCCCTCATGTTTCACTCTGTGTGTAGATATTTGACATGCCGGGTGAGGTGTTCGACAGTTGCAAGGGAAGAGCCTATTCCAAAGGTATAGTCAAGTGCAACAATACGCTGCAGAGGATAACTTGTTTGTAACATTCAGCTTGTGATTATTCAGTTGTGTATTCTCTTTGCATATCATTAACTAAGAGGTCAGTGGAGATTCTAGCCACAGGCTAGACACCCCCAGTATTTATTGCAGATCTGCAAGGTCCAAATGTCTGGTACACTTCCAAACTGAGTGTCTCAGTGGTTTGGACAACGAACACAAAATTATGGGTAGTTTTATAGTATCATATTGTGGGAGGAGTTTGCCCTCTCCCCTGGAACCCAGTTGAGGTCAGTTGAAGTCAGGTGAGGTGAGGTCAGGTGAGGTGACACCCAAGCTGACTTCAGCAAGCATAGTGTAAAACATTACGCAATAGATGGCTTTTGACCAACATCTACCAAGACCAGCTTTTTAGGTGGATTCATAACTGCATTGACAAGGCTATCCTAAAAGCAAGGACGATGTCTGACCTGAAATACCTTTTTTTTTTATCGCCATTCTCCAGTGATGCAGTGTCTCACTCAAACTGAATTGCTGGCAGAGCGAATCACAGGTAAGTTACATCACTGTGGCAGTTGATCGTAGTTCAGAGAATCTCTGTCATGATGTGCAGAACACGGATATGCACATCTTTGTGTCCATTTGTTTTTCCAACCCCTTAATTCATTCCCTCTATCCGTCTATTCATTTCCAATCTTTTCCCTCCTAGCTGGCAGACCGAAACAAATGTCCTTGCAGGAATACAAGAAAGACCCCAACAGAAAAAAGCCTCTTCTAGGTAAGCGAGCGATTTACTTTATAAAGAAACCAATGTCTTTACATTCAGGTTCTGCTTGTTCTCCTTGTCTGTGATAGTGTCTGTGTAGTCTCTAGGGGGTCAGATGGCTGAGCGGTTAGGGAATCGGGCTATTAATCAGAAGGTTGCCGGTTTGATTCCCGGCCGTGCCAAATGACGTTGTGTCCTTGGGCAAGGCACTTCACCCTTCTTGCCTCGGGGGGAATGTCCATGTACTTACTGTAAGTCGCTCTGGATAAGAGCGTCTGCTAAATGACTAAATGTAAATGTAATGTCTCTGTCCAGTGACCTTGAACCTTCTACCCCTGTTCCTGTAGGTCTTCAGCACATTGTGGAGTACACATGTAAGGTGCCGTATAGAAAGTCAGCCTACCTGTGTACACTATGTGCCAGATCTCTACCTGCCAACAAGATCATCAACCACGTTATTGGTTTTGACCACATTTACTGGTATTTAGTAAGTATCTGTGTGGGTTTGTTTTTTTAAGTGTCGGACCATGAACAAACGTACATACATTTCCTCATGCATTGTGTGTGTTTGTAGAAAGAGTGGCACCCTTCCACACTACTAATGAAGGACTCCTACAAGATCTACAGCAGCCTATTCAGCTCCATGATGCTCAATGTAGCCAGTCAGGCGGAAGAACTCAGAGGAACAGCCAACGCTGACATAAAGGTCATAACCTTATGCTTCTCTTTGGGGACTGACCATTTTGCATGGTGTGACGTTAATTTAACCTCATGCAGTGTTGGGTGTTCTTCCTTAACAGCAAGTGGAGTTGGAGCCAGCTTTGTTTACATCAGTGGGCTTCTCTTGCTATAAATCAGGTAAGAAGACAGACACACACACCAGGGTTTCCCACGTGTTCGTATGCAGACTGTAACTGATGTTTCCTGGTGTGTTTGAAGCATTTGAAAGGCTGGAGTCCATCAGAAACCATCGCAAGGAGAGCAGTTTGAAGACCATCCCCAAACCAGGAGATAAACTGAGTAGGCACTCCTGTGTTCTTTTAACATGATACTAAAAATGGTTACATGGGAACCTATAGGAACTACTTATCTGAACTGGGAATGCACTTATGGCCGGTAGGGCTAAGCTTGGCAGGGAGTATCTATATTTATTTGGGACAGGTTTACCTCACATCATAGAAAGCAGGAAATAGTGTAATGATAATATTCCTGTTAGAGACTTGACAGATGAAGTACATAGATATGCAATTAAAAGGTTTGATGGAGTTTATTCACAAATTTGGATCATCAGACAAGCAATAAGCATATTGTGCAAATGACAGGCTGTACGAGCTAAGTACTATTCAGCTCTGCTGATACTTAAACATGCACCCGACCAAGACAAACATGGTGTCATCTTGGAATTTGGGGCACCATGTCTGCACCGTCTCCAGCTCAACAAGGCCTCTTGGTCTTCTTCCAAACAACAGCGGGGGAGAATTCAGTGAAGGTCAATGTAGGAAGTGATACTTTGAGACAGACTTTCTCGCAGTAATACATCTTTATTACAAGTAACTAAAGCCGAGTCTGTCTGAAGAGTAACTGAACTTTCAAAGAGAAAGGAAAGATCTATGATTACCGTACCAAATCATAACCCAATTTAAAATGACGTATTTAGCACTTTCAAACAAATAGTAAATTATCAATGTGAATGTTCTCCTGCAGCTGAAAAGACCCTGGAGGGTGTCGCCACTCAAGCTGAGGTTGTTTCTGCTGTCAATGACATTTCTACACCGAGTGGAAAAGTTAAGGTCAATGCTAATGCTACGGGCAATGCCAAGGCTAATGCTACCGCAAACGCTGAGGCAAATGATAAGGCTACAGCTCTAAAGGCCTGTGATGTAAAATCGCCTCAGACCTCCACAACTGAGCTTCAAATCACAGACACCGAACCTCAAGGTGTGTAGTGCACTGTTAAAAAATGCTAATGTGTAACTTGGTTTATTCGTACACATTTGGTACTTTGCTATTGATTTAAAGTTTGTGTTCTGTGCTGTGCCTTTTCCTTATGTCGTTGACCCTTTTTAGTTCTTGATCCAGCTGTAGAGACTTGCGATCGAAAGACCAGGCTGGTCTGTGTGGTGAGAATAAATTTTTGCTGAAAATATAGTTCTGATCTGGACCATGCACTTCTAATGTTCCGTGGCAGTGAAGACATTTTATATTTGGGTTTTCTTGCAGGACTGCAATATGTCATTCCTGTCATTGAGACAATACAAGGTGCATGTGTGGAGTATGGAGCATTTGCAGGTGTGCTATATTTTTCTTTTGGTAATCGTCATTTACAATGCTAAACATTAATTGTTTTTATTTAATGGACTATTGTGTGTTTTGTCACTAGGTGCTGAAAGACATTTTTGGACCAGGTAGTATTTACTGATTCTCAGTAATATTATTAACAAGTGACACTAAAAGTAATCTAATGCTATTCTTTGTTTCATTTATGATGTGGGCAATAGAGAATACCTGTAAAACTAAAGGTAGGTTTCACTTTAAGTCATTTGTGTGTTTTTGTTTTTAACAACAATCAGGAAATGGATCGTCTGTGAGGGCGACCTGTTATCGGTCAATGAAAAAGAGTTAAGCCGCACAATCGGAGTATAGGGTCAAGAAAGCAATAGCTAAGTTGCTATTGATGGTGGCTAGTTAACATAACCTGTTCTGGTTATTAAAAGTCACGTTTATAACTTCACCGGAAAGTTCTATACCTAGCACGGAAAAAATGATCACTGTCGTGTGAATAGCCAATATAGCAGTTTGCTATTTAACGTTATGTTATATGAAACTATAGGAATGGTTGTAGTTACATAGGTTACATCTCTTTACAATGTGTGCCTACTGTGGCACTGATGGACACTTTGTCTTCTTTGATCGCTCAAATACATTTTGCTGTGATGTATTTGAAGCAAACTGTTTGGCTCACGTGGTGTTGTTAAACGTGTGATAAACGCAAATTAAGTGAACAGATGTGTTGTTGGGGGGGCCGCAAAAATATTTGAGCTATGCAAGTGGTGCATGGAACAATATTCCCTAATATACATGTGTGCTCCAAGTATGTTGGAGAAGGGGTCTTACCATTTCCTCAGCTGCTGTAAATGAAAGCTTTTTACATCAACCTTTGGGCACATCTAATACGCCTTTCTTCTTCTCATTGGTAGTGTCTCTGCCACACTTAAACATGTATGAGTGCCTCAAAAACAGTAAGCATATACCATCCATTGGTAAGTGTTAACCAACATATTTACAATAGCAAACATTCTGATATTTCGTGTCTGATTGTTCTGGAATATCGACAAGCTCCACTCTGACAGTTCTGGGGGTCTTAATTTACCAGGTATTGATTGGATGGTGTTGTGCGTGAGCTCTGAGGAACCGCGTTCACCCAATATCATATGCAATGTTTGCTGCGAGATTGTACCTGACTCCCAAATTTACCATCACCTGGGATGCCAAAATCACCTGTTACAGGCACTGGTGAGCCCAACTAACAAGACCATTTTTAAGGGACCGCTCTGCTGCCATTCAGACATTTGCTGTTGTAGCATGTTGGGATGGTTGTCATACTATTGCAGGGTTTTGTGTGATAATTAGTCAAGTGTGTGACAGAAATTACAGTGCCCAGACCGACTGCCATTTGGCTGGGATGAAACTATGCCTGCATCCTCCCTGAAACCCCTAGCCTATATGGAGGAACAAGCACGTCCACAGAAACTGATGATGATCAAGGTAATAAACTAACAACAATATGGGAGGTGCTATTTTGTATCCCTTGGATCTTTTAACACTTTCTCTCTCTCTCTCTCTCTCTCTCTCTCTCTCTCTCTCTCTCACAGGTCTTCGACCTTCCAGCCAGCCTTTTTTCCGTCATACAAACGCGCTCCTTTTCTAATGGTAGGACTGATCACAACCTGGCATAACAGGGTTTCCCGAAGCACTTTTCAGTTAAGGCGACCGCCTAAGAAACACACGCCTGCCGCCTTAACTACTTAGTCCAAAAAGAATAAAATAAATATATATATTTTTGCGATGTCCGCCGTTGTCCTGTTGACCAACGGCAGTCTCTTGTGTTAGTGTACCCCACTCTATCACCTTAATTAACAAATGTTCTGCGGGAAACCCTGCATAAGGTTACCATCTGTTGCTTCTACTCAAGTATTTGGTTCTCACTGTTGTCTCATTTCTCCTCTACACGTCCAGTCAAGGACGACCTCAGGAAGTTTGCGAAATACCTTCAAGGTTGGCACACATTTTTTTTTGCACCGTCTCTCTCTGGTCCCCTTCAAAAGAAAATTAGCAGTATTTGTATGTCACTTTGGATAAAGGCACCTGCTTAATTAATTAAATGTTAATGTCATGTAAAAGCACTGTGAGTGTTTACATTTGTGTGTATGTTGGCATGTGCTTGTCTCCTGTAGGTGACCCACTGTTCCGGGGGCACCATCTATGGAAAAGCAAGTATCCCCTGCTGGGTAAGTTGAAAAAGGAAAAATATATACTTAAAAAGGTTGACACAATAGTTTCTGAAGAGGTTTAATTAAAGTTGATGTTGGACCTATGCTTGTTCCAAAATTAAATCAATTTAAGTTCAACTTTCTCACCTTCTCTCTGCCTTCCTCTCTTATTTCCTTGCCTCAGGTCGACAGTTTCTGGTTCAGTATCATTTAAACGGAACAGGGTTGGCGCATTCGGCACCCGGATACCTGTGCCTCCTCTGTGAGAGGAAGTGCGTTCTTGATGGTTGCAGCCATGTTTTCAGCTATGACCACGTTTCTGCTTTTATTGTAAGCATACAAATGTTGATGACGTAGAAACATTCCTTCACCAGGGGGTTGTCAGGGGCGTGTCTTACGGATGTGTGTCCATGTGTAGGAGCGTGCTCACCCAGGCACACTAAAGGATATGGAGTCTGGTACAAAGAAGAGGCATGATGTTCTGCTTGACCTCGCAAAACAGGCTTACAAATTTCATCCCACTGGAGGTGTACAGGTAACCCTTATAGACTTGCAGTGCATCAGAATCAGCTTCATTCGACAAGCACATTTGCACAAACAAGGAATTTACTGTGGCAGGAAGGTGCATACGACAAACATAAATCTTAAATATAAAATGGACAACATTTCGAAATAATTCGAAATGATACTGTTAGACACATTTTCTGTCTGAAGGCAGGCCGGAAGAAGGCAGGACAATGTAAAGAGTTGACTTAGCATGAGTGAAGACTCTGTCTCTCACGACATGCAGTAGCTGGACATGTTCAAACATAGAATGCACAGAATCGTTTCCTCAAAGGGTCTCAAGAGATCAGTACACTGATACAGTAGAACGTCCAAGACAGGTGAACAAGTTGTTACTCATGTAAGTCCCTATTTGTGGATGTTTTGCTCCCTTGCTGTCTCCTAAGAGTCTGGGCCGTGTGCGTTCCCCATGTCTATATTCGCTCTCAGTTGGGCCTCGCTGCATGACCTCTTGACCTCACGGAGACTCAAGCTTCATGTACATAGAAAATCTGCATATCAGATACTGTACAATGTAACATTGTAAATAGCCTTACACCCCAATTATTGTTCCGCATCAAGCACTGCAGAACTGTTATTCAAAGTCCACTGCTTTCATGGGAAGAATGTTAACTATTAGGGTTAGCCTGTATTTCCACTTGCTGTGACCATATTTCTTAACAGTGTTTTCTTTCTCCAGAATCTTATGCAATATACAGTGCACGACTCAGCCGAGTATACAAAGGGTCAGTTTGTGTGTGTGTGTGTGTGTCTGCATTGTCTTGTGTGTGTGTGTCTGCACTTGTCTTGTGTGTGTGTCTGGACTTGTCTTGTGTGTGTGTCTGCACTGTCTCGTGTGTGTGTGTGTCTGCACTGTCTTGTGTGTGTGTCTGCACTTGTCTTGTGTGTGTGTCTGCACTTGTCTTGTGTGTGTGTCTGGACTTGTCTTGTGTGTGTGTCTGCACTGTCTCGTGTGTGTGTGTGTGTCTGCACTGTCTCGTGTGTGTGTGTGTGTCTGCACTGTCGTGTGTGTGTCTGCACTTGTCGTGTGTGCATGGTATGAAACACAAATTATTGTAAGTTGTCAGGGTCAATTTTGTGAACTCTTTTTGACTATGTTGCAGCCTTGGCAATCCTGAATCGATTGTCGAATGGGAGAAAACTGAAACCTGGGTTGCAAGAGGGTAGCAAGCTGGGTAAGATTACTTTTTTTCTTGGAGGGGGGGGGGGGGGGACGGATTGGGGGAATTTGTAAAAAACAGTTGAAACAGGACAAGGCCAACTGAATGCTGTTTTGAGGGGGATCATTTTTCATGGATTTTTTCATTTGCTGGGAATAACTTTGTATGTATGACAATTTTGTTAAAGTTGAAAGATGTTTTACAAATGTTTGTCTCAGTTCCTTCAGATCTGGTTTTGCGTGACTCACCAATCCCCCCTTCAGAAGTAAAAGACAAGACGACAGGTGCCATACAAGAGACCATCAAAGAAACTGACACAACCACCCAGGGGGCTGTGCAAACGACTCGCAAAGACCCTGCCAACGAGACGCCCGACCAGAATGGCATGGCCTGCAGAGACACCGGAAGAGGGACAGAGAGTCACACTGTGAAGGACACTGGAAAGGAGTCAGATGCTGAAGCTGTGGAGGGGCCCTATAAGGGAACGAGGAACGACAGAGACCAGTCGAGGGAGAGAGAGCCCGAGGAAGACACTGTGGAAACCACAGGGAAGAGCTCCAGTGCCGCCGGGAAAAATACAACCCGCAAGAAAACGGAGAGGAAGCCAGAGAACAAGAATGTGAACAAAGCAAAGAAAAGGCCCCTCGTGGAACATGTTGTAATACTTGATGATGACGAAGAGGAAACGGGCAAGCTTTGTGAGAGCGAGACAGAGAGTGAGACCGGGGGAGGAAGTGGTAAAAAGAAGAAGATGATGGCTCCTTCTGAAACGACTGGGAGAGGTGGGTATTCCTGAGTGTGGGTTTTGTCTGCATGCCATCATTTGTGTTAATGTGCGTTTGTGCTTTCGTTTCCTCGTTCTAAAGCATGTGGCGTGGTTGGAGCTGACCCTCCTTCAGTCACTCCCCCATCTGTCTCTCCAACCAATCAGCTTTGGAATTACCTGAAGACTCGCCAACGAGAACCTGTGATTGGTCAGTATGTTATAAAAAATGTTATTTGTTACTGTAAAGTGTGTCAAATCTAGGTGGAGAAGAATACAAGGTTAAATGCCAGACCAAGTTCTTTGTAGTTTATTGATAAGAAATTATGCAATCAAACAATGAATACAGCACACCAAGGTGTCTCAGTCTAGATCAGTAATACCAGTCGATGATACCAGTGTAACGTTCAGAGCAAAGAGTCACAGAATAGATCAAACGAAGGCCTTTGTGAGAAAGTAGTCTTGACGGAAGTCAAAGAGAGTTCCAAATTCTGTTTACCTGTCATGGGGACACAGGTCCTGTACCCCTCATGAGAGGGAGGTGATTGGTCAGAAGACAATGGGGAGGGGATGTGGTCATCCTATTAGGCGCAGGGTTTCCCGCAGAAAATGTGTTAGTGAAGGTGGTAGGGTGGGGTTTGCTGCAAAAAAGGGAGACTGGCGTTGGTCACGGTTTGGAATTGATGGGAGAAAACAGGACAACGGCGGATATCGCTATTATTATTATTCATTTTTTGGTACAACGTAGTTAAGGCGGCAGGCATGTGTTGCTTAGGCGGCCGCCTTAACTGAAAAGTGCTGCGGGAAACCCTGAGGTGTCCAGGGCGTTCGTGGTAGCTCAGGGTGGGCAGTCCAAGGGCCTGATGATGTGAAGGGGGACAGACAAGACCCAAAGGTCTGATGATGTACAGGGGAAGGGGGGGCAAAGTCTCCGAGGTGGGGGAGCAGACCATCACACAGGTCTGCTCCCCCACCTCGGAGACTTTGCCCCCCCTTCCCCTTAGGGGGGGCAAAGGGGAAGGTGGGGCATGGTCTCCAAGGGGGGGGGGGGGGGGGGGAAGAGAATCTGGCAGAGAATCTATCCTAACAGATGGTCCATCTGTTAGGATAGATTCTCTGCCAGAAAGGAGGCCGGAAGGAGGCACGACAATGGAAAGGAGTTGACTTGGTTTATTTAGCACGAGCCTGCTCAGATCACACCATCAGTTCATGACAAAATGATAGCATGAGTGAAGACTCTGTCTCTCACGACGTGCTTAAGCATTACACATTTTATATACTTGAGGTATTGATTGTTGTAGTAGCATTGGATTAGCAGTATAGATATCATTCCTTCACATTACTTAAAACATTTACACAGTTTCTGCAGAATGAAACACTTTCTGTACTGTTGCAGCTTCGTCCCAAGATCTCTACAGACCGTGCAGCTAATTTAATGCTCAACACTTGAACGGACGCTTATTACTTGAAAGAGGAATTATTTACCGTGTCGTCTGTTACTCTATAAGGGCTTGGAAATACTGTGACTTGCTTGTCAAATGGCTAGTAGAACATAACATTTCATAATTTCAGTAAATCAAACAGCTGCAAGACCCAGTGAAATGTTATATACAGCTAGTAGCAAACTAACGTTAGCTAGCATCGATAGCTAACGACATTGGCTAACTGAACTTCGGTAGGCTATCCTCAGTATTTTTAAGCTGGCCAGTGCAAGTAACATGGCATTTTATTTTGTTTGAGTTTGAACTAGTCCAGTGGAGCAAGTACATTTCTCTTCCTCTTCCCCTACAAAAAAATCCACTTGTCCCGGACAAGCCTTAATGTCGAGCCATGTAACGTAAGGATCCCCCATAAGTTATGATGTAGCTAGGCCGAGGTCTGTGTTCCATTATTAGAAAGTATGTTGTTAGGGCTTTAAATGACCCAGAGAATGGCGCCACAAGTTGAGAAATCGTACATTCCTCTGGTAAGTTTAGAAGGAGAACCTCAGAACAGAGGCCAGTTACAGTTGACCTGTTATAGCATATCCACAGGGGACCAATATCAGCACAGGCCGAAGGGAATCGTGAGAGCCGGTCAAGCAGACATAGATAGGGAAACTCTTACACAAGAAGAGTCATGGAATAGGGAACTGGCTGGGGGTAAATTGTGGATAGTAGGCCTATTGGGAAATAATTTCAAGGAGGGAGGGGGAATTTGCTCACATTGACTATAAATGTGCTGGATCTTAGAAGTCTCTAGGTTTTTTGTTGTTGTATTCCTGTAACCATTGCTGCTTTGCTGAATAAACCATCAAGCTGTCTTGATTTCGAAAGATACTCTACTCTTTACCCAAAACCATCTGATGAGCGAAAATGTACCACCATCACTTAGCAGCCCTTCTCATCCCAGGTTTGAGCCAAGTGATTGAGTGCCATGTTGAAGGCCAAGCCCCTTTCTATGTGTGTGAGGCATGCCAGCAGACAGTCAGTCTGCCAGAAATCATCACCCATTTAACCGGAGCCTACCACCAGCAAACCTACCTGGTGAGTACACCACCAATAAGAGTATGTGTGTGTTTATTTAAAAAAAAATATTCCAGCGTGTTTCATTTTAGTAACAGAAAGACAAATCTGGTGAATGTCAAGTATGCAACTTGCATTTGTCTGAGTTTGTCACTTTTGCTCCTGTCTATCTTCCCTATAACAGCAGTCCCAAAACAGATATGTTGTCGAGGACGTGAAAGTGGTCCAAAGGCTCAGATTTGCTGCTCAACAGCTGGAGAACGAAATGGGAAATGGAGTTGCTCAGGTCGGCTATAGACCCCACTTTGACATTTGCCGTTATCTGACTCTTTACCAGATACTGTTGTGTAATAGTTGATCCAATGGTGTCATAACATTCCTGCATCTCTTACCTGGTGGGTGGTGTGTTGCTACCCAAAATAATTGACTCACTTGTTTTTCTGTATCAGCCGGGAAGGGCTGTGCTTGTCTAAACCATTCCACCTATATTGAAATACATGATTGTCTTCAGGTAGTGGAATTGGAGGACTTCTTAGATGACCACACCCGGATGGACTACAACCAGGGTAGGTCTAACCTGTCTACATTACACACTCAATTGATGTCCTCCTTATTTAAAGGAACTGCAGTGTTTTTTGTCCTTGAGTTTTTACTTGTACACCTTTTTAATCAAACCATCGAATAGACAGTCAATCTTGTCCTTCCTAATCGTCAGCCTTACATCCAAGCTTCCTTACTGAATGGAAGGCTGCGTTTATGTTGCTTTCATCATACCTCTGTGAAAGGCCTACTGTGTTGGAGTCAGGTGGCTGAGCGGTTAGGGAATCGGACTAGTAATCCGAAGGTTGCCAGTTCGATTCCTGGCCATGCAAAATGACGTTGTGTCCTTGGGCAAGGCACTTCACCCTACTTGCCTCGGGGGGAATGTCCCTGTACTTACTGTAAGTTGCTCTGGATAAGAGCGTCTGCTAAATGACTAAATGTAAATGTTGATGTTTTTCCAGTCATAAAAAGTGTACAGGAGGCTCTGGCACTGTATAGTCGGAACAAGGGCGAGGAGGAGGACCCCACGCAGACATCTGTAGGCCTGTGGAGCTACCTCAACAACAGTGATAGGAGACAGCCTGTCATTGGTCAGCATATTTGTGGTGTGGATGTGTGCATGCTTTCTGCTGTATATTCCCCATGGGAATATACAGCAGACCTACAACGCTGTTCTTTGTGCTGCTGTAGTGAAAAATGTTCTAAGTCTTCAACCAATTCTCGTTTAAGAACAGCACTGGAACTCAGCAGAGTTGGATGCAAAGTGTTTTATTAGAATTCAGAGTGACAGAGATTGCCAATAGAACGTGAGCAAGATCCTGGGATCAGACAAAAAATTATCTCCGGACATTTCACTATTATTATATTTTTTCCCTATTTTTTATGATGTTCCGACATCATAACTTTGGGCTTAATATCTTCTACGTTTTAGTGGTAATAATAATCAGTCAACAGCTTTGCATATGATTTCCAGTAATATAGCATATACTAAAAAGAGGTGATTAAGAGTTACATTTTCAATCCTATAAATCCATAATCATTAGCCATCTTCATAATTACACAATTTTCCACAACACTACTTTCTCACACTTTCACTCTTTTGTCTCTCAGGTCTGAAAACGGTTACAGAGACTCGATCACCAGACCAACCGAGTCAGAACCACTTCTATTGTGATAGCTGTTCTAAGAAGTTCACCACGGATTCGTATATTTCCCACCTCATCTCTGCCCACCATCGCTACAACTACATAGTGAGTGTGGATGCTGATATTGAAGTTGTATTCTAAAGGACATTGGACAGGTTTTCATGTTGACACGTTCTTCGTGTTTTAGAAACGGGAGCATCCGCATCTGATCCACGATTGGCCGGAGAACGTGGAACCCACAAGTCGAATTAGAAGTCTGTGTAAACTGGCCACAGAGCTGGAGCACAAAGAGGGGTGGGGGAGACTGCAGGTAGATCATGATGAACACCTTCAAAAAAAAAGTCTAAGAATATGACAAGCTGAAATACATGCCCACTCATTCAATTTCTGTCTGCTTGTGAAGGTGAAGACACAACCTGCAGTGCAGTCTTCTAGAATCACCACGAGTAATGAAGGTTGGACGCACGCACTCACACGTGCATGATGACGATTTTTAGGCATCAGTTTGTATACGTGTGTAACCTTTTTTTAAACTTTCCAGACACCACCAGGATCTCTGAGGCTTTGTGGAAGTTCATCGAAAGACCCGACAGAGAGCCTGTCATAGGTCGGTTGTCTCTCTCCATTCATTCATAGGTTACACTTTTCATCTGAGGGAAAGGGGCCTTTGTTGCCCTCATCCAGACACCTGTGTGTATCTCATAACTTTCTCTTCTCGTTTTTTCTCTTTGCACTTTCCTTCCTGTGTCTCTCAGGGTTGAGTATGCTGACTGAGTTTCGTTTGGCAAACACAACAAGGGCTTATTTCCTGTGTAGCTGCTGTTCTACCAGGATGCCGATTTCAGCTTGCACCGAGCACATAGTATCCCCTCATCACCGCTACAATTACTTAGTAAGTTTCACACACACACACACACACACACACACACACACACACACACACACACACACACACACACACACACACACACACACACACACACACACACAGAGAGAGATCACAGTTAATCATGTTTGTATTATCCTGTTGAAATAGAAACAGATGCACCCGGAGCTAGCTCTTGATTGGCCAAAGGATCAGGTGTTGACTAAGTCTCTCCATGGGGAACTGAGAAAGACAGCTGCAGAGCTGGAACGACGAGAGGGCTGTGGATCAGTCAAGGTGATGCGTCATTAATAACTACCTCATCACAATGTCCCGCATGCAGGATGCCCTGCCAGCTCGTCGTCAGTGTCTAGTGTGTCGTGTAAAATCTGAGTTATAAGACCAAGAGACCTGCAAATACTTTTTTTACAAAGGTCTTGTATTCAAAGTTTCACATTTGGCCTTTCTAATTTCAGAAGGTCTTAAGGAAACAAGCAAGCGCTCTTTTGAATCAAATGTGACTGTTTTTATTTAAGCTGGAAGCGGGTTGCAATTGAGGCAAAGCCAGCATGAGCAAGCAAGCAGGAACAATATCTTTTCAGTGGGGATCATGTTTACCAAAACAGTTCCCTCCCCGTGTTTCTTAGAATCAAGTTAAAAATGACCCCTGCTGCCCTTCTCTGACCCTTGTTCAGTGCAACTCCCCCGCTGCCCTTCTCTGACCCTTGTTCAGTGCAACTCTGAGTTCTTTAAGAGCGTGTTTGTGCTCGCTCCCTCCGCTCTTTTAAAAGAGAACATGAGAACGGGCTCACTGATCTATTCCAGGGGAAGAATATTTC
Organism: Thaleichthys pacificus; assembly: GCA_023658055.1. Lineage (NCBI taxonomy): Eukaryota > Metazoa > Chordata > Actinopteri > Osmeriformes > Osmeridae > Thaleichthys > Thaleichthys pacificus. The sequence continues at coordinate 10,451,978 of CM042861.1, read as the reverse complement.
TAGTGTTACTTTCCTCGTCTCACTTGTTTTGTTATGCTACAACTAGACCTCTCTTTTTACTGTTTGTTTTAAAGGAGACAACATTCAACAATAGCAAGCTTGCTTATCCGCCCATCCTCTCCACTCTGATAAACAAGCTATTTTTAGGGCTAGATTTGCTCACCTCACCCTACCTAGACTTTGACTCTTCAAATTTACATTTACATTTAGTCATTTTAGCAGACGCTCTTATCCAGAGCGACTTACAGTAAGTACAGGGACATTCTCCCCGAGGCGAGTAGGGTGAAGTGCCTTGCCCAAGGACACAACGTCATATGGCTGTTTTTAAATTTTGAGAATTGACTGAAGACGTACAGAACTTTTGTTTCATCAAGGCCTTCTAACACATGTAGGATGAATCAATAGGGGATCATTGAACACGACCAATCAATTTGTATCCGTGTACCCCCACCACAGTGTCAATATACTTGGCCAATAAGTCAGATTCTTATGTGTAATTGTTGTTCTGCGTTTTTATCAAGGTGATGGAGAGGCGGGCTGCGGCTTGTGTTGACTTGGAGTCACAGCCACGCTGCAGCGCCACAGAGTCGTCACAGCCACGCCGCAGCGTCACAGAGTCGTCACAGCCACGCTGCAGCGCCACAGAGTCGTCACAGCCACGCTGCAGCGCCGCAGAGTCGTCACAGCCACGCTGCAGCGCCGCAGAGTCGTCACAGCCACGCTGCAGCGCCACAGGGTCGTCAAAGCCACGCTGCAGCGTCACAGAGTCGTCACAGCCACGCCGCAGCGCCACAGAGTCGTCAAAGCCACGCTGCAGCGCCGCAGAGTCGTCACAGCCACGCTGCAGCGCCACAGAGTCGCCACGCTGCAGCGCCACAGAGTCGTCACAGCCACGCTGCAGCGCCGCAGAGTCGTCACAGCCACGCTGCAGCGCCGCAGAGTCGTCACAGCCACGCTGCAGCGCCACAGGGTCGTCACAGCCACGCCGCAGCGCCACAGAGTCGTCAAAGCCACGCTGCAGCGCCGCAGAGTCGTCACAGCCATGCTCCAGCGTTGCAGAGTCGTCACAGCCACGCTGCAGCGCCGCAGAGTCGTCACAGCCACAGCTGCAGCGTCGCAGAGTCGTCACAGCCACGCCGCAGCGTCACAGAGTCGTCACAGCCACACTGCAGCGCCACAGAGTCGTCACAGCCACGCCGCAGCGCCACAGAGTCGTCACAGCCACGCTGCAGCGCCGCAGAGTCGTCACACATCGCAGATACTTCAACTACAGACTCACCAGATACTGCAGCTAACCCAGACCCGGAGGTTGCAGCTAACCCAGACCCGGAGGTTGCAGCTAACCCAGACCCGGAGGTTGCAGCTAACCCAGACCCGGAGGTTGCAGCTAACCCAGACCCGGAGGTTGCAGCTAACCCAGACCCGGTGGTTGCAGCTAACCCAGACCCGGTGGTTGCAGCTAACCCAGACCCGGAGGTTGCAGCTAACCCAGACCCGGAGGTTGCAGCTAACCCAGACCCGGTGGTTGCAGCTAACCCAGACCCGGAGGTTGCAGCTAACCCAGACCCGGAGGTTGCAGCTAACCCAGACCCGGAGGTTGCAGCTAACCCAGACCCGGTGGTTGCAGCTAACCCAGACCCGGTGGTTGCAGCTAACCCAGACCCGGTGGTTGCAGCTAACCCAGACCCTGCAGTCACCACGGCCACCTCTGATCATTCAGCTGCAGACCCCCCGGATAATGTAAAGCCTGAAACCCAACCCGTGTTCTGTGCCGCTGTGGCCGTCTCCACGTCAGCACGGTTAAAGACTCGGGGCAAACGCAGCCGTCCCCGGAAAGCCCCGGAGACTCACTCCTCTGGCTCCAGGAAATCAACACAGGTGTTGAATTCTGAGAAAAGTCCACGCCGGAGTTCACATGTTGTTGGTAAGTAGGGCCTGTTTTTAAACCATGTAACAATGGCCACTGTCTCCTCTGCGATTGCGTTTTCAAATACTTTTTTTGTGGTTGTGTTCTCCAGGAATTGACTTCGTGGTTGCAGTCTCGTACAGGAAGAAGAGGTGCTTCTTCTGTCAGCTGTGCTCTGTTAGGATGAACGACAGCACCGGTCACATGACTAACTTCAGTCACCAATACACCTATCTGGTATGTGTGTGTGCTTGGCCACCATCAGTGGTTGTGTTAGGCGGGCCGATATTATCGTCCGATATTGGGCATTTTTCAAACTACCTATCGGTATCGGTATCGGCATTTATAATGGGCGATAAATGATTTTTTTTTTTTCTTTCAAAGGACTTTAAGTTTCATATCTTAAGTTTGTATTTTTATACATTTTATTTATCAGAAACTGCATTAACATATTATTTTAGTGAGGAAATAATAACAGGAGTCAGATGGCTGAGCAGTTAGGGAATCAGGCTTTTAATCAGAAGGTTGCTGGTTCGATTCCCGGCCATGTAAAATGACGTTGTGTCCTTGGGAAGGCACTTAACCCTACTTGCCTCAGGGAATGTGCCTGTACTTAGTCGCTCAGGATAAGAACTTCTGCTAAAAGTGACTAAATGTAAACTACAAATAACTACTGTTAGGGAAATCAGTTTGTTTTGTTACGCGTTTCTGGATAAAAAATAAATAAAAAAATAATATCGGCCGATATCGGATTTTTAAATCACCAAATATTTGTATCGGTATCGGCCTTAAAAATCCTTTATCGGTCGGGCTCTAGTTGTGTCTCAACAAGAGGGCTTGATGTGGAAGTTTTTCTCCACCTATTGAATTCCCACATGTGTAACCAGGATATAAAAGAGGTTACAATATCAAAATATGTATTTAATATGTTATATTATGTTTGCCAGCAGAGAGACTCCCTAACTCCTACACTGAGTCTGGGGCACAGCTCAGTGACTTGCTCTCTTATAGGTTCAGACATACCAATGGACTGTCAGTGCAGGTGCACAAACTAAGTATCTCCAGACATTTCTGAAAATCACTTGATGTTCTTGGCTGTTGAAAAACACTAAACAAGTTATGTTTGGCTCCCCTTATTTCGGGGTAACACTATAGGCCCACAATAGGTTTCCAACAGTCAAGCCATATCTTACTCAACAGCAACCTAACGGCAGATCGGCCTAGTAACTTTACACAGAGACAATAGTAAAGTTGTAATACATGTTAGCAGCAATGTGGTGATGTGGAAAAAACATCATACTGTTGTAATTATGAAGAGGGGTAATGATTATGGATTGAATTAAACTTGTAATCACTTTTGCAGTACATGCTATATTATTGAAAACTAGATGCAAAGCTGTTGGCTGATTATTGTTATCCCTAAACAATGGTAGGAAACTTTAAGCCCAAAATATAAGGTCTAAATAATTAAAGGAGGAGTAGGGGAGAGGAGCAGGGGTATGCCATCAAAAGGAACCAGGATGCATAGATATAACTTATGAGACATTTTTGGCTCTACGCCCAGAAACCTAATGTAGCGGGCGGTTCAAGGTCAGAAAGACCCTAAATTGGGAGAGAGGTACCAGAAATTTGAGTCCTCAGAGACAAAGGGACGCTTGGTAATATTACCGAAGGTCTACGTAAGCAACAGATATCGCACCATATTGACATACAAGGGGGAGAAGACTATATAAGTTCAATTGTCCGGAGAAAACTTCAGTCTGATCCCGGGATCACGCTCACGTTCTATTGGGAATCTTTGTTACCTGAGAACCAATAAAACACTTTGCATCAACCCTGCTGAGTTCCAGTGCTGTTTTTAAAGTTTGAGAAGAGACTGAAGACGTACAGAACTTTTGTTTCAACAGTGGCACCTTTTTCCTCTTAATCATATCTATCAATAATACTTCTATTACACTGTAATATGAAGAATGATGGCTTGTAAAGCAACAGAGTAACTTTTATGGGTTCTTAAATTGTGTGTGTGTGTGTTTTTAGAGGTGGCGGTATCCTGGCTGGACTGCACACCCAACCAAGTTGGAGAAGAAGCTGAACAAGATGGCCTCTTACTTGGCGAAGGCTGACAGAGATGCAGGCCTGGTTATGCAGGTGAATACACGGTAGACACCAGTAGAGTCACTTTTAACACAGAGTGCATTGTGGGCCGTGTTCACTGGGGCACAATCTGCAGAATTTTCAAGGTCTCTCGTCTTATCAGTAATAAGGAGTTGGTGGAAGAGGAGGAAGATTTATCTTTTCCTGCTCCCACTGGGAACTCCCTGTCCCTTGATTGGATGAGATTTAAACCATGAAGGTCACGGACGGCAGTTTTTCCTCTCTTAATTGCTCAACCCACATTCAGGCTCTTTGATCCATTACAAACAGATACGAGTGTCCAACAACCTGGTGGTCCTCACTTTGTGCCTCTCTTTCTCCCAATTAGAAAATGCGGGTCAACGGCGATGAGTTTAAACGGCTGGTGTCTGCACCAGAGCAGGAAGGTAAGCCTGGCTGGCCATATGGTCGTCAGAGTTAGCCAGAATTCCACCACAGTTCGGTAGCGGTTTATAAATAGTTAGGATATCATAGGGCGTGGGTATTAGCGACTGTTACCTGATGGACGTGTCGTGTTAGCCATGTTCTTGTTTCTCTCAGCCCTGAGGACACTGAAAGCCATCACCAGGAGCCGTGAGCAGCCTATGAAAACACCGGACCTGAGACGGACGGCTCTTTCAACCAATCCAGACAGAGCACACGGTGATCAGAGACCAATCCCTGCGGTGTCCTCTCCCGCTGGTGTGTGTGACTCAGAGAGAGAGGATGAGAACAGAAGGCTGCTGGTTCAAATCCCAGGTGAGCTGAGGTAGCACTCAACGGTTTCAGTGAAGATTGTCCTGTTCGTATCCCACCGCTAACTTCCCTCTCTATCTTTCTCTCTCTCTCTCTCTTTCAGTCTGTCTCTCTTTCTCAAAGATTCTGGTAACAGACCAGGAAGCTCAACCTCTTCCTTGTCCTCCCCTCACCTCCCCCCTCCCTGTCTCCCCCGATGTGAGAGTAGTTGCCCCTGCTACTTCATCATCTGTTTCCCTGTCTACATCAAACACACTGCCCTCTGTCCTTCCCCTGGCCTCTGTCCTTCCCCTGGCCTCCGCCCTCCTCCCTTCCTGCATCACTCCCACGCTGCAGCCGTGTCCAGATTCTGTAGCATCTGGCCTTGGACATGGTGACACAAGCGCAGCCACGCAAACACCATGGCAACCGTTGGAAACCCCTCTAAGCCCAGAATGGTGGGAGCGTTCAGAGGAACAGGTGTTTCCTGAATGTGCCTCCTCCGAATGTACCCAACGTCCCCGTCCCCTAGGACAAGGCCACGATCGGCCACGCACGCTGACGCCCGCCTCGTTGTACGCACACCTCCAGGACAGCACAGCACACTTGCGCAGAGTTCCTTCGGTGCACCTGCTCCCAAACACAGCCATAGGTGAGTGCCTTTATTTGGAATTGGCTGACTGAGTCCACCCTATGGTGTATTGATTTGTGATTGGCTGATGTGTGTGTCACTCACAGGTAAAAGAGTTGTTGGCCCCAGCAACCTGTCTAAGTACCTGGTAGTGAAAGCCCTGCACGACAAAGAACCAATTATAGGTCAGTGTGTGGATTTATCATTTGTCTTTTTTTTTTTGTAGTAGTAGTGTTTTTTAGTGGAGTTGTGCATGTGTGTTTTCAGGGCTGGACTCTGTGATGGAATGTAGAGGCATATCACAGGACACGTTCTTCATTTGTGTCAGCTGTGCTGTGACACTCTCCAGCAGACACATCTGTGAACACATCGTCACCGTGGGACACCAGTACTGCTACATAGTGAGTGACATCATGTGACCATGGCAGTGTTTCCCCTAGGTTTACAGGTTTTGGGCGGGGGGGACGGGACAGAAATGACATGCCGTCGCGTAAATAAGATAAATAACATAAGGCCATTTAGTTTGTTTAATAAAAGAGAAAGCTATAGAACTGTTTTATAGGTAAGGTAACTTTAAATGACTTATTTTGGGATCTGGCGCTTGATTATTATTTTAAATTAAAATTGAACAAAATTAACTTGACCTTCCGGGGGGGACGAACGGCAGTACCTTTTGTACGTTCCCTTTTTGGCCTCCCAATAAAAGCTTCTGCGTGCGTGTGTGTGTGTGTGTGTGTACGTACAGAGGATGCAGCATCCGGATTTCCTGGCTTGGGTGGAGAAGGCATGTCAGTTGCCTCTTTTGCCTGACATCATCAGATTTATCGCCTGGCAACTCACCGCTCTGGAGGCCAGTCTAGATCTAGATGCCCAGGTAATATTGTGTATTTTATTTGTATCTAGGTCTCAATCTTCAAAGTTCAAAAACACAGCTCTGGAACACGGCAGAGTCGTGTATAAGCAAGAAGACCATTAAGCAAGATGATTATTGGTCTTCCAAAACTAACCAAAAACACGAGCAGGTTCTGGAATGTGGAGCCATGGATCTATTGAGAAATAAATCCAGACGCATTGAGCTGCACTAAACTCTGTTGTGTTTTGCGATGGTTTGTGTTGTGGTGAGTAGGTGATTCGACTGGACAACGTGTGGTATGAGCGTGTGAAGTCCGCACCGTTCCATCAAGGTACGTGCAGCCCATCCGCCCCAATGGGATCATTTCCCCTTGTGTTTTGTTAGGATGCGTGGTGGTATTGTTGTGGTTTCTTGATTATTGGGCAGGGTGGCAGGCGTCTGGGTGCTTTCAGAAGAGGTCATAGGCCGAAGAAGGAGAATCTAGGCCTAAGTTGTATTAGCTACAACAAGATCAGACTGGAATGCGTGTTAAGGGCTGGGGGGAACCCTGCTTAAGGACAGGTTGGCTTTGGTCAAACTGGGAAAAACCTTCTAGAAACTTCTAGTTCTTGTTGTTGTTGTAGAAAACAGACGTCCATAGAAGGTAGTAGAAAAAAGTAGTCAAAGGCAAAATATCTTTCAAGGCAGCTCAATGGTTTATTTCGGCAAGGCAGATGTGCATTCACAAACACGTACAGGAAAAGACCACCACATTTCCTTGGACATCTCATTATATAGACAGATATGAGGCACAATCCCCCTCCCTGCCTGATATAATGACATAACCTTAGAACATTCTAGAAGGTTCTTTAACCAGTTCCTAACCACCCCACAACTGCGTGCGCATCCTCTGGCTCTTAAAATGTTGATCAGCTTCTCTCTTACTGGAAAAGCCCCCTCTACTTCACTTCCCATGTCCCCGCTTCATCTCAACCCCAGTTCACCCCAACATGCTTAACCCGTTCCTACATCCTCCATCTCTCTCGGTTCTGGCCGAACCTACCACTTCAGATGCATGACTGTAGTCCCTTAAGACTAAGTTCATAGATGATTTGCTCCCACCCGCTGCAACCTGTCTCAATCCTTCCTTTCTGACAGGGCCTCTTCAGTTGAAGGAGTCTACCATACACTGTTGAGCAACAACAGCCTGTTTTTCTGAGGATACAATTTCCTTTTTCATACTTAGTTTGCCAAACCTCTTCTCCCATCATACTTTCCTTTTGTTTCTGGTTAAATCCAGTTTAGAGTTTATTAACTGCGCAGATAGAAGTCAGCCATTTTAGGCCCCAAAACCTGACCTGGGGTAACCTTCCCTGGTTTGCCTTGCTGTCCCATACTCAATTGCCCACGACAGTATCTTACATACCACTGTTGCCGTGCTGAATAAACCATCAAGCCAACTTGACTTTGAAAGATATTCCGTCCCCGACTTTATCTTTTGAGTGTTTTCCTTCTGAAGAGCAAACTTCCTCCACAGCAGTATCTAATGATGTTTGTGTGTGCGCAGCTCTGGACATGCTACAGATCATCCATAAAGAGCCAAGCCACAGGTCGTTACGCCTACCCCCTGAAATAAGACACCAGCAGGGTGAGTCCGGGCGCACGCACACACACACTGTAATAGAATTTTAGGATATGTGTCAAATTAATGTGTTTTAAATGTGGTTCATTGATAAGAAACATGCTGGAACAACAACTTATGATGTTTGCAGGAAGGGGAGATAATTAAGTTAAGTTTGTAGAAGGTTGAGAGGTTGTAAAGTCTTAGGAACTGTTGGGGGATTGTTTATAATGGTTGTCTGTCTTAACTATTTCTGAGGGTGATGACCCCACAAAGGTCAGGTGACCATTTGGGATGATCATTTCCTGGAGTGTTATGACTTCCTGACATGGAGAGAATCGCAGCATGAGAGAGAATCGCAGCATGAGAGAGAATCGCAGCATGAGAGAGAATCGCAGCATGAGAGAGAATCGCAGCATGAGAGTTCTTATCACCTGGGAGGAAGGAGCTTTGGGACAGCAGGTTCTGAGGCTGTGCTGTTTCAACTAGGATTGTATTGTTTTAGGAGTGAGACAATGATGGGAAGAGACTGAAAACAGATGCATGTCTGTTCTCTAGTCCAGGAGATCCTTGTGTAGGAGGATGTGACTGACGTTCATAATGATTAACTGTTGTTTAGAATGACCAGATGCTGTGAGTCTATATAAAACATTACATTTAGTCATTTAGCAGACACTTACATCCAAAGCGACTTACAAGAAAGAGCAAAAGGTGCATAGGTCAATGACCATAAACAACGAGATGGCCCCAAAGACAATGTGGGTAGCCGAAACATGAAGCATACATTGTGAAAAGCAAATAAGAGCCAGTGGGTAGAACCAGAAGAGCATGTCGTTAAACGACATGGTCCACTAAAGTGCCCAGAGTACATGGAGGAAGGCCAGTGGGGTGGCTAGCTGCCCCTAGAACCAGGTTGCGTCTTAAGAAAGGCTCGGGAGAGGCTGAGTTCAAGTTCAGATGCAAAGTCTCGTTTTATTGACATCAACAAACAAGGGACACATTCGCTAGGTTGCTCTGCCGTGAGCCAACCTCCCAAACATGATTTTCAGCAAGCAATTATACCCCACCGGACATCCCATAATTCGTCACATTGAACCCTAGCATGTGTGGATAACTTTCAGTTATCGATCTAAACAGGTGTATGTCAGTTTGCCGCGATCCCAGAAATCGGGGCCTATTTGTACTAGCCGTTCAAAGTCTGGTCTTCGTTAGCTGTCTCTCACGATCTGGTCAGCAGGACCCACTCAGGGTCCTTCAATGGAAGATTTGTCTTCGTATGCTAATTGTCTCTACTCAAATATGTCATGTTCTCGTTATGACCTCTGATGCGCGATGATTTCTCTTACATAGTCGTGGAATCAATAGTGCTATTTAGGTTTTATGCTTAGTGGCCTATAGTTTAAGATAAACTCGTTCAGTTGGTAGTTTTTGTTGGGGAAATCAAGACGTCCGTTGAAGGTAGTAGAAAAAAGGAGTCGAAGACTAAATATCTTTCAATCAGCTCAAGGCAGCTCGATGGTTTATTTGCGGCAAAGCAAATGCGCATTCACAAGACATACAAAAAGACAAAGCCCAATGCCCCAAAACTCATGTTTTATAGGCTAAATGAGCATAATCCCCCACCCTGCATAATATGACGGCACTACCTTTCCTAGTTTGCCTTGCTATCCCATAATCAATTTCCCACTACATTTTCCATCTAGTTCCCTATATAAGCCTAGAATGGGGTGTTCTATCCAGTTTTCGGCCCACGACACCACGCCAACAATAATCTAATTCCCAGCAGTAATGCTGCTGAATAACATTTATGTAACGTGTCCTCCAGTGGATCGATCACCGAGCGCTCTGTTGCATACTTTATGGTCTAGAATAAATCATTTGTATTAATCCGGCATCCTGACTATTTGAGCACACAGTGTCTTCAGATTTTCCACACTAACACACACACACACACAAAGATATTTCCAAGTTGAGTGATCGTACCAGTTTCATTTGTGATTTGTGTGGTTCCATTGGCAGGTTGGGAGGCTTATGTGCTGGGAACAGTACACCTCGGAGATATGACCCACAGCCAGTCTGAGAGTGACCACAGCTTCCAGTCAACTGAGAGAGAACCATTGGAACCTGCTAAGGATCCACCCCGGTCCGGTCAGACGGTAGAAAGGGGGGAAGCTGTCCTGCAGCCTGCCACTACTCAGAACCCCCAGAAGACACAAGGAGCATCGACAACCCCACACTCACCAGGTGAGACACCCCCACACTCACCAGGTGAGACACCCCCACACTCACCAGGTGAGACACCCCCACACTCACCAGGTGAGACACCCCCACACTCACCAGGTGAGACACCCCCACACTCACCAGGTGAGACACCCCCACACTCACCAGGTGAGACACTCCCAACACTCACCAGGTGAGACACTCCCCACACTCACCAGGTGAGACACCCCCACACTCACCAGGTGAGACACCCCCACACTCACCAGGTGAGACACCCCCACACTCACCAGGTGAGACACCCCCACACTCACCAGGTGAGACACTCCCAACACTCACCAGGTGAGACACCCCCACACTCACCAGGTGAGACACCCCCACACTCACCAGGTGAGACACCCCCACACTCACCAGGTGAGACACTAATTTCCTCTGCGGTATATCCAACACAGTTATACAAACAACTAGAACTCGGATGAAAGCTGGAGTGGGATCAGAAAAAGTGTCAACTGCCAAATAAGCAGTAGTCTGTCTTATACATGACAAACACAAACAAAGGGCTTAGGATGTGTGGATATCACACATTTTTGAAGGTAAACGGTGGGAATCTCTCTCCAGTCTCCATCAAGCAGGAGCTGAAAGGCGCTTGTGGAGGAGTTCCAGACCAACCTGGAGAAACGCCTCTCCCTGAATATCAGGGTAAACTCCTACCACCGTGGCTAACGGCGACCCCTGGCTAACACCAGCTACAGAGCATGCGCTAACATGATATGCTTAATGTAGCCTCTTGAGCCGTGTAAACGTTACTAACCTCTGCGTGCCCCTCCACCCTGTGTAGCCAAACCCTTTTTTTTTTTTTGACATTCTGAGTAATGATTGTATCACCTGTGCCATTTCCCATGTGCATCATTCGTGGAATCTGTGCTGTTAAGGGCATGTTTTGTGGTTACTGTTAGATGATGTTCTGTCAGAGGATGGGCCAAGGAAAGCACCACAATGAAAAGAGTTGACTTTGTTTATTAGGTCGAGCTGCTCGGATCACGTCACCACGACAGGCAGAGTGGTTGGCATGAGTGAGAAAACATGTCTCTCAGAAGTCCTTCATATATGGCTGGACTGTACAAATATAGTTACCACCACAACATATCCTTAAACGGTACACATTCCACAACTTGATGCACAGAAGAAACGACACACAGGTGATACGGTCGTCAATCATTGCTTGTACTATTCTCTGCATCTTCTCTTAACCTAAGCTGACCAGAGCACATTCCCTGATCTATATGTGTCTTGTCCAAGGCCTTCGTGACCTCTTGACCACAGCAAGAGACAACCTCACACATGTATAGAAAATCTGCGTATCAGTTACTATATCTGTACTGTCCGGCCATACATAAAGGCCATCTGAGAGACATGTTCTTCACTCATGCTGACCACTCTGCCGTGGACGGTCACATGATCCGAGCTCGTGCTAATAAACCAAGTCAACCCTTTTCCTTGTTATGCATCCTTGGCCTGCCTTCTGACAGAAATCCATCTTACAGACGTGCTTGTGGTTGGGCTAGACTTCCTGAGCCTGACGTAACCTGGCCTTGTTGTTGTGGTTCTCTCCTAGACTGTTTGTATGCAGACCGAGTCCAGTTCTCTCCTGATGTGCAAGACCTGACTAGCACAGACACCAGTGAGTTAACACTTGGATGCTGCCACGGTAACGCATAGATTGTGTATCTTTGTCTGTACTAATGTATCTTTGCGTCTCACTCTGTCAGGTGTGTGTGAGGTAGAACTGGAGGAGACCTTCTCAGGATCCAACCTGGATGGGAGGCGACCATGCGGGGCCACAGGTGAAACCAAACACTCAACAAATTGGACACCTGGTGTATAACGCTAGTAATGAGGAACTGTTGTTTGTCAAAACAGGATGTAAAACAGGATGTAAAACAGGATGTAAAACAGGATGTAAAACAGGATGTAAAACAAGATGTAAAACAAGATGTAAAACAGGATGTAAAACAGGATGTAAAACAGGATGTAAAACAGGATGTAAAACAAGATGTAAAACAGGATGTAAAACAGGATGTAAAACAAGACGGTTTTTTGTTGCTTTGACAGAAAACCCCCTCCGGGCTGCCAAGCACATAAGAGACTACGTACAGAGCAGGCGGACTGAAGCTGTGGTCGGTGAGTCCTGTTCACAGTTCATCTGAGGGGCAGCTACTCAGTTTCCTACCCTTCTTCAACTCCCAGTTGTGGTCTCTGGCTCGAGAGTTTTGTTTCTATTCTAGGGTGAAGGTCTCCTTTTGTGTGATGAGAGGGATATGCAGAGGAGTTCTACCGCCTGTTCAGATTACGAGTGGCCTTTAATCATTGGTTGCAAAAACATCACAACCTTGAGATTAATGCTTTTCTACTCCCAGAAGATAAAGAAGCGCTTCTAGAAAGTGTCTAGTTTCTGATAAATTGCAGACCCACACTCCCTCAGAAACCAGTGAAGTGGAAATGCAGGGCTGCACTATTATTAATGCAACTGAAGACGTATTAGATGGTACTTTCACAGCAATTTGGTACTAAGTCAATGAAGTGAATAGCTAAGTACAAGTTCAAGACTATATCAACGGATGTATTACATATATGGAAGGTGCTGGTGTCTGATACACTCAAGTTGAGTATCTCAGAAGACTGGACAAAGAATACAGGAAATCAAGGGAATTAAATAGTATCACAATATGGGAGGACACGAGACGATTAGCATAGCCTTCGCAAGCACAGAAAAAGGACACTGCATGCTAGATAGTGTTGTAGAAGAGACGTCTTCCAGAAGGATTCTCAAAAATAGAGGATACAGGATATCTTTCAAGGCAAGGTGGCTTGATGGTTTATTCAGCAAGGCAGATGCAGCATACACAGGATACAGAAAAAAGACTATCAACTTACTCCGGACATCCTCCTATATAGATTGATATGAGAACAAACCCCCCCCGCCCTGTTGCCACCCTGCCCAATAATCAAGATTCCACCACAATAGCTTCTGTTTAGGTCTTCAGATAGGGCTCCTAGAAATGGCCTTGATGCTCCTCCTATTCCTTGTTCAAAGTTGCATGGCTTTATACACTTTGGTAGTATTGTGACCTCTGACCTACACGAGTGTCACAGGCATTTCCAAGTCGCACCTTACAAAGAACTAACTTATGGCTATGCAGGCATAAGCAAACAGCTTAATGATAGTTAATCAAAGATACAGGCAACATTATGACCTGGACATGTTTCAGCTGACCAAGGGTTATGTTCTCATGAGATTAATATAGCAGGGTAAAGATCAAACATTGTTTATTATGTTCAGAGCATTCCAAACAGTATAAAAGTATTCACATATTTCATCCCGTAAATGTGATCCTTACGACCCACTGACAGACGCGTGTGTGTGTGTGTGTCCAGGTCTCTGTGCTGTGATAGAATGCCTCAGTGAGGGCCAGGATCCGTTCTACCTGTGTGTGTCGTGCAAGAGCAGACTTAACCGGGACCTCATCATTAACCATGTCCTGAAGTACAGACATCGGCAGATGTACCTGGTGAGCGCGTACGCACGCCCGCACGCTTCATTTCCTCCTCACTCACAAAACCCTCATGGTGACTAACCCCCACCCGCACCTCTTCAGACTCTGCGATACCCTTGGCACTTCAAGGGGCTGTTGGCGGGCCGGGGCCCAGCAGAACAGTCCATGCTGCTGATGCAGGTGGCCAAGCAGGTGGAGGAGGAGAACCACGATGAACCTGGAACGCTCCAGGTAAGAAGAGATTTGTGGGAGTGTTGTGTAGTGCTGTCTGGATGAGCTGTACATTCAAGCTCTGCTTATGTTCTGTTTGTTTTTCAGAAAGTACACCTGGACCCTGCAGACTTCAAAGAGATCAGACTGATGCTCTTCGAAAAAGGTGCGCTTGTTAATATTTTAATTGGCAGGCGAACCAATATCAGGAGAACAATACTTAACCTCGACTCTTGTTCTCAGAATCAGAAAGGGTTTTATTCGCCATGAAAGTTTGCACTGACAAGGAATTTACTTTGGCAGGAAGGTGCAGACATTAAACATATAGGAATCTTAAAATTAAAATATGTGGTCTAACTATACTAAAGGTACAAGTCTAACTAATGCTACTAACAAATATAAAGTACAATATAGAAAATACACATTCTCTCTCCTATGCACCTCATCCACAGCTGTGACCAGACTGCAGGAGATCTGCAGGCAGAAGAACCGAACACAACTCCTGACCCGTGTGATCGAGAAACCAGAGCCTGGTACGATTGCGACCATTAGTTCTAGGTAGCAGGATGTACAGTATTGCGTATGTGGTCTTTTTATATCATTTCTGAGTAAGGACGGCATCCCAACATTAACTTTAAAACAGGCTTGTGGACAAGTGAAAAACGGGGAAACCAGTACATGCTAATAGGAGCCCTTCTAAGGTCACAGTCATGTGACTAGCCATGTTTTCAAAGAACAGGCTACAGATGTGTACATTTCTTACAGTGCATTCCGGACTATTTCTGCTCGTTAGAAAAACAGAGTTGATTTTTTATGTTCACAGTGGCGGTCAAACAGGAGGTAATGGAGGGTCCGGTGATCTCCCATCATGGTAGGTGCTGGCTGTGATGGACATCTTAAAGAAAGTCATTTTCTATAATATTCTTTGGCCTAGAAAGGTTATTGCTTAAGTTTCAACTTCGAGATAGAATGTTCTTTAGCCTAAGACAATCATTGCTTTAGTTTCCGCTTTCTGACTAATTGTCTAACCACTTGACTGTTTGGCCCTGGTGGTTTTGCCCACACAGCAGGCACAGTCTCTTAAGTTCTCTCTCTAGTGTTGAACATCTGTATTAAGTTCTACAACCTGTTTCCTTTTGGCTTCCTCTCTCTCCTTGCACATTGTGGAGTTCCTCTTTTTGTCGAACTATTGAACTAGTCATGTAACTGTCTGGAACTACTGTTGTAAAGAGTGCTCAGATAAGGTCATGTCAGAGCCCTTCTCATCCAGACACCCTTAAGGTACTGGTTTAGATCTGCTCCTTCTTGCTGCAAGATGAAACCGATAAAGACAAGTTCTTCTGACCTCAGACCTTTTTATTTCACAAAAATTCCACCACGCTGGCTATGAAACAAGTGTGCACTGTCTTCAGAGACACTCGCCAGTTTAACTTAGTGTGTCTGTTTTGTTTTCTCTCCTGCTTAAAATAGCTTTGTAAAGGAGCTGTCTGACCTAGTAATAGTGTCTGTTATTTTAATGGTGAGGAGGATATCTTGGTCTCTTTCTAATAAGTGATGTGGTACTTGAATGACATATCTGTGTGTGTGTGTGTGTGTTCCTCTACAGAGGTCAGACAGAAAGGAAAGAGGTGTTCTGAAGACTCGAGGGTCACGGCTCTGGAAAGGAAAAGGCCGAAGGTGTCAGACACGGAGTCTGCTGTTAAGGACAATGTTCCTGGCGCGGCCCCCTGCAGAGATCCCTTACTGTTCCCCCAGCCTATCCGGCGAATATCCACCAGCAGATCCTCCCACAGCCCCCCGAACTCTTCACACAAACCCACCAAGACAGACACACAAATCAAGTCCCATACAAACATCTCCATCAGGGAAAGTGAATCAAACATCGTCCCATTCACAGACCTTCATCCAAATCCCAGAGACATTACAACAGCTTTATCCATGGATAAAAAACCCCATGAGCCGATCGAGAAGGGTTCAACTGCCCGAGCGACTACCCCGGACACAGGGCTCTCTAGTAATGATCCCTGTAACACAGACTCTGACACCTCCCCCAAAGCCCGCTACAAGCTGCCCCTAACATGGTTAAAGAAGCAACCACACACAGATGCCATAAAAGGTCAAGGTTCTCAAATACCAAATGCCCAGGGTCAACATCACTCACATTCCGACATGGCTATAGGCTCACAGAAAAATGGACACGAACACTCTCCCAGTTCACCTAAGAGACTGCAACATGAGCAAGCCATTGAACGACTTTTAAAATCCTCAGAGCTTCCAAGTCACTCGAGCAGCAAAACCTTCGGACACTCATTTGGCCACTCCAGCAACCCAACCAGTCCTGTGACGCTAAACGCCTCCCAGACGACCCACCTACAAGATATCCCCTTGGGGAAATCAAATCAGGCCACCTTAAATCTAGCTCGGTCCACCTCCTGTCCTGACCCTGCCACAGTCCCGACTTCTCCTGATAGCCACATAAAACAGTATTCCAAGGAAGACTGTCAGAAATTTGTGGATTTCGTTCTGTCCTTGCGGAAGAATGGTATCATACCCCAGGCTACCACCTCAGCCAGCCGAAACAACTACGTGGAAGCTGGCAGTAGGGAAAGTAAGACAAAGAATATGCAGCTGGAACCACAACCAAGAGGTACACTTGGCGCTGAAATGATTAACAGAGAGACAATGGGTCAACGTATCTACACACTGCTGGAACATCCCATGCTTGCAGAAAGACATGTCAGATCATGTAGACCTGTGGAACTATAAGGACAGAGAGTTTCCCCCCAACCCCAATCTCAGTAACTCAAACCCTGTTATGACCGACCGTTGATTAGCTACGCTGATGCTAGCTACCATGGGACTGCCAGTGTTGGCCCCTTGATCACTGACCACAACCCTCCAACACATCCAGAGCTCAGGGAAACACAGCCGATGAAGGGCCACCTCGGATCACCCTACCCTGGACTTCTCTCCCCTATGAGTGTTTTCCATAGTGGGCACTATTCTGGTGAAGTCTACCCCAGAGAGGGCTATCCTGAGCAGGGTTCTTTTGAGACGGGAGGAGGCTCCACGTTGAGTTACGGTGGCAGTTTCTACCCACCGTTATCGGCACCAGTGACACGAGAGCTGAGAGATGTCACGACCAACAGGGCTGGCTTGGAGTCTGACACAGCCGCTTACAGGTACTGGTGGAGAGAATGCTCTAGAATCCAAGCTAAGCTAACTCACGTATGGAGATGGAGGAAGTTATGCAACATAGTGATTCAGACCAATGACACCTCTTCTGAACCCTCCGCTGATATGCAGATTTTCTATACATATGTGAGGTTGTCTCTTGCTGTGGTCAAGAGGTCACGTAGCAGGCCTTTGACAATACACATATAGATCAGGGAATGTGCTCCGTTCAACCTTTGGGAAAGGGCAAGATGCAGAGAATAGTACAAACAATGAGTTATGACCGCATCACCTGTGTGTTGTTTCTCCTGTGCATTAAGTTGTGGAATGTGTACCGTTTAAGGGCATGTTTTGGTGGTTACTATATTTGTACAGTCCACAGTCTTCTATGGGAGCTATTATTACAGATGAGGCTTGTTTACCATATCACGCCAAAAACACTTCTACACTAATACCATCTCCTTACTCACCTTCACAGTCCAGGGAAAAGCTTCCCCCATCAGTGGTTCGCGATCTCCTCTGATTGGTAACCACCAAAACATGCCCTTAAACGGTACACATTCCACGAATAATGCACAGGGGAAACGTCACACAGGTGATGCGGTCATTACTGAGTTTGGAGACCAGTAATCACTTCCTCACTCTCTCCAGAGGTTGCACAGAGTGCATTCCTAGATCTATATGTGTCCTTCCAGGGGCCCACGGAGCGACCTCTTGACCTCACTGAGACACAAGCTTCGGGTATACAGAAAATCTGCATGTCACTGATCTAAAATGCTTGCGAGTGCTTTAACTGATCTTGAATTGGCATCCAATACTTTTGATGTTGGATGTTTGATTTTGAAAGTAGGTTGTTGTTTCTAAAATGGACGTTTCAAAATAAGTTCATTATTTCCCTGCGTTGTTGCCTCACACTTTGTGATTGTGTCCACAGGACATTGGCTGTGACCTCGGGGATGAGCTCTGAAGTGGATTACTCTGGTGTAAGTGTGATGAAATGATGCACTATTGTTTTGTACTCAGACACACAGAAGGTATAGATGGCGTTCACGTAATGCCATCAGTAGTTCCACACCAAGGATGAGACTTAAGACATATTTGAGGCAGTAGGTTCATGCATAGTGCATTTAAGAATAATTCTGAATCATTTAAACTTGGGCTTATAAACAATTTACTTATATAAATATTTCCCCCAGGATCCAGATAAATTACTGAATTTTTGGACAAACTTAACTTATGCAAGGGTAAGTGTGTGTACCTGTGTAACTTAATCCAATATATGTTTTGTGAAAGTTCATGAAAAGGTTACTGCTTTTGCACATTTATTACCAACGACGTAAAACAGACCAACTGCATCTCGTGTGAAGAGGTAGCAAAAGTGGTCCTACAATTTTCACATGATCAGAAATCTGCAAAAGGTGTCCTTTTAAATTATTCCTGTGTACAGTAAATACAGCTACAATGTTGGTCAAGTTGAGACTCCCTGAGTGCTTGACTAACGTGATATGAAATATATACTCTTCCAGGTTGATTACATTTACAATTAGTCGCTACTGTAAGACGCTCTTATCCAGAGCGACTTACAGTAAGTACAGGGACATTCCCCCGAGGCAAGTAGGGTGAAGTGCCTTGCCCAAGGACACAACGTCAAGGTCCTGGCGGGGAATCGAACCGGCAACTTTCTGATTACTAGACCGATTCCCTTACCGCTCAGCCACTTGACTCCCATTGATTATATGGCTGTGATTTTCCTCTTTTGCACCGGGCAGGTCATGGAATGTTTCTCTTATAAAGTTGGGCTCTCTGACACTTTGGAGTGCTGACTGTTGTCTCATTCTTTTCTGACTGCATCATCTGACTGCATTCACTCTGCTGGTGTTAACGACAGTAGCTCTGCATGCATTTTAAATTCCAGAACCAGGACTGATGTGTGGTCATTTCTTTCTTCACAGTTTTCCTATCGTGTGTAAGGTTCTGTAATGGTGTGCGCTTATTCCACTTGTGGTTTTATTCTACATACCTATCCCCTTAGTATTAGTTCATTAGACTTTGCACCTTTTGTATAGTATAGTTAGACTTGTTTAAACTTACACCACTTATTTAAGATTTACTCCTATATGTTGAATGTATGCACCGTCCTGGCAAAGTAAATTCCTTGCCTGTGCAAACTTTCATGGCGATTAAAACCCTTTCTGATTCTGGTTTGTTCCAGAAGAGACACTGACTGCAGCAAGCTGGACTGCCTCATCCCGGCTACCTTATTTAGGGAAAGAAGCACCAAGCACACCTGAATCTACTGTTGGGAGTATTGAAATGTACGTTTAGTTGGACTCAGCACATGCTCCATTTCACCACAAATAGTGTGTTAATAGCAGTTATATTGTTAACTATGAAACTGAATGTTTGATGATAAAAGGGCCACTTTTTTACTTTTGTAATTTTATTTGGGAAGAGGCCATGCGTTTTTATAACAACGTTATCAGGTATTGTTAAAATGTTATGAAAAACGTTGAAATGTGTTAGTGGTTACTCATTTGAGTGTTATTCGTTGAATGAAAACTATTGTTTTTGTATCTACAATAAAGAAATGTGTCCTTTAGGACATATCAGTCTAAACAGTGAGAATGTCTGCCTCCACGTTGCTTTCTTCCAAGGACATAAACTAAGCATTGAGTAAAGCACTTTGATTCATGTCAACAACAACAAAAAAGTTTGCAGCGTGGTACTCAATGGTACAGAAGGCCTACAGAAAAGGATGTAAGTGGAGACGGCGCAATTTACATTTATGCATCTAGCAGACGCTTTTATCCAAAGCGACTTCCAAGAGAGAGCAATTGGCATTCTTGGAAAAGTAAGGCACTTAATCCCAGAGCACATACGTAGCCTATACTACCATTGAGGTTTCACTTTTCTGATAAACTGATACAGTGAACATCAAACAGACTGACTGCTGAAGGCCCGCTGATGAAAGGATCAAATCCAGACCTAACGGCGGCTACCCCAGTGTGAAGATTCACATGTCTGGGTGAGTGAATATCTCTTGTCGACTGAAGTGGGAGTGAAGCTTACTGCTGAGACGATATCTCGACAATCAAGCCGTCTGCCAGCCATTTTGATAGAACTTCACACTACGTATCGAAGTGGTGTGGTTTCTTTTTTCTCCACCTCCCACTGCCCCAAACTGCAAACCTGTTGAGTAGTTTAACAACCACTTTCAGTCCGACTTTCATGACGGTACGAGCTACTAGTACTGGTCCAGAGTGGAGTCAGTTGTTGAGCCCAGGGGTATGTAGCTATTTGCATTGACTTCAGTATGATAACGTTACTGCTGTATGAATAAGACTTGGGTGTCTGATACGTTTATTTGATTGTAGCTTAGCTAGTCTATTAAAACGCAAACTTTGTATATGAGCTTTTCTTTGACATCAAACGCTGTAGACTTTGCTACGAAACGTGGTACGTAACGTTAATAACTAGTGCTACTAGCTAGCTAGCCAAGTTTACGTTACTGTATGTGTCAATACTAGCGCTGGGAAAAACTTGGTATCTGTTTTGGGGGGAAGGACGGGTCGGTTTAGGGAGCAGAATGTGTGAGAACTACCAACAGAGAAGAGGTTGGATTGTTCTTTAAAAAGGAAAACTTGGGAAACGATTTAATTTCCCGTTCAGTGTTGTTAGAGCTACCAACGCTATAGCTAGACATTCACTGCCATGTGAATGTCTGTTTCCTCTGTACAATGTACGGTACATGGTAGGCTTGCTTGAAGATGATCAAGGTGTAGCCTACTAGCTCCTGAACACACTAAGTCTGTGCCCGAAACTTTTGCTGCTACCTTACTTAAGTCAGTGCAGTATGTGAGTCTTGATGCTGTCTGAACTAATTTAATTTATTAATTGTTTAATTGTATTTATTTAAAGCAGTCTTTCAGTCCCCATTTCTTTGAAAATTCTTAGTAGCAGTAGCAGGTAGTAACATCATGAACATGCAGCCTGAGGGAACCAAAAGTGGTATGTCAATATCACCTCACATGTTTCTTCCTATGTTTTGAATGAGTGCATTTGGGTTTTCTTGTCCGTGTAAGACATCTGTTATTTCTGACTGTAGGAGTGTGTGGTCAGAGCCTACTGTTTCAGTCTCTGAAGATATATTTGAACAAGAAGAATAGATTGCAGCCCATAATCGGTCAGTAGAAAGAATGTATTTGTTATTTAAGATTTTACCCCTGCCTTCTGTATTATCTGTCATTATGTCTTCTCAGCTTGGTACTGTTTACGAACACATGTATGTGAATGCCCAGTTATCGCCTTGTTGCAATAACTGACATCTAAAGTTAGCATTAGACAGTGTGTGTTGTCAACTAAGGGTGGATTATTGTAGGCCTGCTATTCATAAGATAAGATAAGACCATTATTCGTCCAATGGGGAAATTCGGGCATTACAGCAGCAAAGTGGACAGAAGAGTATATATAGAAATGTATAAAGTTAGTACAAGATATAATAAAAAGATAACACTAGTTCATACATCTCTTCCTTCCATAGAAACTGCTCATTAAGGGTTGACCTTAGACAATAACACGTATGTGTTAAGAATGTCATCATGTCTCCTCTCTCTCTCTCTCTCTCTCTCTCTCTCTCTCTCTCTCTCTCTCTCTCTCTCTCTCTCTCTCTGTGTGCGCGTTTGTGTTTGGAGGTCTGAGCTGTGTGACAGAGTGTGTGAAAGCAGGTGTCAGGGAGGCCCTGTACCTGTGTGAGGTGTGTGTGTGTCGGCTCACCAAAGATGACATGAAGAATCACATCATGGGCAGTCTTCACAGATATAACTACATTGTAAGTATCTGTCAGACACATAATATCTCAACACTCCTCACATGCTTATTTGACATGAACACATCACTCATCACATGACTTCTGTGTGAGCAGAGGGCATATCACCCACGTTTAGTATCTGAGTGGAAAATGAGTGGTGACCTGGCCAAGCTGGCGAGGCCTCTCATGGAGGTCGCTGGGACGGTGGAAGGAAGAGAGGGCACCGGAGATGTGAAGGTATCTCCTGTGATTGAGGACGTCTGTGATTGCGGGGGGGGGGGGGGCTAGTCTGTTGCGTGAGAGTGAGGGTTTCCATTTTTAGATGTGTTTTCATGCACCGTTTTGTGTGTGGCGTCTTGGTCATCCCGCTAGGTGATAGAGTTGAATGCAGCGACGTACGAAGAGATGGCGTCCCACAGTGAGAGCCATGGTCTGTGCCAGTCAGAGCCACGCTTCTTCTCTTTTGCTGTTTCTTCCCTCCCTTCACCCCTTATCTGATCTCTATCCTTTTCTCCTGCAGCTCTCACCGTTCTGCAAGCCTTCAATTGTGGTCGTCGCCAGACAGAGAGCCAAATGCACGCTCTCACAGAGTATCCCACCATCCAATCTCAGAGGGTCGTAATTCCGCCAAAGAAGGAAATGAGTCTTCCTGACGTCCAGTCGCAGAAGACGACTGTCCGTTTTGACAGTCGTTCCATTCTAATGAACATCTCTGTCAAGTCAGAACCTGACTTGCTGGCTGCCACAGTTCAATCAGAGATCATCAAAGATGATCTCCACGCTTTTACAGGCATCAAGCCGTTGATTGGTGAGTCTCAATCTGCAAAGAACGATATCCAAACCTGATCGCGGATTGTTTGAACAATACCTCAAGCAGTGTATGTCCAGTGTATGTCGGGAGTCAGGTGGCTGAGAGGTTAGGGAATCAGGCTAGTAATCAGAAGGTTGCCAGTTCGATTCTCGGCTGTGCCAAATGACGTTGTGTCCTTGGGCAAGGCACTTCACCCTACTTGCCTCAGGGGAAATGTCCCCGTACTTACTGTAAGTCGCTCTGGATAAGAGCATCTGCTAAATGACTAAATGTAATGTCTATGGCATCAGGTCTGAAATGTGTTGTGGAGTGCAGAAGTGAGAAGGAAGGCCCTCCTCACTGTTTCCTGTGTCAGTGCTGTGATGTGAAGGCCACTAATGATGACATAGTAGATCACCTGACCAACCCTTCACACCACTTCAACTACATGGTCAGTTTGTTCCTTGTAATGTGCCATCACAAGGACACATCATCCAGCACTGAAACATTTGTAGCGAGATTCAACTATGTGCTGTGTGTGTGTGTGTGCTTGTAGATCAAATATCACGCAGAATATTTGGAGGGAATGAAGGCAGGGCCAAATGGCCTCAATCAATATCTCCAATGTGCTGCCAGAAAACTGGAGCAAGAGGAAGGGAGGGACAAAGTACAGGTAACACGTGCACACACACACACACACAGGATCTACAATGATGTAGATCCTGTGACGTGACTGTGACGATATGGTGGTCCTGGGAGGATATGAGGTCATTGGCCAATCACAGACGCTTCCCTTCACCCGTTCTCTCCCCAACTCCATCTCTGCTTCCACCTCCTCATCTCATGTTGAGGTGATTTTACATTCCCCAGGTGATGAGATTACCAGCCTCCCTGGGTAGCCAGATGGCTGTAAACGGTTACCAGTGGTGTAAGTTCCCTAGCCTCATCTCATTTATCTCTCTTTCTTCTTCCTCTTCACTCGTGGTGCAAGTTTAAGAACATGTACTATGTGGCCAATAGTTTTGTGGACACTGCTGAGCTTGTTGTGATAGGAATAATGTTGATAGACTTGTATTGATTAATCCTAAGTATAGAAATATTTACTGTGACCAAAACAAATCACAAGACGGTGTTGTTTTCAATGTCACAATGACCCAGCTGTGTCAGTGTGGAACAGAACCTTGGCAGCCCTTTCAGTTTTCCTCTCAATTCCCCATTCAGTTCTCCTTATACAGGCCTGGTTTGGCTCTGCCCAGGCCGTTGTAATCACACACTAATCCAAGTAGACTCAGTCTCGTTGATAACCTCTTAACCTGACTCCATATTTATTAAAACAAGGTAGTACAGAAAACCTTCATCAGACATGATCACACAAGTACAGATATTGGAACATCTCCAACAAGGTTTTATACTTTAGCGTTAATATATCCTCCTGTAGAACTAAGGACTGTTGCCCAAAACCATGAAAAACATCCCCCATTTTTAATTGGCTTGATAATGGCAGGTCTAATCACCCAACATCAGGGCCCAACCTCCCTAATGCTTATTTGGCTGTATGGGCAAGAATTCCCACAGACATACTCAAATCTTGTGGACAGCCTTCCCAGAAGAATGGTGACAAACTCCATATGAATGCCCATGGTCTTTGAGATGACCAGCAAGCTATACAGTTGTGATGGTCAAGTGTCCACCTCCTTTTGGCCGTACAGTGCATGTTCCTCTGATGATTGTATTGGGCTGTAGAATTGGATGTTGAGTCTGAGGGATTGGTTTTCTTTCATCTGACATTCTCTGTTTGAGTCATTCAGCAAACTCATCCCTCCTGGCCCTGGTTCTTTTGAATATGCTCTGTCTCCCGCTCTTTTTCTCTCCCTTCCATTTCTCTGCTTCGTGTGTCTCCACCTCTCTTAGGCGTAGACATGTTGAAGTACGGATATTATGAGGTGACACAGTCAGACATCAAGACAGCAGAAAGGACAGAAATACCTAGTGAGTGGACCTCACGAGTTAAAATAATCCAATATACTAAACAACCTACATGGTAGTCTCTGTCATATCTTTCTGCACTTGTCTTCTGTCGCCTTAGAAACGGGTCACAACGCAACAAAGAGCACAGAGCAAAGCGTGTCACTGAAGCGCCACGCGTCCGGGTCACAGCGTGATTGTGGTAAGGTCACAGGAGATGAGGAGGCGGGGCCAAAGACCATTCGGGTGAAGTCAAAACGCCGTAAGCAAGTGTTTAAGGTAAGCCTGTCTCTGATGGATGGCCCGCTCGTGCTGGAGAGGACATCCTTCAGTCAGGACCACTCCCTGGCTACACTCTCGCCGGACACCTTTGTTGGACCCATCACCTTCCCCTCCGCCCAAACCAAGACCTTCACCTCAGACATGGATTCTGATCCAACACTGCCCTCTAGTGGCCAACCTGGACCTTCAGACCTGCACCCAGCTCCGCTGGGCCACCCCCACTTCTATACTAGAGACCAAGACACGAGAAAGCATAGAATGGCCACGACCAATCAATATGACGGTTACTACAAAAACTCTTGTGAGACTGTGAGCACTGACACTGATCGTTACGCTGTCTATGAAGACGAGGTGGAGAGGTCTGTCGGCACCCCGTTCCTGGATGAGAGGCAGGAGAACAACATGTCTGCCTGGGTGCAGGAAGTAGGAAAGTCCTACGGCAGACGGTGTAACATGACAGAGGAGCCAAATGACAGTCAGTTGGATTCGGGGGTTGGGTTGATTGTGGAGGTGGCTAGTGGGCAAGGAGACGAGGGGAACACTGACTCTATCCAGCATCACCTCTCCGACCAGTATCACCCCTCTGACCAGTATCACCTCTCCGACCAGTATCACCCCTCTGACCAGTATCACCCCTCCGACCAGTATCACCTCTCCGACCAGTATCACCCCTCGCACCAGTATCACCCCTCCAACCAGTATCACCCCTCCAACCAGTATCACCCCTCCGACCAGTATAACCCCTCCGACCAGTATCACCCCTCCGACCAGTATCACCCCTCCGACCAGTATCACCCCTCCAACCAGTTTCACCCCTCTAGTGGGTACTACCACTCTACCCAGTATTACCAGTGACAGCCTCCCCAGCAGGACCGCACAGCCCCAGGAATACATCCCATCACAGGGCATCACCAGCATGATCACAGGCCTTACTTTAGTACAGACCCAGGGGCTTGGAAACCCAGTCTGGGTAGTAGGGATGCTCTCAGGAATGTTTGTGAGTTCCTGCAATCAACAGGTCCCTATTACATGTTCTTTTGTTGTGTTTTGACATTAGTTATGTTGTCATTTAATTTCTTTTGACTGTCTTCATCAACAGATGATCATCTTTAGTCTGCACATGATATAAAGAGAAGATGCAGAATGATGGATGAACACCTTTATTTATGTTTACTGCTTTACTTTTTCTGATGTAAAAATATATTTTGCTTTACACAAAAGGATAATTGGGTCCTAAAAGTATTTACGAAAACCAAAATGTGTTTTGTATTTGTTGGAGATATGTAATGTCAATTTGTTCGTTTATCCGATTACCTGTTTTATCCAAACACATATCCTACCATTAATGTTATGAAATGGCTCGATTTATTTACAAAGTTACGGTTTTTCTAAGATGAATCTGGTTTGTGCTGATCCAGACTTTTTGTTTTGAGATTGGCGACTGCATATTTTGAACACAAGACTTAATTCTTGTTTATTCTGGGGGGGTTTTCTTTTCTTTTTTGCTTGAAAAACAGGGAGAAAGTATTTGTACTTTTAAAATTGACAATCTTTTAAAATACTTATGTTAAGCTCCTTGAGACAATCTTTAGATTTGTTCATTTGTTGATTTATTGAGCCTGTTTTCAGACCTCTGCAAATAATGCAGTTTACAGCTGTCAGTTTGGGTTTCTGAAGATGAGTTTCCAACGAAAAAATATAGCATATGAATTCAGTACTAGGCTAAATCTGTGTACGTTGTTTGTGCCAAGTCACAGCTGGAACCAAACTGAATTCCACTTGTTATATCACAGTTTCCACTTGAAAAATCAAAATATTTGCTATATCTGATTGTCTCTTGTCTTTTTTTGTGCAAATAAATGTTTCTCATAGAATACTAAGCTTTTTCTTGATTTAATATAATACCTAGGTCTGTGTTCCAACTTTGCTGTACCTTATGGGTTGAAAGGAAAATAACTGATCAGGCCTGCCGCCTAATACATACAAAATGTCCTCCAGTCATTTTTCATTGGACAAATACATTTGAGGTGCTGGTAGTGGATTGAAAAATCAATGGCATTCTTTTTGAGTCATCTTCATTTTGCAGCTAAGGATGCTCACCGTGCAACGGTAAATCGGCAGAGCCAGTACGCCCCCTAGCGGCACAGAGCTAACACTACAGTGTGACGAACCAACACACTCACGGATACCGATCCATACAATAGTGTCGAACTCCCCACTTCCCCAATAACCATCCTATAACCTTTTTAATTATCTTCTATTTTTACTGAAAGCTGATTTATATTGTATCGCTCCCATGTAGAGAATCAATTTCGTCTGGAACGTTTTCAGGGAACAAGAATTATCTTGTTACCTTGACAATCATTGTGTACATTTCAGTTTGACTTCTACCAAAGTAAGAGCAGCCATGTAGCAGCCCGTAAATTGGATAGATATGATTAGCTACATTCATGTGTTAAACTCTTAACCATCACAGCTGTGATCTGTTGTTTTGGCCTCCAACAAGCTAAATTGAAACACGTGATATTATCAGTACTCTTTCAGCGCCATGCCTACAGGGATATTTAGTACATGGGACCATCAGTTCATCGATAATGAGCAAGTTGTCACGGACAGGATTAAGGAGAACCCCAGATATCCATTCAAGGAGGAGGAAAACTGTAAGACATCACCCACTTGGACTAATCTCACATCTGATGTTTGTATTTCTACATATGATGTGATGATAGGCCAGTTCTGTTGTAGCCTATCGTAGGCCCTAATATGTTTTGTGCTTTCTTCAGTTTCATATTGACCTAATTTGTTGGCTTTGTTTTGACACATGGTCTTGTAGTGTTTGTTCTTGAATATCTCCATGGGAACATCTGGAAAGGTTCCCTGTTGCTGATCGCCTCCATCATTGGAACTGCCACGTACCTGAACATAGATTTCGATGTGAGGGCTAAATTATTAAAAACACGTTTTACCTGTTTTGTTACTTAACACATGCAGTTACTTTAACCTGGAAATGGCCTTCTGCTCTTGTTTCAGGACCACAATAAGTATGGAGGTTTCCTTGTGTTCAGCTTGTGTCTCTCTCTGTGGCTACTCAGTTCTGGAGCCTTCCGCAGACGCCTGGTGATTGATCATATGAATAAGGAGTACCGTTTCTACATACACGAACACCTGCGCCACAGTGGCCCTCTGCATCAAATCTATATCCGGCTAATTTCACAGAAGAGCGGCGAGTTTTATTCCTCTGAACTCTCACTCAAACCACGTTGACACCCTACAGTTAGGCCTACCAATGGTGTTCCTGAACCCTTTGGATTTAAATGATTTGACAATCTGAATTATGTTGATTTCTAGAAGAAATTCCTTCCTTTTTAGGGATTATGATCATAACACATGCCATTGACTCATTTCAGGACAAGGTCGACGTATGTTCAAGCTGATGCTGAATGGTTACAAGATTGAAGAAAGGGAGCTCAGTGGCTTCTCAGAGAAATATGAAGTAGCCTAGCGATGAACACAAACGTCACATTCTTCTTTTCTTCATTTCTGAATCTAGTTGTTTCAATACGATGACACGAATATTTGATACAAAACAACTTCTGTGTTGCTTTTCACAGTTATTGGAGTGCCAAGGACGCAGGATAGCCAACAAGCTGAACCTTAACTACTTTGACTACGCAGACATCTCCAAACGCCACATAGTTGTTCACCGGCCTAAAGTCAAACTTTCTGAAACATTACCAAAGGTCTAAGGAGACCCCTCTCTACTGTATTCTGATTAGCAAGTGCTAAAGCGTTTTGACAAAGTTCGGACCTCTCCTTTAGAATTAATGAAGCATAATTGTGCAAGGACAAGTAGCCATACCACAAAAACGTGGATGTAGAGCTTATACAAATAAAAAAAAACGTCACAACATTGTAGCCTACTTGAATATGTAGATACACATATCAAAACATTCCGGTGTCGTGCCAAGGCACTTATCCCGGTGTTGTATCACCCGATGCATGACTCTCTGTATTTCTCTCTCTCACAAAGTATTTCACATGGATCTTCATACTAATGTATAGGTTCAAAGGCATGCGATTTTAATGCAGTTAGCCTGCGCGTAGGGTGGGTTACTCAGACAGGTCGAAAACAACAGCATTCTGATCCAGAATAGGCTATATGCCTATAGCCTACAAAAGACAAGTACTAAAAACTATGTATCAACTATGTATCAACATCAAAAGAATTGTTCTCACCATCAAATCCTTTTTTAAGATAGACAATAGAGGGTGTTGCATTTCACGACAGGCTTAATGCACCCCCTGCTAACCCTGACTAGGAAAGTGTTACATGCCTGAAACTTACTGTGGTAACTCATACTAGTGCCCTCAATGTACAGTAAAAATCATTTGATGCTTGGATATACAGAACAGACAATAGAGGGGGGTGCATTTCACGACAGGCTTGTTGGATTCCTTCTTGCCATGAAATGCACCCCCTGCTAACCCTGACTAAGAAAGTGTCAAAAAACGGCCTGATATAATGTGTATCTCCTCTGTAACTTTTGCTAGAAAAGAGCAGACATCTCCATATTATCTCAAGTTGTTCCTTATGACCAAAAGAACAGAAAATAACACATATGGCAGGACAGATCCTTTGCATGTTAGGGGAGGGGGTACACATTATCCTATCAGGTGAAAAAACGGCCTGATATAATGTGTATCCCCTCTGTAACTTTTCCTAGAAAAGAGCAGACATCCCCATATTATCTCAGGTTGTTCATTGTGAACAGAAAATAACACACATGATGACAGGACAGGCCTTGGCACGACAGGACTAGCCACACCAAGAATTGTGTTGGCCGCACCATGAAACAAGCAAGAAAAGTGTGTACTCTATTGTGTATGTATTCACATCACTCATCAATGATGCAAACCTATTTTTTTTTAAGAAATCGCAAATATTTTATTAGATTTTTTCAGTTTCAAAACCTTTTACGACATTTCGAAATAATTTTTTTGGGATTTGAATTATTTGACGACCTTTGATTCCTGGCATATTCATCTCAGGCGCCTGGCGGGCCTCTTTGTTGTGGCACGTCATGACAGCAGTCGTCAGCATGGCCCTCTAATCCAAATGTGTTACTATTTCAACTGCAATAAGTAGCCTAATATAGAAATATTGTATCGAATGCAAGGTGCCTGAGAGTAAAAATGTCACTTGTGCTTAACTATTCATCCCCGCCCCCTACAAAATGTACAAATATAAACACTAGCGGGCACTTGCGGAAGCTTGTCGCATGGTACAGCCTCCAGCCAGGCTCCACCAAGCTTCAAGGCACTGTGAGTGAGGGCAGGCACTTCTTGAGGCAGCTCTACGTTTAGGTAGCTAGCTAGCCAGCCAGCCAGACAACTAAAGCTAGTACATCATCCAGTATTTTGCTAGCTAGATATTATCAGGGAGAGCAGTCTCCACGCTTACTTCATACATAACTCGTCGATATGTCGGCATTTTCTGAAGCTGCTTTAGAGAAGAAACTATCGGAACTTAGCAACTCTCAGCAAAGTGTTCAAACATTATCTTTGTGGCTTATACATCATAGAAAACACTCGAAGACCATCGTCAGCGTTTGGTTCAACGAGCTGAAAAAAGGTTAGAGCTAGCTATGGTTGACCAATTCATGATTGATGTGTTTCTGTTAAAAATAATGAACTGCTAGTAATTTCTTTGGAATTATGAACACAAGCTAGTTAGCATACGTTAGCCACGAATCGCAACACGTAGCTATGATTAGCCCTAACTTGGTGCTACTACTAGCTAGATAGCCTACTGCTGCCTAGCCTGTTGGGCAGCAAACATTCAGGTGTAGGCCTCAACTCCTAGTCCTACAGTCAGATGGACCTGAAGTCTAAGATCTCACCTTTCTTAAAATAGGCTAAATGCATATTTATATCTCTCTTTATCCTCAGACGTATGCATTATGGCGTGCATTTTGTGCTATCAATCACCTTGGCCTCTATATGGTCAAGCAGTGGTAAGGGTTATTGTGATTCGCTAGCAAGCTATTTTTGCTACCATGTTAATCGCTGGTTAAAACCAGCTGGCTTCGCAGGGTTGCCATCAGATAATTAATCTATAGTAGCTAATATTAGTGACTACGATACATTGATCATGACCTTGGCCAGCACTATAACGAGGCGACAGTTATGGCTATGTTATGTAGATAGCAATTTAAGGAAGCTGATGTATCTATACAATATCCTTATAGCTTAGTAATGGCCATGTCACGTGTGGTAAAGATCATTTAATTTAAATTTGAAAACACCTGTGCAACTGTATTTAAGACCATTTTAAGATTATTTTTTTGTGTGTGTAAAGCGATTAGCTTTTCTGAGAGTCTAAACCTGTGCTGTTTTCTGTTAATTAGAGAGGCTCAACATAGTCTCTGGTTGGCAGGTAGTTGTATTTTGATGGCAATGTTTTCCTCTGGGTGTATTATCATAATTAGGGTCCCAGGAGGTCCTTGTGTTTTGGGAGCAGAGTCTTTTCTGGGCACTGAGAATCTTGGTGCATGTGGTCTCATTTTGTGAAACGTTCTGTGCTTTTTGTTGTGTATGTGTTGGATATATAAAGTACAAACGTACGTTTTGTGTGTATCAAATCTCTATGGAGTGACACAGCAAGACCTAACGCTTTTCAAAGACTGGGTGGGACTCAAACAAGCCTGGTATCATTAGGGCTGTTTGTAACCATAGTGACCTGTGAGAGAAAGGAGGTACTGACTGATTGCTGGGGTTGAATGGTTATCTAGGAACATTCTGTGTAACTAGGATGAGTCACGGCTTGCCATGTGTATGTTGTGAGACCAAAGCACACTGTGGCTAAAACATGTGCTTTTAGCTACATGCTGGAGGTCATTCTACATTGACCCAGCAGTAATGATGAGTGGTTTAGTGTAATAAACCGTATCCTGATTTTATTGCTGAAAACATCCTAGTTAGTTAATGTAGGACAGGCTCCTCTTGATGCATTTGTTAGGCTCTGTTTCCCAGTTTCACACCGCTTTTAAGAATTGAGCACTATGTGCTCGTGGAGATTTAAGTAGAAGAGACAAGTTCACGCAGAATGGCAATGTACAGTTTACACCCAGCTCCCCTCCAGTATTCATAAGTCTTTAAGGCGGTGAAGGGACTGTGTGTTGATATTGGATACAGAACATGTTGCATGAGACAGTCTCATGCCGTCTCTGACTGAGCATCGTCTTTGTTTGCAGCCAAGGTGTCGCGGAAGCTGACCTTTCTTTACCTGGCCAATGACGTCATCCAGAACAGCAAGAGGAAAGGACCAGAGTTCACCCACGACTTTGCCCCCGTCATCGTTGACGCCTTCAAACATGTGTCCAGGTAAGGGAAAGGAAGTTTCTGAACTCGATGATTTTAGATTTGCCCAAATGGCATATATTAACAGACCTCTTCTGTCCTTGTCTGCTGGAGACTAATGAGCCTGTTGATGCTAAGCGTGTGTGGCTTCTCTCTCTCTCTCTCTCTCTCTCTCTCTCTCTCTCTCTCTCTCTCTCTCTCTCTCTCTCTCTCTCTCTCCGTGGTTGGCTGTAGGGATGGGGAGGAGGGGTGTAAGAAGCAGCTGGGCCGGGTCCTGTCTATCTGGCAGGAGAGGGCCGTGTACGAGAACAACCTGCTGGACCAGCTCTCCAGTGTCCTGCGTGAGTACCTCGTCTGACTGACTTGTTTGTCCGCGGCTGGATGCGCGCATCTTTGAACCCGAGACGTGATATGATAGTCGAAGCGTTCTTAGTTTCTTCTGTTTGCTGTTGTGTGTTGCACAGAGGGAGAGAAGAAGGCTAAGAAGAGGCCGTACGAGGAGATTAAACTGGACAGTGAGGACTTTGGCTCTCAGAGCTCCCCTGGCGAGCCCCCACAGGTACTAACTACGCAACAACACCTCAGTAAGGGAGCAGGACATTTATATTTGATTCATTTAGCAGACTCTTTTATCCTAAGCGATGAACAAACTGTGCCTATTAGTAGAGACAGCAGATAATCAATGATGAGGAAGTGCATAGATCCAATGGTATTTCGGTTGGTAGAGCCTGATTTTGTAACATGAAGAAGAGGGTTCATTTAGCTTGGGTGTCTTTTAGGCCAAGTGATAAGCATTACTACTGAAGTGTGTGGTGTCAATACACTGTGCTGACTCGAGATTTCTTGATGATGGTTCAATCCAGTACTTGGTGGAATACATTGCTTTAAAAAGTAAAAATAATACTTCCCGGCACCCACCCACCCTCACCTTTCCATATCCCATTTTCTCCTTTCCTCTCCCTCCTTCCTGTTTGTCCTGGCTCCTCCCCCTTCCCAGACAGTAGATTTAATCCGGGCCCTGCAGGAGCTGGAGAACACAGCATCTGGTGACTCGGCTCTGCGTCAACGCATCTCTGCCCTACCTGCTGAGGTGCAGGACACATCACTGTTACACAGGGTCACAGGTAAGAGGACTCCCACACACACACACACACACACACACACACACACACACACACACACACACGGCTGTTAAGAAACAAACATACCGTACGCATGCACACACTATAACGCATGCACCTGAAACCACACACTCGCCTCACCTAAGCATGTGGTCTCTCTCTCTTTTTCTCTGTGTGTGTGTGTCAGACAAGGAGTCAGGCGAGCGTCTGTCCAGGCTGGTGGAGGAGGCCTGTATGCTGCTAGCTGATTACAGCGGTCGCCTGGCGGCGGAGATTGAAGACAGGCGTCAGCTGACACGCACGCTGACGCTGTTCCTGCACAGCCAGAGGGACGGTCTGACCCAGAACGAGCTGAAACTAGAAGTGCGTAAAAAAACCCCTCTCATCTTCTAAACATCCCTCAATGTGCCCGTGTGTCTGAATGCGTCCTGTGTGTTTACCGCTATTCGTCTGCGTCTGTCATACATTTCCTGTTATGTGGTCTGTTTCGTCTTTTCTCCATGTTTTATGTTTTGCAAGTAATTCTTTTACATTTTTAGTGTGCTTTCAATGGCCAAAGTCTTAACTTTATGTGCACATATTTCTTGGGCAAATGAACATTCTGACAGTTGTTCTTAGCCTGCGCTGTTTCCTTCTGGGGTAAGTATGTCCGCATTGCTTTCACCCTCATCTCATTGCTTGCAAAACTATCCCACTCAGCTGCTGTTGGTCTCAGAGAACCTGCTACTCTTTACATTACATGTATGAACTGTGTGCTCTTTAGTCTTTACCCACAGGAATCGAAGATTAAGTCTTCTGGACTATGTACCCACGACATCTCTTGTAATAAAAACAACAACAAATCAAAAAGAGGAAATAAACAATTAAACAGAGTCTGTGAGAGTGCTGTTATTTGCTGGTTGATCTGTTATTATTGCTGGTTCCATGATAATGTACATTTTATGGGGAATGTTGTTTTATGTACTTGCAGTAGGTGTAGATTTATAAAATACAGTTGTTACAAACTTTCCTTTGTTTAAGGGACCAATATATATATATATATAGGTGTGCCTATACCATATAGGTATAGGCACACACATTATTATGTAATATATAATAATAAAGTCCTTGCTAGAAATTGCAGCCCTAAGAAGAAATAATGTTGTACACATAAGATTTCAGAACTACTGTGGTTGCATTAAACATGCAAGTTGTAAGCCTAAAATAGAATCAAATACACCTTCATCAATGTCCCTCACTTAAACATAACTTGTGTAACAAAGTGTATTAACAGGACTTACACTGCTTGCCCTACAACATATATGCAGATCATGTGTATTCCACATTTAAAGCTCGAACACAAGTGGAAATAGCTCTTGAAAATAGTTCTTGAAGAACTAATCTTGTTTTAAATATATACATTTCTCATTAAACTAAGAGTTTATGATCTTGGATTCTGATTTTGAGCTCATGTAAAATACGTACATAGGATGGAAAAGAGATAATTTACATTTCTAGCACATGGACTGAAAACACTCACATGAAGTTACGCCCATAGTTCAGTTCCAAAGTTTCTGAAATCCAGACCCTTTACACCCCATAGTAAACACTTGACTAACATTAGATCTGTGCTGTGAAAGTTACATAAAAGCCTTTACATGATCTATATGTGCCATTCCTGTTTATCGTTACTTTAATGAGAAAGTCATGTAATTGCACAGGGCCAAACTTACACTGGGCTTTATAACATGAGACTGCATGTTTGAATGATTACACAGCTGAGACTTGACCTTGGTGACCTTGCTCATTATTAACAATACACTTTAACTGTGCAGTAAAGTTCTGTCAGAGATACTGGATTTCTTGTCAGTTTTCTGTGATCAAGAGGGTTTATGAAGCCAAAAAGAAGCAATCCAAAGTTATAGTATGTTTTAATAAATTTGATCAATAGTACTGACACTCAGGGCTGATATTGTTTTTTGTAGACACACATATTTCAACATGAAATAAACATTTCAACAAAACATTAAAAACAAAATAAAATGTTTTTTTTTTCTCACAAGTGGGGAGTGTTGTGCAGCTCAGAATAGTTGTTTGTTGGTGTTGATGTTTTTGTATGTGTACATTTGAGCCTCACACATCTCGCATCCTAAAACGTTTTTTGTTTTTTGTGTGTGTTCCAGGAGTACAAACGTAAACTGGCGCGGGTGACGCAGGTCCGTAAGGGTCTTCGTTCCCGTCTGAACAACCTCCCAGACCTCTCCCTGCTCCCCAACGTGACAGGTGGACATTTGCACTTGCCCTCGTCAGGCGACCTCTACAACCCCTCAGACTGACTGCTTATCTGCCCCCCTCACCCCTGATCAACTGCCCCTGCCCAGTTACCTGATTCGACTTACGTCTTGCCCTATCTGGTCACGTGTGGATTATATGTAGCCTTTATCATGGGTTGTTAACCTTGCTGTTGACACATTCTCTCTCCTTATCCTTCACTTCGAGGGCTTAATCATAATCAGTCAATATTTGAGCATTTCTCACTGCATTTTCTGTGTGCATTCGGCCATTCCTTACAACAATAAACACCAGTTCTCATCCTAGCGTTCATTTAACATGTATTAGTAGCACAGTGTTATTTCACTCCATCCTCATCCCTCTCTTTCTCCGTGTGTGCTAACAATCAGCTTTAGATTTAGAATGTATGACATGTGTTCATGGTACACACTTCCTCTTTGCTACTCTTCCTTTGATGTGTTGAATCAACATTCTGTTTCAAATGCAGATCTCCCCATCTTTCCCTTCTCCACCCAACTTCCTACAAACAGTCAGGAATGACACTGTTGTAATCTTATTTTTGTATTTACAGTGGATTTAGGTGCAGTCTGACACCAGATTAATAATGCAGTGATCCCAGTGAGTATAACTCGATCAGTAGGATATCGCATCTGTATGATTGGCTATAGTATTTTTTATTATATTTGTCATCCACATGAACTTGGTTGTCTTTTATAATTGCTGTAAATTGTATTCTATCCTGCTGACATGGCTCACTAGGTTTTAGATCATGCTGTCGGGCGCTTCACTGAGAACAATGATTGTTCCACTTATTTAATGGCCTTAAAAAGGATTAAACCCAGACCCAGAAATAGAAATGATATCAAGTGTAAAAGTAAATATACTAATTGGCAATGTTTGAAGAAAACTGTTTTAGATGTACTTGGTTATGTTATCTCTTTCAGGAAGGATTATTGTCCATTGTATATAATATTCAAGCAAAGTTGCATGTAAATAATACTAATTGGTTTTACAGTATTTAGTTTGTCTACATAGATTTATTGGGGAAGGGCCGTCATTCCTAAACCCTACAGGAGCCTTACTGCAGACACATCTAAATGTGATATCTCCATTGCAGCTGAAGCTTTCCCATATTGGAATGAGTGAAGACAACAGTGTTGTGTGCTTGTTTACCGTCGATTGACCTTTTCCTGGTTTTAACCTCACCTAAATGTTGTTCAACACGCTACGACAGCTATGGAAGTTAAAGGGGCTTTACTCTTCACTACTGGTAAATAACTCTGATTAGTAATTTGTTGTCAGAACCAAATAAACAGCAGAATATATGATTATGTGTCTGTGATTGAGTTCTTTTGGCAAGCTGACAAGTGTTGCAGTATCAACTCCCGTCCAGTAGGGAGGATAGAGGATCTTTCTGAGGGAAAAACGTGTGGCGGAAGAGGGTGGTACGCACAGGAACTAGATTTAGCACGAAAGAAATTGTGATTTTTGAAGCCAATGTTTTTCTGACTCTCAGTTAACACAAATTACTTAGTAATAAAAATGGACGGTTTAGAAACCACATACGAGGACTCCGTGACCGTGGAGTTTATTGATTGTGGAGTAAGTATTTCATGTTTTCGCTTTGACTTCCAGCTAGCTAATGGTACATTCGCAAACTGACTAGCTAGGTACAGAGTCATAGAGATAAATAAATCTAAATTTCTCTATGGGCCATAGTGTGTCTCTGGCTAGGTAGCCATTATTCCAAACTAGCTACACAGTAACTCAGTAATTGCATACGTAATTTTCCATTTAAAAAAATCTCATGGCCCTCACTTTTTTTTTTTTTTTTTACAGATTTGCAACAAATCCATAAGAGGCGATACCCTCTACAAAATACACCTGACAACAATTCAGCACATAAAGGTATGTCTCTCAGAATTGCATTTGTAAATCCTAAAACAGGGTAACGTTAGGTCATATAACCACATTTGTGCGCTTGACTTAATGTTTCCGCTCCCACCGCACCAGGGTCCGACTGCGTCCATGTCTTCCACGTCCTGCTGTTTTTCCAGGCAGTTAATTCCATTTCAACGTAATATAGAAAAAATAAATAGGAAAATCTGTTTTTGTTCTTTAGCATTTCTGTTATTGATGCGTTGTGTCCCTCTTACAGTCTCTAGCTTTAGCTCATGTTCTGACAAGTAGACCAACAATCAAGACTTTCACATGGACCTACCGCCGCCCATCTGTGTCCATCTCTTGATTCAGATGGATGTAAACTGCATGTTTGTATCCACTTTGCTTATTTTTTGGTGTGAATCCACACTGCTGAATTATTCTTTTATTCTGGTTAGTATTATTCAGGAAACTTGAAAGCAACTGGACTTTTTCCTGGTGCTTCAGAGGCTGGAAGAATGACCCTTCTCCTTGTTGCTCATATGACGATATCTGCACCTGCTTACCTGATCCATTGTAACAATTTCCCCTCAACTAACTGTAACGTAACATATATTTTTCAACCTTGAAGACTGACTGAATCACGCCTGATGTCAGTGATGGGACCATACTGGTATGAATATCAAATGATATAAATCTACCCCACTACTTGGACATGTCTGCTTTCTGAGGAGAAGCTACCTTGTTCACACATCAGGACAAATTAGGATGAAGATTTCTTTCACTTTATTGTGATATAGTTCTTGAAGAGGGTCTGCTTTCACCTTTCTCCACTGCACCATCTTCTTCTTCTTCTTTGAACAATGTTTGCGCTTCAGGGAGAACACCAAATGGTTTCAGTTTGACATTGGACAATTGAGTATGCATGTTTTCTACTTTCTATTGGAAACCATTGATGGAATTTCACCATAATTCTATATCAGTATCAGCGATTGATTCCATATGGATGCAGCCTGGAGATTCTTTCTTCACTGGTTTCCATAGTCAAGACTATGGAAACAATCAAGTCCAACAAATGATCGAATGCACTTATTTCTTTATACACACAGTATATTGAATGATTGTGTAAAGAGAGAGGTGATGCTTTCCCAAATTTGCCTTTGCTGCACCTCAGATGAGCTGTGGTTATTGCTTATCATTAGCCTTTAATACAAATGTTATGTCGTGTGTGCAATAACCCTATCTCTGTTTCTAGCACTGGGGCTGGCCACACTAACCTGTGGCCAGTTCCTTCAGTGCTGATTGTCTTAACTGTGCATGTTTTTCTTGGTTGCGTCTTCCTTCACTTCTGACAGAGAGAGGACTCCTTGGTTGCTTTGGGTAAGTAACATTCATCTTCTTCACTAAATCTGGTAGGTGCGTTCCTAATGTCTGATATAACTTAGGCCTAAGTGTATTTTTGTCCAAAAATCTTATTGTGGTATGGCACAAACTTGTTTCTGCGTGTCAATAAAAGAGTGCAACTTAGGGCAGCACCATTTTGACCCAGATGGCTGAGCGGTTAGGGAGTCGGGCTATTAATCAGAAGGTTGCAGGTTCGATTCCCGACCGTGCAAAATTACGTTGTGTCCTTGGGCAAGGCACTTTACCCTATTTGCCTCGGGGTCCAGGGGAATGTCCCTGTACTTACTGTAAGTCGCTCTGGATAAGAGCGTCTGCTAAATGTCTACATGTAAATGTCTACATGTAAATGTCTACATGTAAATGTCTTGCCTATAGACACCACCACCCCTTTTCCCAATGCTCAGAAACAGAGGACGACTTAAACAATGGTAATTGTAACTAAAGTTAACACACTATTTTAGGTAGGTAACATTTGTTTATCACTGGTTAAATGGAGGGTCATCATTTGTGCGGCCATGATGCTCGACATGCAGAAACTTCAAACCAACGAAAACGGTGGAAAGGCGAATGCTTTGGATGCCTTATTCTCCGCTGAGGGCAAGGAGACTTGGGTAGCAGTGTCCAAGACCCCAAACCAGGAAGCTGTGAAATTTGGTTCTGTCTCATGCAGGGGCGTAGCCAGAAAAATATTTTGATTAATATGGATAGGCATCTTTTCAGTTTTTTTTTTACTTATTTACTCTGCGATGTGCACTCGGTGCATAATTTTTCGGATATATTTTCGTCTTTGGGTAGGCCTTAGAACAAATTGGGTAGGCCTGTGCCTACCCTGGCCTACCCGTGGCTACGCCCCTGGTCTCGTGTAGACTACCGCCAAGTTTATGTTTTTTGCATATATTGCCTGTACTGTTTAAAGTATAGCACCAAGGGACCTTCCTGAGGATTTTTCACACCATATGCCAACTTGCCCCAAACAAGGAGACTGACGAGTGGATTTCAAGAGGATACTCATTTTCTTACTTAGTTCACATACTTTTGTTTCACACCAAAAATAACATTGATATCAATGTTAATCAGATCCAATGTACTGATATGACCAATCAGAAGTGTACATGAACTCATGAAGGTGGATGTAAGTATATAGTAGTTTCACATTTGAATGTTTCCTCGGCAAAGCCAGAGAGGCTGAATGAGGAAATGAAGATGTTTGACTGCCCTTCCTTAAAGAAGTAAGGACTTTCAATTCAGTGCATTTGTAATGCAAAATGCTCGAATGGCAGAATCTACCCACTTAGCCCAAACCCTTATCTTCCA
This sequence comes from Thaleichthys pacificus, assembly GCA_023658055.1. Lineage (NCBI taxonomy): Eukaryota > Metazoa > Chordata > Actinopteri > Osmeriformes > Osmeridae > Thaleichthys > Thaleichthys pacificus. The sequence goes on along the minus strand of CM042861.1, from coordinate 10,411,771 downwards.
AAGTTCATGAACTTGCGAACGTGGCACACTTGTACTACAGGATGAATGTTAAACATCAAATGTTTTCCAACATCTGATTACATTATATTTCATTACATTATTGCTATTCTGTTCTCCAATTGTAACAAGATGATGTGTGTTCTGGGATGAGGACTGTCAACCAATCTGTCCTCTTGAGATTTTGTTTCTGAATGCATGGGCAACAACCGCTCTCAGATGTTGTTGCAACTTTCATTTTTGGAATGCTGATTTTTTTGTATGTAGTTCAGTCATACACTGGGTAAACTGGAACTTTGGACAGTAATTACAACCATCACTTCTCCTGCTATATCACAAACTGAAGAGTCAAAGACAACCAAACTGGTTTTTGTCTTAATGGTAACATGCCATTTTAGGTGCATAGTAATGGAGATACTGTAAAAGTACTGGTTTCAAAACTACTTAAAGTATAAAAGTAAAAGTAGTAATTTAAGGGGGGAAAAATGCCATTATGGACAAAAGCTTAGGCCATGCCACAAGGGCCTATAATGCACGACCCCACCTCCCCCAAAAAATGTTTTTATAAAGGCCATAATGACTAATGTGATATTGAAATGTTAATTTTGGGCTGCACCTGTTTATACCCATTGAAAATGAACACATTTTAGTACAATGCAAATACATTAAAGAACCATATGTGTACTACTTAGCATAAACATGTGTTTCATGGAGCGGAAGATATGATGACTAGTTGCCTATAAGTATTGTAATGGTGCAAAAAGTCAAACTTCAGAAGCATGTTATCAAAAACCTTTATTCAAATTAGACGGCGAGTTTTTGGAAGCCATTAGCTCGTGGTACTTGGGTGCATTCGAAAGGGGTTGTTTTTGCAGCCAACCATTTCGAAAAAGTGTTCCATGGATGTAGAAGGGTTGGCTGGTCTTCCTGGCTACCAACCTCCTCGCTGGTGCTTGGTTGGAACATTGCGCTCGAGTTCTCTTGAGTCTCTGCCACGGACATCTTCGTACTAGGCTACTACGTCTGCTCTTTCCTTGCTGGAGTGTGACGTGTTTGTGTCATGTGCAGGTGCGATGGATCGCGTACAAACCAATAGGGTGTCTAAATGGTATATGTTTTTACTTCTCATCCAACCACAATCAAATTCACTCTATCCGGATGGCGCGATTTATCTGGATAGTTGTGTTTTTTTGTGTGTTTTTTGGAAGGATGACGAGCCGAACTGAAATCGGAGTTCCGAGGCTATTTTTTAAATGTAAGGAGTATAAAGTACAGATAATTGCGTAAAAATGTATGGATTAGAAGTATAACGTCGGCTGAAAAATAATTACTTCAGTAAAGTAATACCCAAAATGTCTACTTAAGTGGTAGACACCTGCCTATCGATAGCATCCAGCAACCATCTCTTTCCTAGAAAATCTAATCGTCAAGAATTTTTAACAAAAACACTATGATCTAGATAAATGTTACCAATGATATTTATTTCTTTATCAATTATTATTTTTTGGTTATGAATGTTTGTGATTTGTAATCTCAATTGTATATGTTGTACAACAGGCCAAGTCTTCAGAGATAATGAAGTACCGGATTTTAAAGACATTAAAGAATACTTTCAATTCTTAAATCTGGATGAGCCCATCATTGGTGAATATCTCTGCTTCTCAACAAAAGACATAATTCGATTGTCCTTTGATTCTTTTCAAATTGTCCACTTAACCTACTCTCCCATCTCTATCCTTTGTACCTTCTTTTCTCCCCTTAGGGTTGACTCATCTGGATGAGGTGGGTGGTTTTGACTCTGCTGACCCCCAGCCTGGACCCAGGTACATTTGTAAGCTCTGTGATGTAAAGGGCAACATGCCAAATATGGCCAATCATGTTGTTGGGCGCAGACATCGTCAGAAGTATCTGGTGAGAAAGCATTGGGTTTCAGGATTCATTTCTGTCCTTCTGAATTACTGACCAGAGCATAGGTGGCTGGATACTGATTTATTCTCCCCATCTATAGGAGGTGAAACGGAAAGACTTGGTGACCTGGGACAGTAAGAGTATATTGGCCCAGCCTGGAAAGGTTGTACGGGCCAAGGCACAGGTGGTGGAGAGACAGGATGGACAAGGATCTCCAAAAGTGGGTTCATGATAAATTAACCAGGTCTGAAGAGTCACCATAAATCACTAAGCAAGACTGATGCTATTTTTTTCTGTGTTACAGCCATTGAGAAAGAACAGAATTGTGGGTAAATCAAATTTATCAAATGGTAAGGCATTTCTTTCTACTTAACATATACAGACATTGTGCCCCATTTGTATGGCAGTAAAAAATATAATCTAGGAAGGAATTCATAAATATACACTGTCATAATGAGGCCCAAAACTGATTAACTACCTTCCAGCTCCAGAGAAGCAAAGAGGAAACCAAAATTGGCCTCAGGGTATCGGTAAACCAGGATTCCTAGCTTACCCAGCAGACAGAAGAGATCACCATCAAGAACGTTTCTCTGGAAATCGTCCTTATCCTCCACTCTTCCATGATGAAGATGCTTATGGTGCAGAGAGAGAAGAGGCCCATCTCCGGATGGACCCCCAAAGACGTGACTATATGGAGGAGCGAGTGCGAACAGCAGATTACCCAGAAGAAGACTTTCATAGAAAGGAGTTTCTCGAAGAGCATCCTCAAAGAAGAGGGTATTTTGATGAAATGCAAAGACGTGGCTACCCAGAGAAAGTTGCCCCAATGCATGGACACCCAGAGGACTTCCCCCCACGGCAGGCATATCCCAAAGATGCCCATCCTGATGAGGTTCTTCGCAGGAGACCGTACCAAGAAGATGATCCTCTGAAACAGTTTTACTCGCAAGAGGTTCAACGACGTGGAGCTGCACGTTCTGTTGACGATTTTCAAGACGGGTCCTTCCTTGACCCTCGTGAACCGCGTGGGAGGGGCCAGCCTGGCGATGATTCTCGGGGGCCAGCCTATCTTGGAGAAGCTCATCATCCTGCTGAGGGCAGTCGCTATGAAGACCTCCATGGCAGAAGATTTCATGAGGAAGTGGCTACTGGACGAAGGGCACCCGAGGACTCTTACACTGAGGATACCCGTAGAGGAAACTACATGGAAGAAGAGGCAAATCGCAGGGCCTATCATGAAGAAGACCTTCATGGGTTAGCCTATCCAGTAGCTGACCCACACAGGCCGTCTCAAGAAAGAGATCCAAGTGGAGAAAGGTTCACCAGAGCAGCGGACCGACAGGCACAGAGTGCCCCAGATGACAATGAGCTGAGGTATCCTAAACAACTGGAGGATTCCAGTTCATACAGCCAAGACCATTTATTTGAGCTTGTTAAAGCATTTCGCCAGGAAGGGAGGAGTCAGCACCAAGACGCGTTTGAGCGTGGAGATCCTGGAATGAGAGGCTTTCCTCAGAGACCACCAGAGGGTGGCAGAGTAAGATCAGACATTCCAGAACCTTTCAGGCGCTTCCTGGCCGGCGCCATGGACGACAAGAGTGCCGGGAAGAGAAAGAGGAAAAGCCGGTTCACTGATGCCACTGATGAGGAGATTGACTTGGTGAAGAGAATGTAAGCCCAGGCAAAACATATCTATATACATGTTGCACTACATTTCTTTCAAAAATGATCAGCTTTTCCATTTAAATGGCTTCGTCTGAATAGTAAAAAAAAAAATTGTATTGTTATGTTTTTTCCTTCCTCCAGGCAGGTTGATGGGCATAGAGGACCAAGAACAGACCTCCCAGCCAGGCCACCGGTAGGTCTTACATCTTTATTGGTAATTAAGTTAAAGCCAAGATGGATATAACTTGATCATGATCATAATTTGATTCACTTCATGTAGGGTGTCTATCAGGGAGGAAACTACATAGAATCAAGCTCCAAACCCATGTCAGATTCGTCTTCAGATGCCGGAAATGTTATGGATGTATTGGTAAGCTCCAATTAAGAATTATGATCAAATGTATAAAAGTACAGAAGTGAACTATACAACATTATATGGGTGTGACACTCATGACAAAATGTATTGAATCTATGTATTTGATATATAAAATGACAATTCAGCACGTACAGTATGTGTCCATGCTAAATATGAATTTAGTGTTGTGTTCTCTTTCATTTTGTTTAAAATATATCACTGTCTACTTGTGGGGAATTAAAGCCTATGTATTGTGCATATTAATGGTGTGAAAGAATCATTGCTTTTGATTTCATCTCACTTTGATGTAATTGTTTTCTCTCAGAACAACATAGAAATTGAGAACGTGGAAGAGGCCAACTTCCTGAAGGAAAAACTCTGCAGCCTTCTGAAAGAATTTCAAGCCAAAAAATCAGAGAAGACTGCGGTTGGTGTTAATTGGTTTATTCAGCGTGTACAACACGCAAACTATTTACGGCATGCCAGTTGATTGGTGCTGATGTCATATGGTTTATAGAAATATACATGTCTCTCCCCGTCTCCCCTTATAGCAAGAAAGTCAAAGGCCAGGAACAATCTCCAAAGACTATAACCACAAGAGCAATCCCCAGGTGGAATCTACTAGAGACCACTATGAGAGAACCTTGAGAGAAATGCCAGAGGAGAGAAAATATACGGTCCAGCCCGGACGAACAAACGAATTGTATTTCACAGAAGCTCCCCAGGGTTCCTACGGGGGCAGGTCCAGGGAGGAGGAGGGGCACATGGAGAAACACGGTCACACCACCCGTCCTGAATCCAGAAATACAAGCAGAAGCCGTTATGAAGGTAAAGAAAACGCACTAACTTCTGGGTATATCTTGGTCCTATGTCATGTCGATTTAACACTAATTGTACCACAACTACATTGCCTCCTTCAGATGTGTTTGGGCAGGTTGAACAGTATCCAACGTCCAGTGCTCAACCTGAAAAATCAATGGTGTATCATGAGAGACCAGAGGACCATGTGTACCAAAATGACTATCCAACAGCTCCACAGACCCTCTATGACCGCCTGGCACATACAGACCATGCACACAGGGAGCGGGGCTACAGGATGCCCTCTGCCCCACACCTCCCCACCAGCCTTGACAAAATCACCTCCACCCTCTTAGAACTAGTTGCACGGAAATCATAATTGTTAAAACGTCATTTGTATTTTCTTTCTGCATTGTAAACCCCTTTTATCAATTATTTTCTTTGACACAAAAAGTCTCACGTCAATGAAATTATTTCAGAAAGGTTTCAATATAATGTGACAGACACAGGTTAGACAGTAGTAGGTTAATGGAAATCTTGGACTGAAATGAGTTCTGGTTTGGGCTGGGTTTTGTTTTGTATACCAGCAGTTGATATTAAAACAAGTGTTTACTACTCTTTGAGTTTTGTGTTATAGCAGCCTAATTCATGGTTACTTCACTGGTTTGGACTGGGTTTTGTTTTGTATACCAGCAGTTGATATTAAAACAAGTGTTTACTACTCTTTGAGTTTTGTGTTATAGCAGCATAATTCATGGTTACTTCTTTCTCAAGAAAGAGACAACAAAAAAAAACATATCAATATCTGAATAATCTACTTATAGTTATATCCCTTTTTATATGGGGACATGAGTTTAGTATAGTTATAACCTGGTAGATGTACATTAGCATTATTGTAGATAATGTAGAATCAGTCTGACATGTCCTGAATAAATGTAATAGCTGAAGGCAAGTTTCAGGTCACTGCTCAGCTGTAGGCTAAATTGTGAAAAGGAGACGTCAGCGTATGCACAACGTCACACTGTTTCCGGTTCGAGCAGAAGTACGTGGCTGCCATCTTGTTTCCCGTTGCTAACGAAATAAAATAAATAATACGCCTAGCCGGACTTCACTTCGAACCCGTAAAACAAAGTGAGTACAAAATTAAAATATATATGTGGGCAATGTCCGTATGAGAATGCATACATTGGCACTTTTAATACGGGTTATTTCCTCGCGTGCTGCGATGGATCTTCCTGACCAATAGACAATTGTTTTGGAAGATGAACATAGGCGCCATTTCCATTCTCGCACTCTGAGGCGCTTATTGGTGGCTCGCTGAAAGGAACAGAGAGGGTCAAGAAACTGGCGTACTGCGTCCACCATGTTGGCTCCTTTACATACGAGCGTTCCTTATGACTGGCGATTTCCATTAGATCCCGAATGGCGTCAGTTTCAGAACGAACTTGGCCCTTAGAAACCTTGATTGGTGGAATCTAGTCCGAGGTTTGATTGGTCTGAAGGACAGATCCAAACGTTGTCTTTATTGGTTAGACTGCCTCAACCCAGCTTTGCAAACTTTACTTTGATAAGCATTGCTCGTTGTTCAGAGGCGAATTACCGGTAACGTGTCTCAACGTTAGTGTTAATATGACCGTCAATGTCACTTCTCCCCCATGACCTGGTTTCTACAGGCATTTCAGTAATGTTAGCCGTTACTAGCTACCTTGCTACTTTCCCGCTTGCTAGAAAGAATAACTAGCTAGAGTAGCCATCTAGCTAGATAGCTAGCTTGTCTAGTTCACCTGGGTGGTGGAAACGGGAACAAGACCTCTAAGGTGTAAACTTGAGTCTAGTTATTACTTCATGGACGTTATCTAAAGTCGTTAGCTATCTAGCCTAGCTTTACACACTGGCATGAGGAGATCTAGCAAGCTGGCTAAACAACCTAGTAGCGCTGCTACCTCATACATAGTCTGAGTGATGACAGCCAATTATTTCCCATTGACTGTATTTTTACATCTACTCATACCGGGAACTTTTCCATCCCACAAACATTTGTGCGTACCTAACACAGCTAGCTAACTAACAACGTTGTCCTTCCCTTGTGTCGTTTGACCCTAACCATATCCTCCTGCAACAAATAATGCTATGTACACTTAACTTTATAAAGGCTGCGTCCAAGTAACCTATTTAGTCTAACTATATCTGTATATTTATCTGTATAATGTATACACACACGCATAAGGAAAGGCCTATAGTTGTTACATCTCACAAGAGCAGAGAATAAGTACTAAAAACTTATGCGACCTAGACTAGGTGTCTGGCATCAGTGACTTTAAATGTCATTTGATTAGTATTCTCCTCTTGAGGCCTATGGCTATGTGCTAGTTGGAGGAGATCAGTTATTTTCCGTTGACAGCCAAATAATATGTGGGTGGTGTCTTTAATTTCTCCGTTTTCACCTTAGGTGAAGTTCTGCGAATTTTCGTCTTATCTGTAGGTCGCAACGTAAGCTATATGAATATTTCATCATTATACTGCATCTTCATCTCAAATCCTCAGAGCTGAAGAACACTTCCTTATGTTTATCATTGCCCCAATTATGTACCATCTGGCAACTGTCAGCTTGACATCTTTATCTTGGTTGATGTTGGAGCTCTCGTGACTGTCTGGATGTTGGGAATTTGTTTTCAGTTACTATGTAGCTTACCTGAATGCTAGTCTTTATCTTAGTCAATTATCCTAGGTTGTATTCATGCGTGTGTTCTGTGGGTAAGTGTTGCCTTGTGCACCCAACACTTGGCCTGTCCTGCCCCAAGGGATCCCTCAAGCTGTGTGTTCATATAACGAATCGCCCTGTTGTTCTGCATGTTTAATGTTTATCTCTAAACAGCCCAAGTGAGAGCAAACATATCCTTGCTGCTGCTACCAGGACAGCGTAAGTCAAGGGAAGGTCTGTTGCGCTGTGACCTTGCCAGGTGTCATCGTGTGTGTGTGTGTGTGAGGGGTGGGGGGGGGGGTAGTGACATGGCACTGCAGCCGCTTAAGGAATAGTTATCTTTGTTCAGCGCTGGTTTGTAATTATTAACCAGCCTTCTACAGTACCACTTAATTCATGTCTCCCCTCGCTACACGCATGCGAATAGAAAAGAGACATTTTGCTTCTCTCGTCTCCTCCTCACTTCCTCTCCCCCCCACCCCCCATCACGTACAGACTCTCCTCTCTGTCCTTCTCCATCTTTCTGGCTCCCCCCATCCCCCTTCAGTTTGTTCATTGATGGAGCAGCTTTTGCTCTCTGTCTCTCTTTTGCTTTTGAGTTAGTAGTTTCTTAGGAGAGTTGGGATTTTTTGTAATATGGATAAGCTTCAGGTCATTCCATTATTGTCTATAGACTGCCAGCTAAAAGTAACTCTTTCTGCTTTCCCCAAATCTCTCACATGACATTAGGTTGTGTTAATGTGAAGTCCAATTCAGTATCTCCCATACCAGCATGCCTTGCCTGTCTCTATGTAAAGGTTCATGTGAAAAAAAAAACCCATGCATCTCAATTGAACCCTGCAAGGCTGACAAGAAGGTTATTGTATGACATTGCTGACGTGGTTTTATGGTGACATTTTAATAGTCCAAGTTGCTGTGAGCTGTGTTTTTAGGATCAGAACAATTGTGTCTTTGTGTACCAACTTTCCCCCCATATCTGCTATCTATCTTGTTTATCCACAAACACGAGCAACGAGGCAGTTTCCTTATTTCTTGTGTAGCCTCACACAGTCAGCTGATCAAGACGATTTTTTGTGAAATGGCTTTGTGGTGACCTATTTAACCGCTCATTTATTATGTCATCGTTGGAACAAGATTTTTCATTGACAGTGTTTATATTACGTTCCTTTTGACATGAAATTAATTGTACTAATTATCCTAATGTATTGGATTAGTTCTGAGTGAATGAAGTCAAAGGTATTTGCATTCATCAAAATATTTAGAACCTTCGTGCAAACAGGATCGCAATCAGTAGCCAAACTGGATCTGTTGACTGCTCTTACCTGTGACTATGTGCAATGATGAATGAGGAAGGGCAAAGTTTGTGTTTTCTCCGTATAAATGTGCGCAGAGCTTGCATGCCTGTGCACACGTATGACAGCCAGTCTGCCTCGCTATGCCTATGCACTTTAAATCATGTGGCTGCAACATGCGGCATCTCTTCTGACACTCCCTTCAGCCAATCCGAGGCAACAGGGCTGCTTGCATCATCATCCTGTCAGCCAGTCTGTTATTCTGGGAGGCGTGGCTTAGGGAGACGTTTAGTTTGACATTGTAAATAAGCAGAGAACAGTTGTGAGAGAGCAGCCTGTGGTTCCTTTCTTTGGTGTGCGACCAGCCATGAGAAAGACAAGATCAGCCAGAGGACACATGATGCAGAGGCAAACGACCACCAGCACCCCGGTCGTACTCTCCCGGTAATGCGCTTTTCACAACTTTCTCTCTCTTTTGTTTGTTCATTTTTTTCTCTCTCTCCCTCTTCCTCTTTTCTCTCCCTGACCCCTATCCTGCAGCTCAAGGTAACTTAAAACAGGAAGTTGTCTGTCGTTGAAAGGGGGTTGGGTGGAGAGAAGTGGGAGGAGCAGTAGATGTGTCACAGCTGACTGGCACTTGTGGCAGCCAATCGGACGAGGTGGCTTTGTCCTCTCATTGGAGGAGAATCTTCCAGTGGGGCTGGATCCTGGCTCCAGGCGGAGTCTGGGTATCATGTAGCAGGCTAGATTGATTACTTTAGAACGTTAAAGGGAAAGCAGGCAAGAGGAGATTTTTGTCCGGGACTCGAGTGTGCCTCTCTTGTACTGCCTCCGCTTGGCTCTCTTTCTTTTTTCTCCCTGCTCTCTCCTCTGTGCTGCGGCAGGGGTCAACTGAAAGACAAATGAACAGGTCGCTGGCTGGAGAGAGAGAGGGAGAGCGAGGGAAAACAAGTAGTAGAGAAGGAGTGGAGGAGAGACGCTGTTCTGTGCTGGGGCATTTGAGGGGACTTGGTCAGAGGAGAAGAGAGAGAGAGAGAGGAAGAGATAGAGAGATAGAGGTGTGCTTAGAGGGAGGACACAGGGCAGTGCGTAGGGGGAGGGGAAGCAGAGGGGGGTGATCTCTCTTCTGCCTGTCGGGCCATGAGCTTGTTAGAGAGGGTGCCGGCAGACTTGGAGTGTATTTTGTCTCTTTGCTGGGACAGGGGCCTCAGGAAGTGAAGGATAGAGGGACAGAGAGACTGTCAGACTCAGTCCGGTCTTCTTTCTATTCCCTGGTATCTGTCAAGGAGACTACAGCTCTGTTCCTCTCTGTACAGAATGAAGGGTACAAGGTAAGTGAAACTGCTGACACTCACAAACACACACACACACACACAAACACACACCCACAAACTTGTCTTAAACAGGAGAACACAGACCCTTGTAATCGCTCTCTGTGTGACTTTACTTTCTGTAGCATTTTCTGTGCATGCGCTTTCTTGTTTTCCCTCTGCGGAGATGGGATGCTCTTTCTATCTTTTACATCTCTCCTCCTCCCCCTTTCCATCTCTCCTCCTCCTCCCCCTTTCCATCTCTCCTCCTCCTCCTCCCCCTTTCATGCTCTCGTCCTCTACTTTTCTCCTTGGGAGAAATCTGAGAACGCTATGTCTCTGTGTGTGTGTGTGTGTGTGTGTGTGTGCGTGCGCAACTGTGTGTGTGTGTGTGTGAGTGTGATTTTCTGCATTGGACAGCAGTCTGCCTCCATGTCCTTCAGTTGTCACTATAGTACAGGAAGGTTGTTGTTGACATCTTTAGTTAGCCTTTTACAACGTCCTAATGACACAGTCCATTTCATAGGGAAATATATTAAAAAACATTTCCCTCTCTTGTTTTGCATGATAACATAAAATTGCTTTGAGTTAGAAGTTTTGCTACGTTCAGCCAACCAGTATAGCATGAGCGGCCTGCGCTTGTTTGAGGCCCTGTTTGTCTGTAACTGTCTGAAACTGTGACTTTGGACCAGCGAGTTGAGACAGCCGTCCCACACACTCACACTTTGTGTTATTGATCAAACCGCTGTGGTAGGTGAAATTACTGACTCAGCATGCACACACACCCCCGCGTGCTCGCACACACACACACACACACACACACCCGCCCGTGCGCACGCACACAGAGGCTTTCAAAGTCACCCAGGATGGTAGCATCGGTCGAGGCTGCGGTGGTGACGATGCAGAGCGGGGCTGGTCCTAGGCCTCGGTGTGTTGTTTATACTGACGTGACAAGTGACGCAGAGCAGAGGACCAGACGGTGCCCATGGTCCAGGGACAAAGCGGGGACCAGATAGTGGCTTTGAGGGTGTGTGACGAGGAAGAGTGCCCACGCGTTCTCACGCCAGATGGGACAGACTGTCTTGTCAGCTTCAGGGGATGGAGATAGTTTTAGATCTGATCTCTTTCGATGGATACTTGGTATGTGTTCTGCTCTGCTCCGATTCCCCTGCCCCCCCCCCCCCCCTGTTAGGGGCGAGAGAGAGGGACAGAGAGAAAGGGAGAGAGAGAGAACTAAAAATAACTACTGACTTGAAGCCCCGGCTGCCAAATCCCTGTGCCGGTTGCTGTTTGCATGAGATTTGAATATCATTTGTGCACCATACAGAGCTGTAGACCAAATGAGCGGTAACAAAGTTAATGAAAACAAACAGATGCACACGCAAGTTGCTAAGGTGACTGCTGTGGGTTGGCGTGCCCTTGTGCCCCTTTGTTGTGAGTCCAGGATGTAAATACAGGATCTCCAAGGTAGTGTGTCCTGGTGCCGTCCTCGAGGCTGGTGGAACGCAGGTAGCATTAGACCAGCCCACCTCCACCGCCACCGCCGGGCCTAGCGCTGGATGAAGGTCACAGGAATGTGAGGCCGCCTCCCGCAGTCTCTCTGTGCTGTCAGCGCGGTGAGGATGACGAGGGAGGGAGGGGGGGGAGGGGTGGGGGGTTGGGGGTTGGGATGAGACCACCAGGCTAAAGACAGCCCGCCAGATGAGTTGTGATCCATGTCCCCCTCCACCCGCCCCCTCGTTACTAAGTTAAGATAAATACCACAGGGATTGTAGGAGCGCTGCAGTGAAAGTTGAAAAACCTGTCCTCTCTTTGCCCCTTTCTCTCCATTCTCTCTCCCTTTCCCTCCCCTCGCTCCCCCCCCTCCCCCTCCCTCTCTGGTTTCACTCTCCTCTGTCGAATGACCTTGGGAGATCAGTGACTAGGCTAGTACTTCCTGGAGTTGGGCTCAAGCAGAACCAAGGGCAAAGTTTGTAAGGCCGCTCGTCGGAGCAGGGGGAGGGAGGAGGGGGCTTGTGCACAGGTCACGGGAGCAACCGTCCGTTCGTTCCTTTGGCATTATCACCCCACCACCTTGTCGAGCGCGAAATCCGGCAGGTGTTGAGCATGGCATGGCACGGACTGTGGAACGCTGGTTAATCTGTAATTCCTGGCTGTGAACTCTCACTTCTTGTTTTTGTTGTGCTATAGTAGATGATTTACCCTGCACACAGCAACACTGCCAAGGAACCTGTTTGGTTTCCCTACATGATTTAAAGTGGGGCCGTTCGATTGCAGGCACAACATTTCATAGTCCTCTCGGACGTCTTCGAGAATGTAAGCCTGTGTTGCTTGTCTTTTTGTCTTCGGTTTTCTGTATGTTTCTGTTTGTATAGATTTGTGTTATCTGTGGACAAAAATGTTTTCTCAGTAAGCTGATTCAAGTGTTTGGAAGAGAAAGACGAGTGTATGATAAAAAAAATATGGAAACGGCAATGCACACGTTTGCAAAAGAACATCGTCACTCGCCTCTGGTAACATGAACACTTTTATCCATTAGTGCTTTTAATGGCAACTTTCCTTTTTAATACACCAGTTTGACAGATTCCTTGCAACTACCGCCTGTGACCTTCTCACAGTTGACCTTTAAGCGTTGTTGACGGTTTGCAGGGATGCCTGTCGAAAAATGACCTCTACCAAGGACTCAACTAGTCCTAACGTTAACACCGTGTAACGCTCCAGTTACTCATACCGGGGCCTCCATGCTTCCCTGTTCAACCTCCAGTGTGTTTTGCTCTCTGAATTCACCTGACAGCGCGGGTGGAGGTCGTTCCTTTGACGTCAGTGCCGTACGATGACGACAGAATCCTGATGCTGTCATTGAAAGGACGAGCAAGAGAAGGTTGTGACGGTTGTGTGTGTGTGACACAAATGTGCAAAAGAAGGTCCTCTTTGTCGGGTAGTCAGAAAAGTGTCCTCTCTTCCTGACCTCTCTTCCTCTGCATCTGCCCTTTTTCATTTGTAATTTTGACAACAAGTGGATAGATGGTTAGAGGGTGGACAGATTGGGGGAGGGAGGTGGAGAGGGAGAACAACTCGAGTTTGGGTCTGTTTTGAACACCTGTCTACACACCAGATTGGGGGGGGGGGGGGGGGGGGGTAGGGATTTGACGTCAGCTGTGATTACACTCTCATTTTCTTGTCAAACCATTGAACGCTGCACAGCTTGTTTGGAAAGCCAGTTATTCTTTTATACTGAGCACAACCAGGCAACACACAGGCACCATAAGCACGAAAGCCAAGGTCGGTCTAGTTTTGAGGTTTGGTTAAGCTCAGGCTAACATTAGCCTGCTTGTTTTGCGTGAAACTAAACATCTACTACCCTTTTTTCCAAGGAACCACTCATACAGTGTAGTCTGTCATTGAGTGATCAGGTGAGGCCTGGTCTGCCTGTTTACAGGCCGTGGAAAGAGTCTGAGATTAATGAGTTAGCCACCAAGCCCAACCTCTGTTAAACAGAAGGTAACTTGTCACCCCACTCTTTAACCTCCGTCCATATGTCCTTTGAAATCCTGACCCTTTGAAGAACCCGAGTCTTTCCCACGGAGGTTACGCTAGGCTAGCTTCAAAATGGCTACGCAGGCCAGCCCATCTGACGACTGATGAATAGCTCCTGACTTGCTCTTCTATCTCCAGTACATTAGATCAACCTTCACTGTAAAATCCGACCCCATATTATCCAGGGTTCACTTCACCCTGCTGTGCCCCTGTCTCTGACACTGCCTGCCTCCAGGGCTTCTCTACCAACTCTGGCCTATGAACAACCAACCTGGCTTAACCTCTCTCTGTCTCCCTCTTTCTGAATCTCTGTACCTCTCGTGCTCTCTCAGTGTTTTTATTTCTCTCTGTGTCTCTTGTCTCCCTATTTCTTGAAAAAAAAAGAAAATAACTTTTCACTTGATCTCTCTGCTGTTCTCAACTATTCGGCCGCCGTGAGCACCATTCAAACCAAGCACCAGCCAGGTCATTAGGAAAGCAATTACGGTACACAGGAGGACATTTCAGTTAGTCATTTTCCACCAGCCCATGAATTCATTCACCTAGTCTCCTTCCACCTCCACCCAAATCCCCATACGCAGCTTGAGTGCTCATCTGGAATTGCCCTAGGTCGGTGTGCCCTAGTTCCAATCTGAAATCCGTCCTCTAGTCTGAAAGTCCTCTCCCTGTACAGTAATGTTTGTTGTTGCTACACCTATCCTTATCTGAGGTGTTTGCCATTTTGCCCAGATCTACTCTGCACACACAGCGTTCTGCGTGCTAACCATCCTCAAGGACCCTGGTGAGGTGGCTTGCCTGGTGTCACCTTAGTTTGGACTGGAGCCCTGGTGCTGCTGTGAAGACACAATGTGACGTACCCAGGGAGGGAGGGAGGGAGAGGAAGGGCAGGGAGGAGAGATGGAGGGAGGGAGAGGAAGGGCAGGGAGGAGAGATGGAGGGAGGGAGAGGAAGGGCAGGGAGGAGAGATGGAGGGAGGGAGAGGAAGGGCAGGGAGGAGAGATGGAGGGAGGAGAGGAAGGACAGGGAGGAGAGATGGAGGGAGGGAGGGAGAGGAAGGACAGGGAGGAGAGATGGAGGGAGGGAGAGGGAGGGCAGGGAGAAGAGATGGAGGGAGGGAGAGGAAGGACAGGGAGGAGAGATGGAGACAGGGAGAACAGCACACGATGGAACACCAAGCTGGCAGAACTACGTTACTGCTGATTCAGCTTCTGCTACTCGAACAACAGCATTGACTTTCTCAGAGGAGAAAGAAAGAGAGGGAGACATGGAGTGCTGGAAGAAAGGGTGAAACGGAGGGATGAAGAGAGGATGGGAGATCTATATGGATAAATTGAGCGGAGGAAGTGGGAGAGAGAGGAGTGGTGGTAGGGGGGGGGGGGCGGGGGGGGGGGCAGTGCCGACGAGGCAGAGGGATCAGGTCAGAGGAAACCCAACACCCCCCATCTCTCTGACCCACTGAAGGGCAACGCTGCCTCTGCAGCTGCAGAGCCTAGCGCTACACCGCTCAACCTAGCCTAGCGCTACACAGAACAACCTAGCCTAGCGCTACACCGCTTAACCTAGCCTAGCGCTACACAGAACAGCCTAGCAGTAGCACTACACAGAACAACCTAGCCTAGCGCTACACAGCTCAACCTAGCTTCACAGGGCAGCCCAGATGCCTTTTTGCACACATCTTGCATCACTATTCTTCTTGAGTTGTGCATTCTGCTCACTCTAGTGTATGCATTTAGCCCCTGTCTGGTCCTTTTGTCAAATGGGCAGTGACATTTATTTTAATAAAATGTTGCTTGTGTTGTAGAGTATAATTTGTCCATGGGGTCAGTATAGAAGTGGACTTGCAGACACTGCAGGATGCCTGACTGTTGAAGGCCTGTGCAGAGGGTGTTCTATTTAGCAGTTTTCATTGACGTGTGGACTGGGGGAAACTAGGCTATATCAATATAGGTAAAACACGCTATATGAGCAATGCTCTGAGCCATGTTGATAACCATCGACTCTCTTTCTCTCACTGCCTCTCATGCGCGCACACGCACACGCACACACACACACAAACACAAACAGAATATACTGTATAGCCTACACACACTCAAATTTCTCCCTCTTTCTCACACACTTCCTCTCTTCTCTTCCGTTCTCTCTCAGGCCCCTCCCACTCTCAGGCCCCTCCCACTCTCACATGGTTCACTGCCGGGCTCTGTGGACGTATACTATACATGTTAACAGTGGGAGGGCAGACACAGGAAAAGACAGAGCTGGGGAATTTAATCACATGCTTTCTCCAAGTCTCGGCAGCCCCTAGGCAGTCTAGTCAGTTGAGTGGAAGACTGTGTGTGTGTGTGTGTGTGTGTGTGTGTAAGCAGAGACGGCTGGTGTTGCCAGGCCCGTACTTGTTTCTTTTTTGTTTTTTTCATTTAATTTGCCTGTCATTAATTGAAGCGTTTTGCTTTTTAAATTCCCCTCTTCTGTTTCTCTCAGCCACGCCGGAAGTCACACTGTTGCTGTAGCAATTAGCTAGAACGTGGTTTGTAATGGTGTTAAAGTGAATGTCCTCATTATTATTCCTCATCAAGCTACCAGTTGGGCGGCGGGACACACACACTCACACACACACACACACTCACACACACACCCACACACACTCACACACACACACACCGAATGCTTCGAAACCTGTGTTTTCTGTTGCGTGGGCCTAGCTGCATTAGAGAAGGCACAATGTGAACGTCAGACTACGACCCTGTCGGACTTCATAGACCGTAACTATCATGTCTTCGCTCTGGAATGCTGGGATTGCTCCCAGTGATTGCATGGAGGGAATGGGGGGGGGGGGGGGGTTGGATTTCCATAAAACCCGAAACGCAATCCCAGAGAAATGCTGTGGAGGTCGACGGCTGTCCTGCACCATGTCTGATTGGTTCAGGCCAGTATGGACCCCTCCCCCTGCTCCGGGCTTATCGATGGGCTGTCTGCTGGGGCGTGTTTACTGACAAGCTCTCTTCTGTTTGCTTACTCTCTGTTTCGAGAAGGGCTGCTGGAGTATTCAGAAACTACACAGCTGTAGTCATTCATGTAAGAAGAATGCCTTGAGAATGATAAGAAGATAACCTCCCCTCACTCTCACACACACACACCCACATCCTCCCTGTCATTGTGCCGTCACGCTTTTGTCTCTATCACCCTGTCTGTCTATTGCCCCCCCCCCCTCTCTCTCTCTCTCTCTCTCTCTCTCTGTCTCTCTCTCTCTCTCTCTCTCTCTCTCTCTCTATCTATCCATCTCTCTATCTCCCTCTCCCATGTTTGACCCACATAACTGGTTTGTGTAGCAGCCTGAGCGTTGCCCTGTCTGTCTGCTACCTCCCTCTGTTAAAGCCTTTGGCGCTTTGTCTCAGCATTGGATTAATACTGAACTCTACACGGCACTGGGCCCACACACACATACACACAAACCAACCACTCGTCATTGCCTCCGCAGCCCAGCTATTACACTGTGCTGCTTTCTTCTCCTGTCTGTGTTTTCTACACACAGAGAGATAAGAGGGATGGAAAGAGAGAGAGAGAGGCAGAGAGAGAGAGAAGTAGTGGTATCCATGCAGGCTGGGCATGCTTAGACAGCCAGGCCAATATTTTCCCAGCAGATTCCTGGCATGCCATAGTAACCTGGCGTCTTCACTTTCAGACTGGCAGGAATGTAGGAGGGGGTGTGGCCTATCTCCATAGTGTCACTTTTTTAGAGGCGTGGTTAAACCCTAACGAAGCCCAACCCTCCCCCACACACCCAGAACCGGACTTTAACCCGGGTATGTTTACAGCATCAGACCCATTCATACCAAACCTCTGACACACGGGTAATCGCCACGCTGTTGTCATTCGTCGGAAATAAACCCCTTCAGTGATGTCACGTGACATGCTTAATGTTTGATATGTAGACGGGAGGCCGGTGAACAGGCGTGCCATGGAGAGGCATGTCACACGCAGCGCGTTACACGTCAACACCGTGCCAGGCCAGGAATAGCATTTCACTGTAGTCTAATTCCAGACTCCGTCCTTTGTGGCTCCAAGAGTTATGGCCATCCACAGCCCGTTCTGGCCAATCACAGACCTCGCTGACCACTGGCCTTGAATAATTACGATTTTTATGTCGTCCATTCACGCATCTTCTGTTTTTGTGCTGTATGTACAGTGTTTGACCTTGTGGCCCCCTCTCCCTCTCTCTCCCCCTCTCTTCCCCCCTCTCTCTCCCTTTCTCTCTTCCTCTCTCTCTCTCTCTCTCCCTCTCTCTCTCTCTCTCTCTCCCTTTTTCTCTCTCCCTCTGCAGTACTGAGCATGTCTGCAGATGCGTTTGGCGCCGGGGGCAGCGATGCCCAGCAGAGCCTTCAATCATTCTGGCCCCGCGTCATCGAGGAGATCAGGAACCTCACTGTGGTACGCTACCTGTCTCTCTCACTCTCACACACCACATTCACACACACAAACCACACACTCGCACACATGATGTGGAGCAGTGTGTGTTTGCCCCTCCCTAACACCCCATGGCTCTGCTTCAGAAGGATTTCCGCGTGCAGGAGTTGCCTCTGGCCCGAATCAAGAAAATCATGAAGCTGGATGAAGACGTCAAGGTAGGACGCCCCTCTTACCTAGCCAACACCGCGCAATGTACATGCTTACGCACACCAAACCTACACGCTTACGTATATAAAGATGTAGTTGAAAGTGGTATTGACCCATTGATCGTACGATAAGGAAAGTACTGAACACAGACGTCTATTCAGGACCCAGACCAACACGTGGGCACAGATGTAGAGGGACCGAGAGGAGGGGGGGGAAGAAGAGAGGGATGACAAAGAGAGGAATACTGTATAGAGAGAGAGAGTGAGATAGAGAGGGAAGTCTGACTTGAACATTATAAAATACCAACTACCTTGAATTGAGTGCTGTGCTAGGTGAAGGCTCGGTTATCCTGCAGTCTCTTCCCATTAGAACAGATTAGCGGTCAGTGCTATTCCTGCTCTGTAAGAGCAGCTGTAGGGAGAGCCCAGGTGCGCGCGTGTGTGTTTCTGCGTGTGTGTGTGTGTGTTATGCACCGGGTTGTGTGTGTCCATAAGTGCTATACTAAGATAAGCATCAGCTTAATCGTAGGTGGTTAACATGGCATTTAAGAGATCATGTGATCACCCTCGCTCCAAGGCCAGGACCCCTCTGTCAGCCATGACTAAGCAGAGTTCTCTCTCTCTCTGTTAGTGTGTGTGTGTGTGTGTGTGTGTGTAACCCAGTTTTACTTCCATGTCCTCAGATGATCAGTGCAGAGGCTCCTGTGCTGTTTGCCAAAGCTGCTCAGATCTTCATCACAGAGCTGACCCTGAGGGCCTGGATCCACACTGAGGACAACAAGAGGCGCACTCTACAGGTAACACACTCACCACACGCACTCTACAGGTAACACACTCACCACACGCACTCTACAAGTAACACACACACCATAAACACTCTACAGGTAACACAATCACCACACGCACTCTACAAGTAACACACTCACCACACGCACTCTACAGGTAACACACACACCATACACACTCTACAGGTAACACACTCACCACACGCACTCTACAAGTAACACACTCACCACACAGGTAACACACTCACCACACGCACTCTACAAGTAACACACTCACCACACGCACTCTACAGGTAACACACTCACCACACGCACTCTACAGGTAACACACTCACAACACGCACTCTACAAGTAACACACACACACCATACGCACTCTACAGGTAACACACACACCATACACACTCTACAGGTAACACACAAACCATACACACTCTACAGGTAACACACACACCATATACACCCTACAGGTAACACACACCCTACAGGTAACACACACCGTACAGGTAACACATACCACACACACCATGCAGATAGCAGATATACCATCCCTCTATCATTCTTCTATACCTAGACATTTCCTGTGTCTCCTCAGCTGTTGTTGTTGGCGCATTACTGCTGCAATGCATGAACACCAGCACAAGCGCGCACACACACACACACACACACACACAGTGTGTTGGTCCCTGTGCGTGTGTAGAGGGCCCACCCCACCATCCCCCGAGGGCTCCCACTGGTAAACTCTTTCTCTCTCCGTCGACTCTGAAAGCAAAGCCGGGCTCTCGTGACCCACTTTCCCTCCAGAGCCCGCTCCCCTCCCCTCCGCGAGCGGCAGAGGGACAGGGGTCCTGGGAGAGCGCCGGAGGAGAGAGGAGGGGCCCGCTCTGGGTCTGAGGTTTATAAAGCCAGAGGCCGGCCACACCTGTGCGTGAGAGGAGAGGCCTGCACCAGCACATGAAAGCAGCCCTGCTGCTGTAGTCGTTTGTATGCCCCTGGGAGATTGTTATCCGAGAGAGGTGTGTGTGTGTGTGTGTGTGTGTGTGTGTGTGTGTGTGTGTGTGTGTGTGTGTGTGTGTGTGTGTGTGTGTGTGTGTGTGTGTGTGTGTGTGTGTGTGTGTGTGTGTGTGTGTGTGTGTGTGTGTGTGTGTGTGTGTGTGTGTGTGTGTGTGTGTGTGTGTGTGTGTGTGTGTGTGTGTGCGCGCATACATACTTGGATGCGCGTGTGTTTTTGCCAACGTGCACGCCTTGTGTTAGAACGCTGTTGCCTTTCCTTACTTCCAACACTTCAGACAACTAATCCCAGTCTTATATCTGGTCCCTGAAAACGTCAGTGGATGCGATCACAATCTTTAAATAGAATCCTGTATTGCCTAAAAATCTGCACGTGTAAATTACAATTGACACTGCAGATGGGGGTGTTAGGTGTGTGACACGTGGCCTCGTGTGGGTGATGTTTGGGACGTGTGTCTGTGTTAATAAAACGGCTTTGATGCTGACTGTAAAGCCCATCCTCTCCTTAGCTTCGACACACACACACACACATCAACACCCGCCACGGCATGCGCATCCATTGTGCCGACAGCACGCTGATCGGGGTCACCATGACAACGCTCATCAATATTACAACTGTAGATGTGACCTGTTGTTGCCAGATATTAATCAGGTCGCTAAAAATAGCCTCTGGTGTGAGGGGGTGACAATGGGGGGGTCTTTACTGCCGATATCCTGTGGAAAATTCCACAGAGACATACAAGGGGGGGGGGGGGGGGGAGGGGGGGGAGAGATGGTGTATCAGTGATGTCATAGAAAAATGTCACTGTTTATTTTGAGAATTTCTGTTTACTGTCTGAGCCGGAAACATTCCATTTCTGACTTCGATTTGAGTGTCGTTTTCAAAGCTGTGGAATTTTCTCTCTTTGACCTTGAAATATATTTCAACTCCCCCTAGTAGATCTTTTTTTTTTTTTTCTTTTGGGGGGGGGGGGACTATTTTTGGAAAAGAACAGAACTTTGAGTCCAGTGCCTGTTTCCGTGTACGCGCATGCTGCATGAGAAACCTTACTTAACCTCGCCTTGTGCTTTGTGTCGCAGAGGAACGACATCGCCATGGCAATAACCAAGTTTGACCAATTTGACTTCCTGATCGACATCGTGCCCAGAGACGAGCTGAAACCACCCAAGAGACAGGTGGGGAACACACACACACACACACACACACTGCAGAACATTTACAAAACGTGGAACCCATTCACGTTAGGATTAGGGAACCGGAAAAGGACGAAGGTGTGATGGGTAACATCGGCAGCTAGGAGGCGCTGTAAACATCCTTGACTGGAAGCTTGGGTCTGGTCAGCGATGGCTTTCAGTCGGATGTTTGCAGCGTCCCGCTGTCCACAACCACCAAAAACACACCGCCCGTGTCATCCCGCCTTCGCCCCCACGCCGGGCCCTCAACACACGAGCTCAACACGGTCTCCTTCCTCCTTCTCCTCCTTCCTCTCCCGAAAGGAAGTAGGGATCTCTGGGCCCGGACAAAACCCACCAACATGTTCCCATGCGGCAGGTCCAGGGGTTGCCGTGGAGACCGCGGCCAGGGGTGTAAACATCCTACACTCTCAGCTGTGACGACAGCGAGCTGGGAGAGGGGTGTTTACGCTCGTGGTGGCGGGGAAACACCGACCGCCTCGCAACCCGTCTGAGAGCTCTTCCCTCACTACATGCAAATAAAGATTTCGACCAATGACTCGTCAGTACCCTCGTGTTTTATGTTCGCTGCGTAGCGCTCAAGTCAGGCAGTATGTTCTAGCGTGCGGTGAGATGTTCTGCTTAGGAGGGTGTCAGGTGGCTGAGCGGTTAGGGAGTCGGGCTTATTAATCAGAAGGTTGCCGGTTCGATTCCCGGATGCGCAAGTGACGTTGGGTCCTTGGGCAAGCACTTCACCCTACTTCGGGGGGAATGTCCCTGTACTTACTGTAAGTCGCTCTGGATAAGAGCGTCTGCTAAAAAATGACTAGATGAGAAGGTCTGTGGGCTTTACCAGGCCTCTGCAGCTGGTCTCCAGTGTCGCTGCAGACCAGAGTGAGAGGAAGGACCTCACGGTGTGAATGGATTCCAGATAGTTCCATACAGATTACATTACTCATCTCCCGGTCACGGGCCTATTAGTTATTTAGCACGTCTTCTGTCCTATAGTGTTACACCGGCAAAAATAATTCATGGAGATGTAAATGACTGATAGGCCTCTCTCTGACTCTCTGTGTGTGTGTGTCTCCGTCTGTCCTCTCTAGGAGGAGGTGCGTCAGTCGGTGGCCCCAGCAGAGCCGGTGCAGTACTACTTCACCCTGGCCCAGCAGCCCGGGACAGTCCAGGTGCAGGGCCAGCAAGCGGGCCAGCAGGGCAACACCCAGCAGGCCACCATCCAGCCCGGACAGATCATCATCGCACAGCCACAGCAGGGACAGGTACGGGACAGCGGGGTGCACATGGGCCGGGGAGAGCTTGGGAGACGCACACTCACATGTGGACCAGATACCTGTGCTTCTGCCATGGGAAAGGTGTGAAGGGGATAATGGCTCCCTGCTTTATTGATATTGGTCTTGGCAGACAATCCCAAAGTACATTAAAGCCTTTTCATTCTCACCAGAAGGAGCTAGTTACTTCAACACACCCTGCGTTCACACCCAGCTATACAAGCGCAACGCACACCACACAAACACCAGCTCCACAGAAAGAATTCCCTTTACAGCCCTCGAGTTTTCTAAATGGGATCTGTGAAAACCGATGGTTAGTGCTCGAGCCTGTTTCTTTCACAAACACACACACTCGCATACAGTACAAAGATTAGTCCCTTTACATGCCCTTAGTGTTCTTGTAGTGGAACATCTGTTCAAGACTGGCGGTTAGAGCTGGAGTTCTGAGCAACACGAATCCCCATCTGACCTCACCCCCTGCTGCCTGTCTCCAGAGGAGGCCAGAAATCCCTAGAGCTCTCTCTTTCTTTCTTTCTCTCTCTTTCTTTCTCTGGCCCTATCTGACTCTCTCTGTCACTCTCTCTCTGTATGTCCCTGTCTCTCTCTGTCCCTCTCTCTCTCTGTCCCTCTCTCTCTCTGTCCCTCTCTCTCTCTGTCCCTCTCTCTCTCTGTCACTCTCTCTCTGTATGTCCCTGTCTCTCTCTGTCCCTCTCTCTCTCTGTCCCTCTCTCTCTCTGTCCCTCTCTCTCTCTGTCCCTCTCTCTCTCTGTCCCTCTCTCTCTCTGTCACTCTCTCTCTGTATGTCCCTGTCTCTCTCTGTCACTCTCTCTCTGTCACTCTCTCTCTCTGTCACTCGCTCTCTTTATGTCCCTGTCTCTCTCTGTCACTCACTCTCTCTATATCCCTGTCTCTCTCGCACACTCTCTCTCTGTCCCTCTCTCTCTGTCCCTCTCTCTCTATGTCACTCTCTATGTCCCTGTCTCTCTCTCACTCTCTCTCTCTGTCCCTCTCTCTCTGTATGTCCCTCTCTCTCTCTATGTCCCTCTCTCTCTCCATTCCTGTGGACCCTCGTCCTCCTCGTTCTCTTCCATTCTATTCTTCTCCGTCCTGCGTTCCTCAGCTCTCCCCTGGATCTCCTTCACCACCTAGCTTCCTCTGCCCTGGTGTGCCCAGAGTGCTGCTTCAGCAGGCTGCTTTTGGCTGAGCTGTCACACACGCGCGCGCTCGCTAGGCCTGGCTGTAGCTGTAGCTGTAGCTGTGGCTGCACTCCCCTACAAGACCTGCTCACCTACAGTCACCTGAGTAGCATTATGACCACCTCCTTGCTTCTCCCGGGCTGTCCAATCAACTTAGACGAAGGGCCTCGCAATAAAAAGGAAGGGTGACGGGAAGGGCTCATCTTTTGGAGATGAGGGTAGAGGAAGTGTGCACTTCGGTGTGCTTGCTACAGTGGACTCGCCAGACCTGCCTGCAAAGGGCTATCAACGTCAATACCCGTCACTGTTGCACCAGTTCTATCATCATCCTCTCAGGTCACGCAGTCCCCTAGTGAGCGCTTCTGAAAGCAGCCATTTTGTGTTCCCTCTGCGTCTCCCTGTGCTGCAGCGCGTTACCGTGGCTACGCACCGCCCAGGCCTGTCGTCGTCTGCTTTCGGCGGTTTCATGTTTTTTTTAGCGCCGTGCGTTTCTGTGGTTGTCGTTGTTCCACTTCACTTCCCCTTCACGTCTCCTTCCTCAGTCCCACTTGTATATCTTCATTTACTTCTGTAGCTTAAATTACATTTCGCTCACGTGTGTTCTGTTGCTGTGTGTGCATGTGCCTGCCATCACTTGTTAAGCACTTTCTCTCTCTCTTTCTCTTTCTCTCTCTCCATTTTCTTCCTCTCCTCTCTCTGTCTTTCTGGGCCCTCAGGTGCTGCAAGGGGCTACCATGCAGCAGCTACAGCAGGTGCAGTTAGCCCAGTCACAGAACACACCTATCACGGTAAACACACACACACACACCACACACCCCTTGCCTTGTTGACTACGAGTCAGGACAATTACAACCCACTTTTACCCCCACTTTCCCCCTCTTAATTACAGAATCGCACGCTGCACGTGTGTGCAGACACCCCCCCCCCCCTCCCCACGTCACCCACAGTTTTGATGCATCTTTCTAAGCCCACCCCTCAGTGATCCCAGCCCCCCTCTCCAGGGAGCTAAGTGGATCGTTTGATCCGGATACCCTGTCGGGCCCTTATCTCCCCTGTCAATCTGACCCACGCTGGGTGCAGCAGGCCTGTTAGGTCCCCGTCACAGCCCTGAAGTGGGTGTCCTGTCCTCGGGTGACAGCTCTCCCTTAGCTGCGGCAGTGCCGGCTCATTACTGCAGCAGATCAGGTGGCCTCCCCCCGCAGAGACACGCTCTGACGCAACTCTAGAGGGGGAGGGAGAAAAAGAGAGCAATTCTGCTCCGTCATCTTGTGTTTAAACTCAGGTCCACCGGCCCATGCCGGGACCCAACCTTTCATGTCCATCAGTACAGCTCGGCTGCATGTTTCTCTCACTTGCTCACCTATTAACTTCTTCGTTTATTCTCCTTTCCCCTTTCTCTCTCCCCCTCCTCCCCTATCTCTCTCCCCCTCCTCCCCTATCTCTCTCCCCCTCCTCTATTGCTCTCTCTCCCCCTCCTCCCCTATCTCTCTCCCCCTCCTCTCCTATCTCTCTCCCCCTCCTCCCCTATCTCTCTCCCCCTCCTCTATTGCTCTCTCTCCCCCTCCTCCCCTATCTCTCTCCCCCTCCTCTCCTATCTCTCTCCCCCTCCTCCCCTATCTCTCTCCCCCTCCTCTATTGCTCTCTCTCTCTCCTCCCTCTCCCTCCTCTCCCTATGTTTCTCTCTCTCTCCCCCTCCTCCTCTTTCCCCCTCCCCTATCGTTCACCTCCTCCCCCTCTGCCTCCAGAGTGCCCCGGTCACCATGCAGGTAGGGGACCAGCAGGTTCAGATCGTCCAGGCGTCGGCCCAGGGCCAGGGCCAGACAGTGCAGCCAGCAGGACAGACCATGCAGGTCATGCAGCAGATCATCACCAACACCGGAGAGATCCAACAGATACCTGTAAGGGGAAAAGGAGGGAAAAGAAAAATGGCAGTAAAAGGGTTGAGACAGAACGGTTTGGTTTAATGTAGTAGAAATATATAATTCAAGGAAGTATAGATCTGAAATGAACAATGGCTATAGTAATTACAATCGGTGTTATCCTAATGTAAGGGTGTTGATAGAAATTTCACTAGTTTCCGTGTGGAACTGTGCCACAAGAAAGCTTCTGTCGTCATGTCCGTGAAGCTATGCCACGAGAGAGCTGTGCTAATGACCTCTGTCGTCGTCTGTGACCTCGGCGCTAAACTGGAGTTTGTCTCCCCCCTGTGGCACGCGTGTGCAGGTGCAACTCAACACTGGCCAGCTGCAGTACATACGCCTGGCCCAGCCCGTCTCTGGAACACAGGTAGTCCAAGGACAGATACAGACCTTTGCCAACACTCAGCAGGTACACACTTCCCATCGAAAACATGCCTGAATGCCTCCAAAACGAGTTATAATCCGTATTCACAGCCTTGGATTTGTGTTGTTTTCTTAGATTACACAAACAGAGGTCCAGCAAGGTCAACAGCAGTTCAACCAGTTCACTGATGGACAGGTAAGAGCGACGTCAATCAAGATATCGTCGTTGTTGCGCAATCGCAGTAACTAATGCAACTGACACGCACACACACTCACACGTTCTCACTCCTGTCTCCTTGCGCGTTGTAGCAGTTGTACCAGATCCAGCAGGTTACCATGCCAGCGGGACAGGAACTGTCTCAGCCCATGTTCATCCAGTCCACCAATCAGACGGCCGACGGCCAAGTCACCACGCAGGTCAGCGCCGAATGAGGTCACGGCACCACGCTGCCAGCTCCGCCTCCAGCCACCAACACCAACCAACAAGGCCCCCAGATTCCTTGACTCAGATCCCCAAAGGACTCCCAGCATCCCTGTCTCTCTCTTCTAAGACCTGGTCTACACCGTCACGTTAGGAACTGGACTCTGACAACACTCACTTTTGTACAGTTCACTTTTCAGAGTCAAAAAACCAAAGGGACTCCTCGCAACTTTCTCTAA
The DNA here is from genome assembly GCA_023658055.1 of Thaleichthys pacificus. Taxonomy (NCBI): domain Eukaryota; kingdom Metazoa; phylum Chordata; class Actinopteri; order Osmeriformes; family Osmeridae; genus Thaleichthys; species Thaleichthys pacificus. Next base: position 10,385,206 of record CM042861.1, on the reverse strand, counting down.
GTCCTTCGTCGCATCGAGGTTCATGTCATATGCTTCCATATGGCCTTCCTGAACCACCCAACCCCTCCCTCGGCCATCGCTGATCTCAGCCCCAGAATCAGCCACCTCCTAGTGACCAACTGTCAGTTCTCCTGTGTGCACGTGTGTGTCTGTTGTGCTATGTTCTCCTGGCAGACCTGTGCTTGCATCCTTTTGTCTTGTGTGTCCAAGCTGAGAGAACAAGCCTATCATGCCTGCTGTCAAGTCTCCTTCACGTCCACAACTGTAGATGGTGGAAACGATAAAGCCATACCTTGCACCTTCAGTTCACAGTGAATCATTGTTTGTTGTCTGGGAAGGATAGATGATGTGATTGGTCTGTGAATAGTATTGTCTCTGCTGTTCTCCACGTTGGTGAGGTATAACAAAGGGCTTCTAAGTGTGTGTGTGTGCGAGCGTGTTTGGTTTAGTATTGTGAACCATTTCCTTCCCTCCTCCAAGACATTCTTTTCATTCATGTCTTTCTTTCTTGTATCTCTCTTAATCCCTCCTTCTCTTTCTCCCTCTTTCTCCCTCTCTCTACCGTTGTCTGTCAGAAGTTGTGTCCAGGTGCCCTGTCTTGCCCTTGTAGAAACGCCACATGTACAAACACAACTCCCCCTGGATGGGAAAAAGTCCTTTTAGAGACCCCTTTTTAATACAGGTTCTAACTGTTAAGGTTTCTTTTTGTTTTCAAAAAACGATCCCCCCCTTCCTGTTTTATTTTTTATTCATCATTATAATTGTTGTTCTTATTATTGTTGTTGTTTGCATGTAGTTTAAACTGGCAGCATGATATGCAATAGATAGGTACAAAAGTTTATTTTCAACGTTCTTTTTTGTAAGCAAACTTTGTTTGTGAGAAAAACGAAATAAAAAAAACAACATGACATGCTTATTTTACTACCCATTCTTATGGCAGATGAAAGATTACGTTATTCTTGTCAAATCTAGATAATTGTCACCATATCCTAATGTCACTTTGTGCACGTGTAAGGTAGGCCTCTTGGCTGATAAACTTCAAATAACCATGGGAGGGCGACACTGAACCATAAATTTAACTACAGCATACTGAATCCTGATTAATTGCTCGGCATGGGTGTAACTCGTTCTCTGTATTTTTAGCACTTCAGTTTTCCTTTTGACATTTTAAAGTGCACTGCAGCACAATTGTAAAACAAAAATAAGAGGCCATCAATTCAGACTGTTATAACTTTTTTTGTAACCCAGACTAGAGGATTAGAACAATACAATCCCGGTTCCCTCTTGCCTCAAGTGCTGCAAGAGGTTCTTGTTTCTGAAAGGCCAGGCAATAGTCACGAGTTGGTTGGGAGCAGCTCAGCTCTTTCGCGATCAGACTGCATTCCTTACCCGACCTAAATCTTTAAGGAAGAGAGGTAATTATGTTTAAACGGAAATTAGACAGATTCGCACAAGAATTTGTGAAATCCCTCAATTTTACCTCGGCTAAGCCTAAATAAAATCTTATCTCAAAGAGCGACATTTTTATCCATATAAAACCCCTTAAAATTATTTTTTACATGTTACATGAAGGCTAGCCTTCTCTCTTTACAGTAGCATTTACGTGTGCTTTCTATAGGGTTATAATCGATACATTGTAGATTTGGGGTTAGAAACTCAGGTGGGTAAGCATAACATAGCCGGTGCCTCGGCCTTCTCTCTCCCGCGGATACGTTCCTTTCCCTAATTGACATAATCGCTGAACAATAACTGCATTAATGAGTGCAGACTCACACTCGCTTCGTCTAATAAGCAGGACGAGGATTGTGAGAATGTTTGAGTTTAAGCCAAGCGTGAATAGGATTGTCCAGTGGTATTTTTCTTGGCTGCCCGTCCGGTTGGATCAAGGCAATCCTTGAGAGATGAATTGGGCTTGACCGCCCTGATTCGACGTTGGACCTTGTGATGTGGCTACAACACCAGTTGGTCTCACCAAGTCAACGACACAGTCCTTAACTACAGCCGACTTTGACTTAAAGTAGGTTTGATCAAGTGGTGTTTGATCCTCTTTCTCTGCGTTGAGGTGTTCGAGTGATTTTGTTTTTCATCCAACCGTCATCTAGGCTTTTCTGGAATGTCCCTTTGCAGTGTCGGAGCAGAGGTTAATCTGTTAAGTAATGTACATTCAGGTGCAGTAGCAGGCAACTCGGGTTCACACGTAAGTTGTTTGTAAGTTTCTTTCTCATAGCGAGTTAAAGCATCAATGTTCAGCACTGGAAACTGTGGTCCAGACTCATCAACCAGGAAGATAAATGTGGGCCTACCACCCTAGGTGAACCAGCCTGAGGAAGGAACCAGACAATCCAGGGCTGATTCTGGGTAGGAACCTGACAGTTTGGACCACTCTCTGGGTGTGTATTTATTTGGAAAACATTTGTTATAGCTCAAAGTTGCCTGGGGACTGAGGCCTTTGGACTGGCAGAGAACACATGAGCTTGTTTTGGGGAGAAGAGGTGAGGGAGGTGTTGATTCCGTTGGTTTTAACTGCAATCCACTGCTCTGCCTGACCAGGAGCAGTTGGCCTCACTGTTAGCAACAGAGCTGCCTCATGCTTAGTCATAGTTCCAATGGGTACAGGGGTGGCAAGGTTCAAAAGCTCTTTTCATTGGTTATGAATGGACTGGATAGATGTAGTCCCTACCTTTCCCTCTTTAGCTTCCTGGTTCAGAGAACATAACAGACCTACCTTTCATTTAGTTCATTTAGTTCAGTTTTGTTAAAAAAACAAGATCTAAAACAAAAACACAACGTTTAGTCCACTAGTTTTTAGTACAAAACTATGAATCGTTGCTAAAAAGATTAACGCTACTGCGTCATCTGAGCTCTCTTAAGGGCTATAAAAACCGACTATCACAACACGGACACAACACAACAACCGCTGGATCAACAAAGTCATCTACGTCTTCTCCCCTCCTTCCCCTCTCTGATGTTTTCCATGTCGTGAAATGGAGGCTAAAGAGGATGCACATATTAAGTAAGAGGAAGGAGAAAAAAAGAAAAGAAAAAGATGAAATAAAGCCAAACAACAGTGCAGTCTGGGAAAGCCATTAAGTGGTGTAAGTAAAGCCCCGAGTGAGCAGCAGAAATAAAAGGTTGGGTTCAGGCCGGAGCTGATGGGTGTATTTTTAAGTTCCCCGAGAGTCCCTGAGTGGCTGTCGAGTCCTGCTGCTCAGCGGGCTCTGTGGGGCGTGAGTGAGCGCTGGTCGGGAGAGCAGAGAGCAGGGTGTCAGAGTGGATGCCCACGCAGCCCAGTCCCCCTGACCCACTCCTCTCCCGTCTCCCATAGTTATTCCTCCCTAATAGAGAGAACCAGGACTAAAAAGGTGCTGTTGAATGTGTGTGTGTGTGTTTGTCCATGTGTATTGGAAGCAGGGGAAACCTCCCACCAATGGCCTCCTTATTTGTCGCTGGGCTTTTCAAACCGTGACCGTGGCCAGCTGTTGTGTGCTGTCTCAGAGCAAGGAAGTGGTGGTGGCCATAGCTGGGGTCTGGCAGAGGTGAGGCTGGGGTCGGGTGGTGCTGGGGCCAGGCAGAGGTGAGGCTGGGGTCGGGTGGTGCTGGGGCCAGGCAGAGGTGAGGCTGGGGTCGGGTGGTGCTGGGGCCGGGCAGAGGTGAGGCTGGGGTCGGGTGGTGCTGGGGTCTGGCAGAGGTGAGGCTGAGGTCGGGTGGTGCTGGGGCCGGGCAGAGGTGAGGCTGAGGTCGGGTGGTGCTGGGGCCGGGCAGAGGTGAGGGTGAGGCTGGTGCTGGCAGAGCAGCGTTGGGTCGTGTTCAGAGGCTGTGCAGTTGGGTTTTTCCCAGTAAAACTTTGATGTTAATCCCCCGGTGCAAGCCCAGATCAGGTCTGTCCATTGTCACCCTCCCTCTCTCCCTCCCTCCCCTCTCTCTATCGTTCAGCTGGAAAACAGGAGCCCCTCCGTGGTCCTGCAGACGCCTAGGGGACCACGGAGGGAGACAGATTGAGGCGCGGGGTGGGGGTGTGGGGGGGGATGAGCAGCGTGAGAAATAGACTTAGTGACGGGAGGGGGAAAAAAAGAGAACAGGAATAGAGAGAAAGAAGGGGGGAGCGAAGGGAGCGAGGGTAGGTGCCAGGAGATGAATGTGTTGGTGATGTGTTGATGGTGCTCTCTGCCTCATGACATACAAGGGGGTTACCCAACTTGTTGAATGATATGAATCTTCTGGAGTGGGCCGACATATCTCTCCCATCTCACACCGAGTGGGCCAGAAAGCTCATGGTAGGACATTATTACTTAAGCGTTCACAGTGAGTGATATAAAGTTATGTAAGAAGTCCCAGAGGATGATGGGAGCCAAGCGACCTGTGACAGACTGCAGGTCCAGGGAGCCGGCACAGTGCTATGCACATGCCTTAAGACTGTATATCCATAAACCACGAAAACGCAGGAGCGAGCATCAAACATTCAGTCTTGCACACTGCCTTTATGCTCGCATCAAGAGTTTTGGTTCTGGTCTGCTGAGGTATTTTGTGATCATGTGATTGCGGCACAGAAGCAGCAAACCCTCTCCAAGTCTCCCAAACAGGTTCACCCAACAGGTGACACCCTCGCAGGGGTATATGCGGTGTTCTATGGACTGTGTCATAAAAGGCCCATACTTCTCCTGTGTGTCAGATATGTGGAATTAGAACTCATATTCTATTCCTATACTGACTGGTCAGTCAGTCAGGCCACCCTCTGTCCCAATGCACCTGTCCTGTAGCTATGGATACTGCACTCCAGTGACAAACATGAGTGACATTTTCATTAAGGTACAATGGAGTGGGCGTTCTGAGATGTCTTTGTCCAGGTTGTCAGATTATTCATTATTATGTTGACATCACCTCATCATTTTGAGTGATTATGCCTACGAGTGAAATATTAAACTACGAGTCTAAAGCAGATTCAATCTTCACCACGTCTTCTTAGTTTTTCCATTTCATCCATCTATTTCCATTCCGAACACTTAGCTGAAATATTAGTGTTTGTTATTTGCAGGAAGTTATTTACAGGCAGTTATTTACAGGAAGATCTCAAGACTTCTGACCCTTGTAAAGAAGCAGCACGCACCCGTACCACAGTGCGTAATCCGTCATCTGGTCTACTCATGTCCCTGTGCCCACAATGTACTACGGCGAGATCCCTACGGTCCGAACATTAGAAGTCGTAAGTGACGGCTGCGTGATTAGCTGTCTCTCGTTCTAATGCTAGACCATCTGACAAGTAACAGGCGTAATCTTCACTGAAATAACAAAAGTCCACCAGCGCTGGACCAGTTAGACGCACTGGAAAGGAGAGCGGAAGGCGAGAAGGCATGCAGTGCGCAGCCAGGAAACCTCAGATAAGCAATTAAGAAAACGCGCTGACAACTAAACGATTTTAAAGATGCCGGCTTTTTAGGTCTTTGGACAAGGTAGGGTTTTCGTTTAATTTATGGAGCACAAGCCGTCAATGGTTGCTCATTTGGATGCGTTTTGCTACCTCGCACAGAAACCTAATTGAAAGACGCTAATTTATGGAGGCAGCAATATGCATAGGTAACAGTTATTGTCAACTCTTAAGGAGTGTCCTTTATATGTAGTTGTCTTTTAGCCTGATAGTTGGCTAATACCGTGTTTCATCACGTTCCAAGTTCAAATGATCCTGGGGATTACTGCGTTATTAACTTTTGCATAACTTTTAAACAATGTTTCAACAAGGGCACGCTTTAACGTTCCGCCGTTTTCAAAATAGGTTATGTTTCTTTTGTGGTCGTGACTTGATTTACAGATAACTTCCAAATCAAAGGACTAACAACAACGGGAATGACATTTACTTTTGTGTCCGATTCGTAGGCAGAGTGTAGGTATGACTTCACGTTGAAAAAGGTGAAAGACAGTTCCCGATTGAGTTTCTGAGGTAAAATGTTAGCAAGCCCCTCAAACAACGGCGGTATTAGAATGTTGGTTCCCCCTGCTCAAAATGACGATAGACGGGTAGAGTTTGTGGCTCTCACTGCTGTCCACACGGAAAGAAGCGAGCCATCGACCCCCGAGCGAGGACACCCATCACACCGCACCGGGCTCTTGGGCACCCCGCTACAGGGACCTCCTGGACCCCGGGCGAACGCCTCAACGTCTAACAAGAGCTACAGAAAGTTCCAAAACTGCATGTACAACATTCTTGAAAGACCAAGAGGATGGGCATTCATTTACCATGCGTTCATGTGAGTAAGACATGTCCAAATGTTCTGTTTGCACCCCCTAATGTGTTTGCGCATAAATGTTCTATACTGAATTTAAGTTAATTCATTGTATTTTAATTAAATTCAGACATGTTCAAAAACTTTGATTAATAGGCAACACCCGTCACGCATTTGCCTGAGGAATATCCTAATTAAACAGGTGCCGCTGCTTATTCTGCAATTAGTTCATGCGCTTGTCATACATCATCCCTACAGGGAGGCTCATATTCAATTTCCCATGTCATCGTTTGATTAAATCACTAAGTTTTGGTTTCCAATTGTATTAGTCCTGAATAGCAAGAGCAGGCCTAATTGTCATTTTATCAGACACGTTTCAAAATCATCATATTCAAGTTTCAACAGTCTTCCTGCTTTTTTAATTTGTCATTTAAGTTGAGTTCACAGACGTTTTCATGAAGGAGCACCTTTACACGCAAAGCTGACAGTGTGTTGCAGTGCGCAAAGTTAACATTTTGTTAGTTACTTTATGAACAGCTTGAAAAAACGTTACCGTCGCGTTGTTGTCAAGTGCATTAGTTTCTTTGCAATAATATTGAGAACTTATTGGGAAAAACTATTTTTTACACACCTGCATTTCAGATTGACCACGGTAATCTATTTCTAGCATACAATCAATCTTACAGTGAGTCAAGACTTGTTGATATTCTTTTACCATTTTTTTTCCGCTCTTGCAGAAATCCAGCATAGCTTTAAGGCCAGTATGAACCTAGGCCCTCTAAAGTATACACTATACATAGCCTTATACAATCCCTTACTTATCCCTTATAAACACTGGAGAAGTATGAGGTCACTGCAAACAGGCTGCTGTCACCACTGCCTGCTGTTCTCTAGAACCACAGAGCTGCTGGCCCTGCTGTGGTTGTGCTTATCATAACCACACAGGGCCAGGAACTCACATCTCACAGGCACTGATGCTGAGAAGCATCTAAGCGCCGTTGATCTAACGATCAAAGTGACGAAATCCTCTCTGGTCAGAAAACACCTCAGCAGTCTTCCTCATTCATACCTTTTTGATGATGTCCTCGAGATATTTTCCATGCGTTTGTATGTTTTAAATCAGCGCTATTACATTTAGTCATTTAGCAGACGCTCTTATCCAGAGCGACTTACAGTAAGTACAGGGACATTCCCCCCGAGGCAAGTAGGGTGAAGTGCCTTGCCCAAGGACACAACGTCATTTGACACGGCCGGGAATCGAACCAGCGACCTTCTGGTTACTAGTCCCGACTCCCTCACCGCTCAGCCACCTGACTCCCTATTACTGACAGTGTCTCACCATGCAAGGATACCGACACGTCATAAATCTGGTGGTAATAGCTAGCAGGGAGGAGCTCCAGTTGTTGGAAAGGTGGACCGACGGCTCCTCTTTTGTCTCTCACGCACGGAATAGACCTCTCAATGTCCAGACTTAAACATTGGTCAGAGTGAAGAACGTGGGAAGAAATTGTGTGTGTAGGTGTGTGTGTGTGGGTGTGTACATTGGTCAAGCTCAGTGCTCTACTCTGTGGTTGTTTAGACAAGCCCAGCTGTCTGCCTGCCAGTGTCACCCTGTGTTTATACCAGAGGGAAACCCACACAGGGCCTGATTTCTTCTCCTTCTACTATCCCCCCCCCCCTCCCCTCCCCTTCCCACCCACCATACCCAGACAAACGCACCACACAGCGCAACATGACCAGGAAGAAGGTCATTAAGTCCATTACAATGATCTCAAGGCTTATCTCTTAATGAAAACAACAGTCTCCTGGTCCTCCCTACTGATGTTCTGTGCTAATGTCTTTCTCTGTTGTATTCCAGTGCGTGAGCGCTGAGAGGATGTTGGCAAGCCTGTTGTTGTTACTTCTCATTTAGAGCGGCAGGCAGGTTGTCAGAGGTGCCAGGCTCATGTTTCAGTTGCCAGGGTCGGACTGTGCCGTGTGGAGGGGGCTGACCGACTGACTGTCCATTGGTCAGTCGGTCAGAAACAGAAATACACACGCGCGCGCACACACAGGAATAAGCACGACACACATTTCTGGTAGCGCAGTTCTGCTTCTCCTCCTTTGAATTAATGTATTTTTGCTATGAATCTGCTTGACGGTTGTGGGCTGCCTATAGACTTGCATTATCCCTTTGGTGGAGCCCTGAGGGTTGCATTTGTTTTGATTAATTACATGAGGCATTGAGCATGCTGAGAAACTGCTGGGTAAAGAAACTGCGCTGAATCAGGGAGCTGCATTAAGCACAGCTTAACTGTACAGCTCTGTTCAATTCAATTGAACAGAGCTGTACAGTGCTGCGTAGCAACATCATAGCAGAGTGTTAACGTCCACAGATCACTTAATTAGGCCTTTGCTGTGGAGGGAGACCTCTGGAACAGATGTCTTGTTCCTGGAGAGCCTCAATGTGGTAGAAGTGTGTGTGTGGTGAAGCGGTGTGTGTGTAAGAACTGAGTTCTTGTGTCCCTCCTCCATTATGTATTTCTATAGGTCTCCTCTTCCCTCCGTCTCTCGAGAGCTCCTTCCAGCCATAACAGCTGCACACGAAACCAGTCAATGCCCGAGAACGTGGAGTCCCTTCCCCCCCCCCCACACACACTGATCCCAAAGCACCTCCACAGCTGCACCTTCCATGTTCTGAGATCATCGCGAATGGGTGGTAAACTGATCCGAGTTCAGTTGCTTAAAAGTCACTTGGAGCTGAAACGCTGCAAAGTGTCCCTGGCAGCCGGTCCAGGAGCCTCTCTCCCCTAAGCCCTCTCCTCCGCTACGACGGCAGCTGCACACAGACCGTGACAGAGAGAGATGGGGAGAAGGAGAGGGGAATGAAAGAGAGAGAGAGAGATAGGGAGGGAGAGAGGAATGAAAGAGAGAGAGATAGGGAGGGAGAGAGGAATGAAAGAGAGAGAGAGAGAGATAGGGGGAGAGAGGAATGAAAGGGAGAGAGATAGGGAGGGGGAGAGAGGAATGAAAGAGAGAGATAGGGGGAAGGAGAGGGGGAGAGAGGAATGAAAGAGAAAGATAGATAGGGGGAAGGAGAAAGAGGGAATGAGAGAGCGGGAAAGAGAGAACATTCAGAGCAGCTCCTTCAGGTTTCATCACCCTGGTCTCGGGCCACATCAGGGCCAGACTGTTGATGTTGTGACTGGAGAGCTGGGCCGGCCCGGGTGAGGGCTGAGCGGCCTCAGTCAACAGCTTGCTTCCCATAGTGCCGAGGGAGAATCACAGCCTCGCTAAGACGGACAATTGAACCAAGACCCCCCCCCCCCCCACACACACACACACACACCTTCTCCCCACCACCACCTGGATTGTGACAAATTCCTCTGCTCACGAACCCAGTCGGTTGCCTAGACACGGGGCTGCTCTTGCGTTGGTGGGGCTTCCGTTTGAAACGATGCATGGACTTTAATTGTGTCGTGTTAAAAATGGCTTCTTCAGTCGCTTACAATAAAAGCCTGAGATGTCTTTTGTCACCTTTTCTGTGTCACCTGTTGTTAAGTGATGATGTCTCTGACCGGGTTTAGCCAAGGTATAGAACTTCTGGGTTTCTGACATGTTGTTAATGTGAGTTTGTGTTGGCAAGGGAAAGAGAGCTTTTATAGAAGGGCATTGTTTTGTGCGCATGTGTGTGAGAGTGTGTGTGTGTGTGTGTGGTGTGTGCATGTGAGTGCCAGGCTGTGCTCCGTGCAAAGCCCAGGTTGAACTGACAGAAGTCACATAACAGAGTTAGATGACTGGCGTTCATCAGGATCAGGTTTGCTTTGAGCTTAACCTCCGACCCCCTGCCCATTTCAACCCACCCCACATTTAGGCAGGTCACATGTGGCCCTCCAGGGGGTCTCTCAGGGCTTCCCAGCTATGAAAGCAACCCCCCCCCCCCCCTCCTTTCCCCTCTGTACTAGGCAGTGACAAGCACAGGCCCCACAAAGCCCTGATCAGAGGCGTTTAGTAGTCTCGGTTGGGCCTACAGCTCAGATTATATCCCCAGTCCCACCATGCCATGCTCAGATGCATCCGGCCTAATAGACAGGCAGAGCAGGCCTGGCAGAGGACTGACCTGTCAGGGTGATTGATTAGTTTCCATGGGTGAAAATATAGCGCCAATGTATTATTGATGTCTGAGAAGGGAGGAAGTGGAGATAGTGGGTTGAAAGAGGTCCGCTGTATCCATGCCTCGGTCCTGCTTGTTATAAAGTCATTGCAGAGGTGCGTGCGTGCGGTTGGTCCCTGGGTTTAATCCGTGTAAACGCCAGTTGCTTTGAGGAATTGCTGCTAGATGTATACACAGCGTCCACGTGCCCACAGGACACACAGCGTGGTTGTTGCGTGTGAGAGGAGGCTTTAGTGCTTGCTGCGCCGCTACTGGGTTTAATAATGGATTGTTTGTGCTTTTAAAGAAATTACACAGATCATGAGTCCAGTGGGTATGGTAGAACTCTTTCTTTTTTCTCTTTCTTTCTCTCTCTTTCTTTTTTCTCTCTCCCAACCAAGATAATCTTCGATCTGTCTTTCATAGTTGTCCTAGTTCTATAGCTATGGGTGGACAATGTTAAATGCATTTTTACCGAAACGCGACCAACTTCAGTGGGTGTATTTGCGTCTCCCCAGCAAAACAATGCACAGGAAATAAGGGCCTGATATGTTCAACATGTTTTCACGTCAGATTAAGTTGATCCCTCCTCCTCTGAGTATTCCTGTCTGCGGGGCATGTTGAGATAACCCACCACAAGTCTTGTGTTGTCACTTATTTCAACCTAACATTATTTATGGGTCTGATGGAATTTAGTATATTTAGAACCTTTGGAAGTTCTAAGTTCTGCTGTGGAGAGACAGATCAGGTGAATGTACTCACTGTGATAGACGTCTTGTCAGACTGCGGGTTGGAACCATGTTGGGGTGAAGGCATGGGCATTGGTGCACTGCTCTTTAAGTCTAACCTTTCAGAGCAGGCCAAGTGCTTTTAATGTCTCTCTCTCTCCCTCTCTCTCTCCCTCCCTCACACGCACTCCCCTCTCTCCCTCAATCTCCCCTTTTCTGGTTGGGGTTAGGTCCGTCTGACAGGCTACCTACGGAAGCCTCTTGTCAACGGTTTTGAAAGGACAGCCCTTCCAACTTTCTACGCTCGTGGCAACCCCCCCCCCCCTCACCCCCCTCAAAAAAGGGCACTAAAACTCCAAACAGCAGCCAGCCTCACGTCTGACACCGGCCACTTTAATTCTGAATGCCGTTGAATAACTTGGGAGCTGTTTGTTTTGGTGGCAGCCTTCCCAGTCAGTTGTCATTGATGACCAAGGGAGTAATGGAGGGAGAGTGATCGAGGGAGAGAAAGAGGCAACGGCAGCATGGTAAGATGGTGGAGGGAGGAATCCAGAAAGCCACTCGGCACTTTGTGTGGCTTTTTAACCTGCTCATGACTGCACATCGACGCTTGTCGTTCGTTTACCGCCTCCTTTTATCAGGTCACCTCAGCGGGGTCCATAAATTCTGCTCCATTAAGAATCCTCTATAGCTGCTGTCATTTCCTCTCTTCTGCTGCTCCCTTTCCTCCTATGTGAGACCATCATCTCTCATTCGCTCAAGCACCCTGTTTAATTGACTACTTTGCTCTTTCTCCCCCTCACCGTCTTGATTGACTTTTTTTTTTTCTTCCTCCAGTGCCTCTCTCTCTCTCTCTCTCTCTCTCTCTCTCTCTCTGTGTCTCTGTGTGTGTCAATTCTCAGTGTGGTTAATTGTGAATTGAGGAGAGTGAGCATTGGGGACAGAATGGCTTTTGAGGCATGCAGAGGATAAGTGGAGTATTTGAGGACTTGCAGTAAACACGCATGCACAAATGCGCACACGCACAACATTTACTATTATATACACACACTCAAAGACACACACTTACCTTCTAAAATAAAAAGAAAGCACTTGGACTGAAAGGTCACAGTATCTGCAATGAAAACCATCCTATTGTATTTTTAAGCCTCTCCCTTAAAGAGAGACCGATACCTGGCCCTAACCCTAACCCTTAAAGAGAGACCGATACCTGGCCCTAACCCTAACCCTAACCCTTAAAGAGAGACCGATACCTGGCCCTAACCCTAACCCTAACCCTTAAAGAGAGACCGATACCTGGCCCTAACCCTAACCCTAACCCTTAAAGAGAGACCGATACCTGGCCCTAACCCTAACCCTAACGATACAGTGACTCATCACACAAGACTGAGTTCAAATACATTTAATGTGACATTACCTAGGCCTACTGTACATGCAAGTCTTGAATAACTATTTAGCTGGTCGGCTCCATGACGCCGGGTAAATTAGGCTCCGGAGACTGCTCACCAAAAGAACGTAGGGGAATCCACTTGTCTAGCAGATTAAGATATTTTCGTCGGTACGTCTTGAAAAGTAGCCTCAACTTTCCTAGACTTTTACCTACATGCTGAGGGCTCGCGACCGAAAGACTAAATTGAGTTACGCGTTCCTTGTTTGAACAAGGAACTAGTAACGGATTAATTCAATTAAATAAGTAAAGCGTTAAATTACTCGTTACCCAACAAAAGTAGTCTGACTACTGTAACGCTTACACCCAACACTGACATAGATACTGAAGGAGAGCGAGAGTTTGGAGCCAGAGGTTGAGGGACTGGAAACTGACTGTCATAGCGCTCTGACAGAGCTTACAGTGAGAGTAAGTGAGGTGGAAGAAAAGTGTTTAGCAGCCTACTGCACTGTCATTCATTAAGCCTGGTTAGATTAGTGTCTGCTGTGAAGACCGTCCAGAATCAGGACACTGCAGCTCCACCAGAGGTCCTTCTTCAAAATCTGTTTATTGATGATATATTTATACTGTTAGTATAAGTCAGATGGCTGAGCGGTTAGGGAATCGGGCTAGTAATCTGAAGGTTGCCAGTTCGATTCCCGGCCGTGCCAAATGACGCTGTGTCCTTGGGCAAGGCACTTCACCCTACTTGCCTCGGGGGGAATGTCCCTGTGCTTACTGTAATTCGCTCTGGATAAGAGTGTCTGCTAAATGACTAAATGTACTATTAGATCAAATTCAGTTCAAATTCTAAACCAGACCTCTGTGGTCCCTAAAAGTGTATATCCTTCTTCTCTCTCTCTCTCTCTCTCTCTCTCTCTCTCTCTCTCTCTCTCTCTCTCTCTCTCTCTCTCTCGCCCTCCACATTCCCCCTCCACACACAGACAGTAGCACCTGGCTCTGGTGTGTCATCAGTCGGCCGTGTGGCTCTGTCATGTCTCCTCCTGACATCTCTTTCGTTGGCCTGTCACATTGAGTAGTAGCTCTCTAAGCTGCCTGTTGGCCTGGCTGGAGGGGTTGCTGTTCTCTCCTGCACCCTGTGGAGACACCCTGTTGTGGGAAAAACATCATACTGTTGTAATCCATGAAGATGGGTAATGATTATGGATTGAATGAAACTTGCAATCACTTTTCTAGTACATGCTATATTATTGGAAACCAGATGCAAAGCTGTTGACTGATTATTGTGATCCCTAGACAATGGTAGAATAAATAAAGCCTAAAATATGAAGATCTGGATAATTAGGGTCTGAGTGAGGGAGAAGAATATGTGTGTGCTTCCATAAAGAACCAGGAAGCCCAGCTATAACTTATGAGACATATTTGTGGCCTTACGCCCAGGAGCCTAGTGCAGCTGGCTGTTCAAGGTCAGAGAGGGCCTAAATTGGGAGATTTGTCTATAAAGGAAAGTACCTATAATTTGAATCCCCTAAGACAAGGGACCAGTTGGGTAAGAATGCATAATGTATATGTAAACAACAAGTATAGTACCATATTACCATACAATGGGGAGAAGACTATAAAAGTGAAATGTCCGGAGAAAACCTCAGTCAGATCTTGCTCACGTTTGTTGGAATCTCTGTCACTCTGAATTCTAATAAACACGTTGCGTCAAACTTTGCTGAGTTCCAGTGCTGTATTTAAATGTTCATATTGGTTGAAAACGTAGAAGATTATTCACGACAACCCCCCTACTTTCTGGCACCGAGGGGGAACTAGGTGGAGGGGAGGACAGGGGAACATAGAGAGTGGAAGTGACTCAGAGAGAGAGAGAGAGAGAGAGAGGGTGGGGGAGGAGGGAGAGGGGGAGTGTGTGAGGAGAGGTGTGCCTATCTGTGGTTAGGGCCGAGGCCATACAGGAGATTGTTGTTGCCGTGAGGGACCAAGGCCAGAACCAGACCCTCCAATCTGACACACACACACACACACACACACACACACACACACGGTGTGACAGCTTGTTCATATGTTCCTTTTACAAACGGGGGTGTGTCACACTTGACCTCCACAGGCGTGTTCATGTAAGACCTCTACGTGGTTTGGTGACCTGTTAGTGGAGAGTCCTTACATTACATTTACATGTAGTCATTTAGTAGACGCTCTTATCCAGAGCGACTTACAGTAAGTACAGGGACATTCCCCCCCGAGGCAAGTAGGGTGAAGTGGCTTGCCCAAGGACACAACGTCATTGCACGCCCAGGAATTGAACCGGCAACCTTCTGATTACTAGCCCGATTCCCTAACAGCTCAGCCACCTGAGTCCAGCTGCCCCACACCCACTGGATCCGCCTCCTCTGCCCCCCCCCCCCTTGCTGTAGGTCAACCTCACAGGGGATGGCCAAACCTGGCAACCGAGAGAGAGGTAGACTGGGGGACAATTAGGACGGTGGCGTCAAAAGAAGAGCCAGCCTGTGAGGCTCTTGCGAAGGACGTGTCGTGTTCAGTGGAAAGGATCTTTGAAGTGTCATGCCGTTAAAAGGTTCTCTGAGGCTGCTCTGCGCACAGCTACTAAATCCTGTGTATACACAGACAGACTGCCAGCACGCCCTCGCTTTGGGCACCGTGTCTTCCACCGTCACGGTCCCCTCGTGGGTGCGGGATGTGTGCTTGTTAACGTGTGTGTGTGTGTGCGCGCTCAGACATCATCTTGAATTACGATGAAACTGCACCGTTTACGGTTTAGAGTCAAATAGTGCCAATAGCGGTTTAAAACGCATTCCAGACTGTTCACGGCACCTCGTCCTGGGATGGTGAATGTGACCTCTGGACCTTCCTGGTGTCCCGGCTATTTCCCTCTGAAGGGGGTGTTAGTGAGGTGGCTGGGAGGGCTCCGGAGGCACATCCCCTGTCGCCACTCCTGGGAGAGAAAAACCACGCAGGGGGTGAAAACAACTCAATCAACAGCCTGCAGTTTCACCTCTCCATCAGCGCTCGGGCATGCGTGTCCCTAATGGAGCCGCACGGAGGAAGAGATCGCACATCGTTTGCTAACCTAATGGCTCGACGCCGATTTGGGTGATGCCTCCTTGTTGCTGAAGG
The DNA here is from genome assembly GCA_023658055.1 of Thaleichthys pacificus. NCBI lineage: Eukaryota > Metazoa > Chordata > Actinopteri > Osmeriformes > Osmeridae > Thaleichthys > Thaleichthys pacificus. The sequence goes on along the minus strand of CM042861.1, from coordinate 10,369,606 downwards.
TGGGATGCCTACACTGACGTCTACCAAAGTCGCGACTGCCCTCGCGTAATTGAAGTGGCCAGGATGAACAGCAGGTTAAACGCCGTCCACATGAGTCCCGTCTCTCCTGTAAGGGACAAAGGAGACCGTGTGCGTCTGCCGGCCTGTGCGCTCGTATTTCTTGTCGAGGCTTCTATCTCGGTTGGGTGTGACCTGACCTGTGGGTTTATCTCTGGGTAGGTGGTTCCCGGTGTCCTGCCTCCGTGTCATTGCCCCTCTCCCACAGGGACACACCCCTGGAGGGGGGTGGGGGGGGGGGGGGCTGTAAAGATGTGATTGGAGTGGGTTGTTATCTATAACATCCTTTGGTCTGGTGCTGTTCTGAGTACAGAAAAGGCTGAGTGTTATGTAGAGGTCAAGGATGGACGACCTGCAGCCTGTGTGCTCTAGTTGAGTGTAAGATAAAATACGTACCCACACAGGCATGCATGCTCTCACACGCACATGGCCAGAAACACTCTCTCATGCTCTCACACACACACGGCCAGAAACACTCTCTCATGCTCTCACACACACACACACATGGTCAGAAACACTCTCTCATGCTCTCACACACACACACACACCCACACGGCCAGAAACACTCTCTCATGCTCTCACACACACACACTGCCAGAAACACTCTCTCATGCTCTCACACACACTGCCAGAAACACTCTCTCATGCTCTCACACACACACACACCCACACGGCCAGAAACACTCTCTCATGCTCTCACACACACACACTGCCAGAAACACTCTCTCATGCTCTCACACACACACGCACACACACTGCCAGAAACACTCTCTCATGCCCTCACACACACACTGCCAGAAACACTCTCATGCTCTCTCACACACACTGCCAGAAACACTCTCTCATGCTCTCACACACACACTGCCAGAAACACTCTCTCATGCCCTCACACACACACTGCCAGAAACACTCTCATGCTCTCACACACACACATACACTCAACTTCATGACCAAGTCCAGTGTGACATCATGCTCCACGACCCTCTGCTCTAATTTAGCTGACAGAGAGAGGGAACCCCATGTTCCTCAGCCTCTCTCCTCTGGGACGTCCCAGGTCGCCCTGTCTCTCTGGATCCCTCTCCCCTTCTCTCTCTCTCTCTCTCTCTCTCTCTCTCTCTCTCTCTCTCTCTCTCTCTCTCTCTCTTCCCTCTCTCTCTACTCTCTCTCCCATTCTCGCTCTCTCTCACTGCTCTCTCTCTCTCTCTCTCTCTCTCTCTCTCTCTCTCTCACTGCCTTTCGCTCTGGCTCTGCCTCTCTCTCCCCCCCCCCTCTCCCTCTCTCTCTCTCTGAAGCTGTGACTGTGTGCAAGGCCTGGCTTAAGTGTTGTTAAGACCATTTTAATTTATAACGGCAGGTTCTATAAACATGTAGGGAAACCTCACCATGGTAACCAGAGTCAAACACAATCATAATATAGACTAATATTTATATGGTCTGCTTTGCCTGCGCACCAGTCGCAGGGACCTGTTTCTGTGTGTGTGTGTGTGTGTGTGTGTTTCCAGTATCAGCGAATGTGTGCGCTCGGGGAACTGTGTGAACACATACGTACAATCTGTGTGTCTGCATTTGAATGCATTTGTGCAGTAGTGTGTGTGCGTGAGCAGGTGTGTGTGTTTAAATTCCTGCCCATTTGGGCACTCTGTGGTTGCAGTATAAACAGTCATTAAATGTAATGACTGTGCTGTGATGACACAGGTCACAGACACTGCCGTTAGTGCTTTTACGCTCCATCTTTCTTCTTTTGACTGTATCCACCTTTCTCTTCTGTCTTGGTCCTGTCCTACACTCCCTCCTGTCCCTTTTCTCCTCCATCAGTTCTTCATTACCTTTGTCTATTTGCATCATCACCCCATCCCTCTCTTGTCTAGCACCCCCCTCTCTTTCTCCACAGTTCATTTACTCTATCAACTGTATCAGTTCCTGGTTTTTCACTTCACGTTCCTCTCTCAGAAATTCAATCTGTCTGCTTTCCCTTTTCCTCCTCTCTCTCTCTCTCTCTGTCTCTCTCTCTCTCTCTCTCTCTCTCTCTCTCTCTCTCTCTCTCTGTGTGTGTTTCCTCTCCCTTTCTCTTTCCTCCCCTTGTCCAAATGTCCTCTGCCTTCCTCTTTTTGTCTCTCTCTCCCAACCCTCTCTCCATCTCCTCCTCTTTCCCTCCCTCCCTCTCCCTCTTGGTCTTCTCCATCCTATCTCTCTCTCTCTCTCTCTCTCTCTCTCTCTCTCCCTTTCCTCCTGATTCCCTGACTCTGCACTAAGTCCTTGTTAAAAGGCTTCATTATGAGTAGAGGCAGGAAGAAGCCATCACCCAAAGGTCAGCTTGGTCTTTCCCTTACTGTTACATCTGCTCCTCCTGTTCCACACACCTGGAATGGAATCATCCCCTTCACACCTCGTGCAATCCCGGGGTTAGTCCGTCTGTGTGAGCCAGAATGTGCGTGTGTGTTTGGGTCTGTGCTAATATATACTACTGTGTGAGTGTGCATTTGTTTGTGAGAGTGTGGGACTGTGTGTGCGTGTGTGTGTGGAGCTGAGTGCCTCAGTGGCCTCTTTGCTCTTCACTTGGCCCTGAGAATACATCCCAGTCAGCAGGTGTTTGATGAGACCTCACAGATGATACTTCATCCCTCTCTATGTCTCTCTCTCTCTCTCTCTCTCTCTCTCTCTCTCTCTCTCTCTCTCTCTCTCTCTCTCTCTCTCTCTCTCTCTCTCTCTCTCTCTAGCCCTGGCACTCCCCACTCACCCTCTATCTCTTTCATTCCTTCCAACGTTTCATCTTTGTCTATCGCTCTCTTCTCCACTCTTTCTGTACCCCCCCCCCCCAACCCTTCTTTCACGTGCTCTGCCCTCTTCTCTACATTATATTCTCTCATCTCTTCACCGCTCTATCCATCATCTCATTCCTGCCTGTCAGAAATGTCTCGGGCTAGTTTCCTGTGATGTGCAAATTTCCTCTGGCCCTTTGTGTGTGTGTGTGTGTGTGTGAAACGATGGTCGACGTGACCAGTGAGTGTGGAACACCACGTATACAGGCCACCAGAGCAGCGGAGCACAGCAAATCCCTCAGGACCACTGGAGCTCAGCGACGGTGAACTCTGGCATTCAGTACTGAGTGGGCTCGGGGGGGTGTGTGTGTGTGTGTGTGTGCGTGTGTGCGTGGAGGTGGTGGGGGGTGGAGTGAGTGAGCAAAGGATGGAAAGATCAATAGGAAAGAAAGTGAAGGAGAAGGGGGCCAGGGTCAGAGCACGAGTGGTGGGAACAAAGGAGGGAAGGAGAGAAGAAGGAAAAAAGAGAATCAAGGCACATGGAGGAACGGAGTGCGACACAGAGAGAGAGGGAGAGAGAGAGAGAGAGGGAGAGGGAGAGGGAGAGGGAGAGAAGGAGAGGGAGAGAGAGAGAGAGGGAGAGAGAGAGAGAGAGAGAGAGGGAGAGAGACAGGAAGCTAAATAAGACATCAAGACACCGGGAGAGAGAGGGGCAAGCGAGACAGTGAGTCAGGGCGAGCGGAGGGATGTAGAGAGAGAGAGAGAGAGAGAGAGAGAGAGAGAGAGAGAGAGAGAGAGAGAGAGAGAGAGAGAGAGAGAGAGAGAGAGAGAGAGAGAGAGAGAGAGAGAGAGAGAGAGAGAGAGAGAGAGAGAGAGAGAGAGAGAGAGAGAGAGAGAGAGAGAGAGAGAGAGAGAGAGAGAGAGAGAGAGAGAGAGAGAGAGAGAGAGAGAGAGAGGAGAGAGAGAGAGAGAGAGAGAGAGAGAGAGAGAGAGAGGTGAATAATTCAGAGAGGTATTATCTCCCCGCTCTCATCCTCCCCTTTCCGGGGTGGCCTGTCACCTAATTGGTTGTAATGAGGTAAGAGGGGGATCAGAGGGAAGCTAAGAGGCCGACAAGTGGCCCACTTGGCTCCTGGCTGGGGTTCAACTGTACACTGAGGAGAGGAGAGAAGGAGGGAGGAAGAGAGGAAGAGGAGGAGGAAGGGGGGAAAGGAGAGAGGGGGGAAAGATCACATTGTCTTTAAGTGGAGGCTCTCAAGTGATATGTGTCATCTTATCAAATTAGCCCACTGACCTCCCGCAGCATTGCCTGTAGATGACTTCATATCAGCATTGGATCAGTGATCAGTGCTGACTGGGAATTTACCTCCTCGAACGTGTTGCCATCGTTTTACCCACCGACCTAAAGATGTGTTGAAACAGGATGTCTAACCTCCTGTTTAACCTCAAAATCAAATCCAAAGCCATCCTTCCTGTTTCTTGGTAAGGACCATAAAGACCAGGGTGTAGGGAGGATTAAGAAGCTCATGCATCACCAGGACCAGGAATGGCAGCTGGTATTGAGGAAAGTGCCAGTGCTGTGGGTGGTTTACTGGTGGAAAATGGCTGACAGAGTCTGGCTCTACTGGTCACACTGCAGGTCTGGTCTATGTCTCACTCAAACAAACACACTCACACACACACACACACACACACACACACAACACACACACACACCACACACACACACACACACACACACACACACACACACACTGACATGCAGACTGGTGGTGCTACCAGGCCAGGGCTCAGCTAAACACTACATCCTGTCACGTGAACTCTGGGGTGGATGTTTGAAGTGTCAGATAAAGGCATAAGCCAAGTGATCTGTGGGACAATAACAGTGTGGATAGCATTAGTGGCCAGATAGCAGGGACTCCCACACCGAAGGCCAGCTAGGGCCACATTACTGTATCCTGCCAGCAAGGCTGGGGGGGTTGCAGAGGTGTGGGGTAGAGAGCACCATTCCCACCTCAGGGTTCACAGGGTCACTGTTATGGCAACCAAACCTGACAACACAGTGTGGGTGCCGTAGCAACAGTACACTCAGTTTTGTTGGGCAAGATTCGGAACGATTTGCGAGTGTTGCGCTGTGGATGAAAAGGATGACAGAAAGTGGGCCTGCTTAGATGTAATAAGCATGTAAAATGTGACAAGGTGTTTTTCCAGTATTGAGGACATTGTCCCCTCAAGCTTATCTTCTACAAGGGTCCATATCAGAGACCAGAAGACCTTTTAGGGCCACTTTCGAGTTTACAAGATAGCTGTGTCTCTGTACACTGTTACAGATAATATTAACATGTGCCGTACTGCATGTACAGTAGCTGTAAGGGGACATGGTTGTTTGTTTAAACATGAAGATTTGTTTCTGGTCTTATCTTGCATGATGCAATAAGGAAGGTAACAAGGATGTGTGAGTGCTGCAGTGAGCTACTCACTGGCTCGACCTTCAGGGCTGTTCTAGTGCCACTCTGCTGCTGCCCAAGGTCGTGTGCGACCTCGGCTCCTATTCTCATCCCCCCTCCTACACACCAAACGGAATTAGACAAAGGTCAAAGGTTAAAGCCACCTCTTTCATTTTGTTGTTTTTCCCCCAAATCCTCGAGCAAGTCGCCTCTGACGTGCTGTGATCCATCACGGCAGATCTCCGGCGTGGTAACCAGATTAAACCAGATTAAAACCAGAGTTGACCAGCCAGAGTGATGATGGTGCTCCTGAACCTGCCCAGAAGCCCCCTGACCACTAGACCAGGAGGCGGGGCTAGAGGCTCACGGGATGTAGCTCAGGCCTTGTAGTTGTCTGATTGGGCTAGGATGGGAGATGGCCAAACGGCTGTTATTCTAACCTATAACAAAACCCAAAGGGATTGTGGGAGACTTCCCTTATCTCTGGTGGACCAGCATTTCCATGGTCAGTGGTCACAAAGGGAAGGCGTCACGCTTTGGGAAACGTTTGTTTCTCATCCTTTTGTTCCCAGTAGAGTAAGTGAATCACCTGTCGGTTCAGCTCTCCATTGATGTATTATTATGAGAGAACTATCCGGGTCTCTCCTCTCCCTGTTGTGTCACTGTTCTCATCCAGACCCAGTCTTCTCATCATGGTGATTCGACCTGCTCGCCGGTTTCCTGGGTGGAGCCAGCCGTGGCATGTGGCCATTGAAATGTCAGCGCAGCGCGAGTGCGTGGCACTGAGCGTGTGCGAGGCACTGAGCGTGTGCGAGGCACTGAGCGTGTGCGTCGCACTGAGGCGTGCCTGAGCGTGTGCGTGGCACTGAGCGTGTGCGTGGCACTGAGCGTGTGCGTGGCACTGAGCGTGTGCGAAAGTGGTGGCTGTCACACGGAGGTTTGCAGAGCCACCGCTAATTACCTAGCGGAGGTGACAATGGCATCTGTAAATGTCAGACCTCTCAGCGACCTCACCCCTCTCTCCAATTAGCATCCCCGCACCGAGGCGCTCTCTGCCGCGTCCACAGAAACCTCCTCAGCGGCTCGTCATCACACAATACCACACGCACAATGGGCCTTGATTAGGGGAACTGGCACCGGATCTTGTAAATGTGTGTGTGGGCGGGTGTGTGCGAGCGTGTGTGTGGGCTGCGCGTGCGTGCGTGTGTGTGTTTCTAATCTGACAATGAAGGCAGCGTTGTCTTTTGGTTGATTGTACAGCCTCTCCCAGCCTACTTTGATGCAGCAGTGCTTCACCTGTGCTGTTGTCCATTGTGTTGAGACATTACCAATTGATTTAACAGCCTCGCAGTCCTCAAATCAGTGAGTGAGAAATGTTTTGTGCGTTTTAGAAGCAAAAGAAACTTGGGAACGAGACTGTACTCTATGTATTGTGTGATGCAAGACACACACACACACACACACACACACACACACACACACACACACTGATCGCTTCTCCATCACATTAACTGTGAATTACCCCTCTGTGGCATCATCATCATTAAGCTTCACTTACTGGTCAGAAATGTGGTTATGTCTAGTGCTCACATCACACACGGTCTCCTTTATTACGTGAGAGCAAGCAGCCCTCCAACCAAACACACACAGATACCTTTGTAAATACCTCTCTGGAAGAAGACTAGGGAGTCGGGTGGCTGAGCGGTTAGGGAATCGGGCTAGTAATCAGAAGGTTGCTGGTTCGATTCCTGGCTGTGAAAAATGACGTTGTGTCCTTTGGGCAAGGCACTTCACCCTACTTGCCTCGGGGGGAATGTCCCTGTACTTACTGTAAGTCGCTCTGGATAAGAGCGTCTGCTAAATGACTAAATGTCAATGTCCAAGACGTTGAAATATGTAAACATTTCAGAACAGGAAATGTCTTTGACTAGGTTGTTGGTGACACCATAGGAATATATTATTATTATTATATAATATAAAAACTGTGGATCTTCATTGAGCTAAGGGGTCAATTATACAGCTGTTTCACGTTTTACAACAGACCGGTTTAGTGTCTAGTGCAGTGAAATGTTTGAGATGGTTTGCCAAGTTTTTGGCAATAAATCAGGCCTTTTCATGAATCAAACTACAATTGGGAAATAAGACAACGATCATGAGCCAAATGAAATCCATCCTGATAAATGATGTTTCTCGAACCAAATGCAGGGAACATGGGTCGTGGTATTGGATGTTTTTATTCTTCAATTACTCACCACTAAAGAACAATTATGAGGCATTCCTAATGGTTGGACCTGGAGGTTTTCTCAGGACATAGTTTTGGCATCAATTCCTTTAAAACATTACTAATCCTCCTGAATAAAAAAACGACAAGAACACAAACAACATTCGTGTTGTGTTCGTGTTTTCTCAAAGAAAACATATTTTGTCGACGATCTGGAAGACTGAGAGAGACCAAAGACACACGCTTGACAGGCTTTCGTCCATGTTGCAAGACCTCTAGTGATCTCCCTTATCATAATATCTGTCCTTGATCTTTACTGACCTCTCACAGTAATTCAAAGGTGAGAGGTTAAAAGGGTGCTTCCAGGAAGTGCTCCAACCTGGGTGGAGTTAATGGGTCCTTGCGTATGCATGTGTACATTTATATTCATAGAAGGGATTGGATGTGATAAATCAGGTGCCATGAGCGTCGGGGTCAAGCAAGACTCGGCCTCTTTATCTTGTGACACTGACAAACGTTAGCTTGAGGGGGACTGGATATCCCAGATGACCGGTATGCAGGTCAAGCCTGTGTGTGTGTGTGTGTGTGTGTGTGTGTGTGTGTGTGGTGATGCCTCAAGGCTTCTGTGACATCACTATGACTATGGATGACTAACTGTACACCAGGTAGGAAAATAGATCATCATGGTCAGATCACTAGAACGGCTGGATGGCTCTTAGCTCACCATCAGAACGCTGACAGTTGAAGATGGCAGAACCAAGTTCTGATGGTGTGTTTAGTCAATGACACCAACTGTGGTCCCTGTTTGTCACACCAGTCCCCGAGAGCATCTCTATCGTCCCCCAATGATGATCAAGCTAAAAACATTCCAGATAAAGGCCTCTACTTCCTTTTGAAATGTTTTTTCCAACTGGAAATACACCGTGCTAAAGCTCAGAGCAAAAGCGAAAGCAGGTCTCCCATCATCCCTGGCTTTCAGCTGCTCCCTCCCGGGGCCGGTCACACCTGTCTCCTCACTGACGCGCTATTATTCTTCACACAACTCTCCTCATGCGCCAGCCCCCCCCCCCCCCCCCCCCCATCCCTGCTTCCCCGGCCCTGCCCCCCCCCCCGCCCCCCTCAGGAGGGTTTGCCTTGGAACCACATCGTCTGCCCTTTTCCCTGTCAAAAAAATGACTTCTTGTTTATTTGTTTGTGTGTGTTTTCTTTTCTTTTTTTTGTTGAAAAATTTGGGGTCCCTAAAGGATTGTGGGTTGGGGATTAGTGTGAAGTGCTGTGACTGAGTGAACAGAGAGTGTGTGTGTGCGCATGTGCGGAGCTGAACTGCAGCCTACCTGCGCACATCTGACTGAGCTCGCTATTTAAGGACGCCGAGGCTCTATTTATAACCTGTTTCTACTGTTACCGCCTCTCTTCTCCTCTCTTCTCTCTCTCTCTCTCTCTCTCTCTCTCTCTCTCTCTCTCTCTCTCTCTCCTCTCCTCTCTCTCTCTCTCTCTCTCTCTCTCTCTCTCTCTCTCTCTCTCTCTTCTCTCTCTTGTTCTCATTCTCTCTCGTCTCTCATTCCTCATGCCTCACTATAGTTCTTCACCATGCTCTCTTTTAGGGGCAGAACAGGCCAGTCCGACCTCAGCTGGTCCTGATAAGGCCTGTTAACCGAGGCAGGGTGAGGCAGGCCATTGTGGTCTGTGTGTTAGTTAGGACATTGTGTATCGGCTAAGGCATGAAGGTATGCTTTTCCAAGGTGAAAAGTCTGTCATTCTATACCATACAAGTCTGTCAGCGTGTCACTATAAATACACGCCAGGCCCTAAGTGATCTTTTTTCGGGCCATTTGCTGCAATTGCAATCTGTCTGTGTCTGAAGGTGTGTGTTTATTTATTAGAGGATGTATTGGAGTGTGTGTTTGTCACAGTTGTTTGTGTATTTGAGCACCTGGCCAGCAAACATTGCCTGTGGGTCAATGCCTAAAAGCCTCATCGACCATACCTGGCGCCACACACACACACACACACATTCAGTAGGGTCTTGAATCCTGGACATGGTAGAATTTCATGTCCATATTCACGATCGCTCTGGACTCCCTTCTGTGCTGTAATTCTTTTAACAAAATCCCCCCTTGTCCATCGGTCCTTCTCTCATTCCTCCTATCCGCTCCCTCCCTCTCTCCCTTCCTCACCCATCCATCTCTCCCCCTGTTGTGTGTGACTGATGGCTGCTTCATCATCCAGTGGTAATTGAATCCAAGGACTCGCACAGCTTAGCCCTCTACCCACCCAGCTACCTCTCTGCTACCTCTCTGACTGGCAAGGCTGCGGTGTACTCGTGTGTGTGCTGCTGCACTGGATGGTGTGTAAAACACACACACATTCACTCGCTCACTATTCTGTTGGCCACCCCCTCGACCTTTAACCATCTAAAGGTAGGCGTAACGGATGCCGTAAATAGCTCTGGGACAAAGCGTGACCTGGTAAGATATCAGGTTGTGACTTCATCTGCGGAGTTATTTTGGGTCAGTTTTCACAATGTCATCCGTTTATCTGTTTTTAACGGATTGTTCCACTATGAGAGTAAGCACAAGCACATTGTGCACATGAAGTTGGATTTGACTAAAGTGCATATACAGGAAAACATTGACAGTCCTCCACGGGATACTTAAGGCCCAGGCAAGCTTCCATTAAAGTAATCTTACTGGCCAGTGTCTGATGCACATTTCTATATGGTCTGGCCCACATCAGGCCAGTGGGCTTCTAGTGTTTCACACAGGCCTGGGGCCAGGTTCCACATCCTCTCTCATGCACTTAGTGAAAGCTGTGAGGTCTGAGTGTGAAGACTGTTCACAGGAGGTTCCCTGTTTCAGTGTCTCTCTTTATCCCTCTCTTTTCTCTCTGTCTTTTTGTTTGTCTGTCTCTCTCTCTCTCCTCTCTCTCTCTTTCTCTCTCTCTCTCTCTTCTCTCTCTCTCTCTCTCTCTCTCTTTCTCTCTCTCTCACTCTCTCTCTCTCTCTCTCTCTCTCTCTCTCTCTCTCTCTCTCTCTCTCTCTCTCTCTCTCTCTCTCTCTCACCTCTCTCATTGGGCAGTGTTTTGTGCTGCAGACCAGAGATAGTTTACACTTGTTTAAATTCTCAGAGACATAAAATATACATGGCATTAAGTTTTTAAATATGGGTTTCCTGCATGAGAGTGCTGGAGCAGCAGACTGGCTTCAGCCTGGACTGGGAGAGTTGCAGCGATATTCATCACTCTGCCACTAATATTTCTGACCAGATCTTGTCCTGGCCATGTCCCTGTTAGAGGGGCGGGGGGGGGGTTTGTGCCAGGTTCTCAGGAACTGAACATGGTGTCTGGCTGCGAGGTAACAGATCATGGAAAATCCAGCGGTCTAGGAGGTTTCCACAAACACACACACACACAGATGCATACACACACACACAGAAACACACAGAGAAACACTCCGAGAAATACACAGTCGAGAGGAGTGTTCATCTTCTTTACCTGTGCCCTGGCATACCAGAAGGTGGGGCCATACAGTAATCCAGTGTAGTCCAACTCCCATCACTCAACTACAGGAAGGGCTTAGTGATTAGCTTGTAAAAGGGTTTGTCTCCTGACAATCATGCAGTCATCGGTCCAGATGCTCCCCCTCCTGAGGATTGATCATGCATCCCATTACCGTGGCAGACATCTTTATTGACATGTATTCATCAGATTGTTTACACTGCAGATTTCCCATGACCTCCTGGGAGAGGAACCTTGCTGATTTTGTAGATTTTTCACTGATGCATGACACAAAAAGGGGAGAGGGAGGGGGGGAGGGGTAGCGTGGTCCAAAGTGTGTCATCAGCTGAAATGTGACCCCCCCCCTTCTCCCCAGTGTGCGTGGACGAGGCTGACGCTAATATCTGTCGTTTTGCCCGCTTCATCATTTTCTGACCCCCCAATTTTGGGGCTACGAAGCAGATTCGTGAATTCCAATCTTCTCCTCCTGTGTGACGCTGAGATACCTGGTGTGGGTTTCATCCCTGGGGTCGAGTTCTCTGGTCACCTTACCTCACAATGTTCTCTACACAGATGAGGACGGGGCAAAATGTGAAGGAGCTTTCGAAAGTTGGGCTTGTTATAATCCTGTGATAATTTTCTGTACAAACTAACAACCACTCTTTAGCCCTCTCTCTCTATCTCTCTACCGCACAACAAAGTCGAATCAGTGTGCAGAAAGTCTCACCCGACCCTCAGACAGGTGATGAGGTGACGTGGTTTAAAACCTGCTGAGAGGAGATGGTCTTAATACCTTTGCCATCTCCTACCCCAGGACTATCCACAGTAAATGATCTACCGGTACAGGAGCCCTGATCCACATGGTTGATTTGAGACGGCCCAACCAGAGGCTCCATCCCTGCCTAATGCCAGATGATTGTGTCTGTGTGCACTGGCCTGAGGGAATCTCCTGCATCTCCCTGACATCTCTTAACCCTTCTTCCTTCCTGGTGACTCTGACCATGTCTGACATTGGTCTGCTGTCAGAGCCTGGATGCTATCTCTGAGTCTTCCCTGCTCTATGGCTTCCTCTCCTCCTCTCCCCTTCCTCTCCTCCTCTCCCCTTCCTCTCCTCTCCTCCTCTCCCCTTCCTCTCCTCTCCTCCTCTCCTCCTCTCCCCTTCCTCTCCTCTCCTCCTCTCCCCTTCCTCTCCTCTCCTCCTCTCCTCCTCTCCCCTTCCTCTCCTCTCCTCCTCTCCCCTTCCTCTCCTCTCCTCTCCTCCTCTCCCCTTCCTCTCCTCCTCTCCTCTCCCCTTCCTCTCCTCCTTTCCCCGTCCTCTCAACTGATTATCTTACTGTGCTAGACAGGGAGAAAATAAATGGCTTCCCACCCTATCTCTGTCTGCCCTCTCTCTTCTCCCTCTCTCCATATCTCTTTCACGCTCTCTCTTTATCGCTCTCGTTCTGTCCTTCCTCCTCTCTCCTCTCGTGTCCCCTACCATCTGTCATCTTGTGCAGTACGACTTGATTACATTCTGTGGTCATATCTTAAACAGCCACTGTATGGTTGTATTATATATGCTGTCAATGGTATCACTTTGTGGTAAGTAGTTGTCTACCTACAGCAAGGACCGCAAAGATTTCCAATGTTGGAAGTGAATCAAGTTCTCCGTTTTATGTCTCGTTTGTATCCCTGCTTGTTCTCTTACGTAAGGCGTAAAGGTCGACGGGATCAAGCAAGGATCAAACCTTTTAAAGATATATTTTGGGCCTTTCATGGACAGAGATGGGTACAGAGAGACAGTGCAATGTATGGGAGAGAGAGAGGAGAACACGTGTAGAAATGGCCCAAGCCAGAACCCCGGCCGCTGCTTTAGAGCCTCAGCCCGATCGGGACACGCACTACCCGCTGAGCCACCGGGGCACCCCGGATCAAGCATACTTAACCCTTGTGTAACCATTGTGACCCTTCATTCATTGTGACCCATCGTCGTGTTGCGGCAACTTTACCTCATACCAAAATAAAGTGAAGCATTTTCTTTTAACCTTCGCGTTGTCTCAGACCCCCCGCAGCGCGAAGGTTAAAAGAAAATGCTTCACTTTATTTTTGTATGAGGTAAAGTTGCCGCAACACGACGATGGTTCACAATGACCCGGTCATTGCACAAGGGTTAAGGTTAAGGTGTCTGTGTGTGTGTGTCTGTGTGTGTGTGTGTGTGTGTGTGTGTGAGAGTGTTTGGGAGTCTGTGAAGTGTTTTCATACTGTGAGATCTGGTGTCAAGTGTGGCCCGCCAGCGCCAGCAGCTGGCACCTGCTTGAGCCAGACCCTGAGAACTCTCACATGCACCGCCTTGGAAACAATGGTGTTTGTGTGTGTGGGGGTGTCCATGCACGGTGTTCTACATGTTTGAGATCAACAACACCAGTTCACAGGAAACAGCAGTCCTGTTGATTATAATTTGTCTTTTGGTTGTAAACACACACCGGGCTTCTCGGCTCAAAGTAATGAACGTTTGCGGAACC